>OY757912.1:94712284-94784784 GCA_963585895.1 Sepioteuthis lessoniana
GAGAACAGAGAAGAAAATGAAATGAAAAGTGATAAAGAAGAAAAGAATTGAAAAGAAAACAAACAGTCCATATGTAATTAAATCGGGAAATAATCTAATTAATATTGAATGTATGTATTATCTTACATCTATTTATTATTTAAGTCGTACGATTATATGTATATAAACGTAGTATTCATGATGATATATAAGAAAATTTGGTGACCGTTGTCGAGTGTTAAATAATAGCCGTGGGATTTCGGTTCATGCCTTTGACTTTAGTTAGGCTGAGAAACTTTCGGCTCAGCACCTGGGTTAGTTGGGTGCAACATTGAGGCAGGTGTTAACGCGGGCGCGCTGGCGGATGGAGGTGTCACTCAGATGTCATGATAGTCCGAGACGAAACAGGGTGCGGGTGACCTCACGCACCCGAAGCGCGCGGAGGTTTGTGTGAGATTTGAAGAAAGTTAGAGTTGAGATTAGACACGGGACGAAGACTGTCGACTTTTGGAGCTCGCAGACGCGAGGCGAACTTGCGCCCATGGGGGCCGCTCGAGATGGGGGCCAAATGAATAAGACAGAGTCGAGAATTAGACGCCAAATGAATAAGACAGCATAGAAGATTGTGTCTCTCCTCCTTACGTCGAAACCTTTAACTCAAAGTTAATAAAAAGGTTTCGTACTGAACAGGAAGTCGTTACGTGTTTTCGAATTCCGAGATTCCTATGTTCTTTATGTATTCTATCGTAATCAACATTCGATGTCCATTTCACCCATTTTGCACATGGCCATATTCGTGTATCTGACTACGCAACACAAGGGCGGCCCGAAGGTTTTCTTTTCAATAGCTTCTGCAACGAGATGTAAAGCAGGGCGCTACACATTTCCTCGGATTGCTCATTTTTACCCTTGATACTTACCTTATAATGCTGAGTGTTACACAAAAAAGTATCAAGTACCCTTTTGAGTCTTTGGTATGATTCGACTTGGGATTGAACCCAGGTCTCCCGGACCATTGGCAAACACTCTAACCACTAGTTAATAGGCCAGTGTAAAAAGATAGAATTTGAATAAGATTAATTTATGGGGCTAAAAGAAGTGTAAATTTGATGGAAAGCTGCTTAATGCAAGTTTGATATAATGTAGCAATTACGTACAAAGAAAGGGGAATAGGTTGAAAAACCCCGACTCTTTGATTATATGTATATAAAATTCGACACATTTGGGATGCTTTGTTTTTCATATTTTCTTCATGTATATATATAGATGAGGTGGTATCAGAAAGTATAAAGTCTGAACATTTAAACGTTTGGAATTTCTAAATTTTAGATTCTAAATATAGATGATGATTTGTGCACGGCTGAACAACTTTTATAGTCAAGGTATATATATATATATATATATATATATGTATATCTTCTATCTCCTTCCCACTATTCTTTCCTGTGTCTATTCTGATTTATTTTCACCATTAGATCTGAAGAAGTCCTGTTAAATTTTTTTCGTTTCTTTTGATTTTATCAAAAACACATAACAGGATGGAAATAAATTTATAATCCTAATGTGACCGGTTTTGTTCTTTCTTAAAGAAATTATTGCTCTGTAATGTCATTTACATTGAGCTCTTTACCAGGAAAATTTAAATGTTCACTGTTGAATGTTTTTTTATCCTGATGGAAATCCTCCCAACTCCAGTTTAACTGGACCGAATAATACTAATACTTATATATATATATATATATATAAGTAAAGTTGGCGGACTTAATCGGGGGTGACCCGAAGGTTACCTTTTCACTAGCTTCTACAACGAAGTGTAGGGGGGCGCTATTCCATTTTCTGGATTGCTTCACTTTACCCTTGATATGTACCTTATTATGTTGAGCGTTAAGCAAGGCGGCATTCAGTACCATTTTATTGAGTCTTTAGTCTGACTCGACGTGGGATTGAACCCTGAACTTCCGGACAATTGGCGAACACTCTACCCACTAATATAAAGAGAAATGTTTCCCATAAAGTGATTTTGACAGAAACACTATTTACTGGCATAAATATATGCACACACATACACATACACACACACACACACAAACACACACACACACACACACACACACATATATATATATATATATATATATGATTCAAGTAAGTGGAAAAGTGGATAAATCAAACACTTACAACAGGGTTAGTAGTAATGTTTCGTTTTTTTATTCAAGGAAGAACTTCTTCAGACTAAAGATTTTTTAAATTTTTCTACATTTGAGCAATTGAGGAAATAAATAAAATGACCCAGATGGTCAGCCAAAAACCAATAACCTCTACAAAATCACTCAAGCCTATATATATTCACCTCTCTGTTCTTTCCTTGTCTGTCTACTTGTCTTTAGACTCTTTCCTTTTAGGTATACCTTTTTACATTTTCACCATTATTTTATCTATTTCTTGAGGAAATATATTGCTAAAATGTAGAAAAAATGTTCCACTTATTCTTATCGTCTTGTCAGATTCACCATAATGCACTATATATATATATATATATATATATATATATATATATATATATATATAGTGCATTATGGTGAATCTGACAAGACGATAAGAATAAGTGGAACATAAACATTCACATTCTGACGGAATCATCAGCTACTGTTATATATGTATATATATATACATATGCACCCACATGCAAGGGGTGTCCTTGTGGTGCAATGGTGAAAGCGATGGATTGCGGAATCGTAGTAAGCGAGTTCGTACTCCAGTCGCGCTATTACGTTCATTTTCGGGTAAATACCCTTGGGAAAGGTATAAACCCCCTTATCCTCCCAGCTATGGGTTAAATAGTACCACTACTGTTCTTCTAGGAGAATGGCTTTGGCATTAAAAAACATACAAAGCTTGGTGTGCCATTAAACAAAGAAACCAAACCAAACACACTCGCACTCATATATATATATATATAGTACTGAAAAAGTCGAAAATCTTTTAACCATTATAGACGTTTGTTTTGATGGCGTTTCCAATCAATGAAATCTTGTTTAATCTTCTATTTATTTCCAAGAAAATGTTATATTATTCTGTTTCTACTGAAAATGAATAGTTAATGGAATTGTAGTGATGTTGTCATCTCTCAGAACTTCTTATTCGAAGGTGGAACAAAATGTATGACTAAAAGTGAGACATTAATTACAACATTTTCTTGCCAAAAACAAAATTTGATTTAATTTGATTATACGGGCAACCATTCCTTTGTGTTTAATAACTGTGAATACCTAACATGGTAGCTCTAAAACAGACATTTTGATCGTCGACAAAGAAAAAACACTTTACAATTATTCATATAGGACAGTGATGGTATTAAATTGCTGGCATCAGTTAAGACTGTAATCTTATCCCAGGGGAAAATTAGGTAAGTCATCCATCAAGAAGATGTTTGCCATGTTTTATTGTTTGTATTTTTTTTTAGTTAATATCCTATTAGAAATAAGAACATTTTGATTGCTAAAAATTCTGGCTTTATAAAGATACCTTAAACAAGATTGAATCATTTAGATTGATGGTATTATATTTTCCAAGGAAATATTATGGAATAACCCAATATTGAGGAAAACATTATGGGATTGATTGACAAAAAATAGATACTTAGAAGCCCTTCGACAAGCTTTTGACATACATAAATATTTCTAGCGTAGATTTCACCAATTTTTGAAAATTCTTTATCAAAGTAGTTCCAATTTTACCGAATGACAATGAATATCTCCTCTTTTGATGCATGTAACCTTTTCGGGACCATTTTTTTAAATTTCTTCAATATGTAACATATTGACCCTGGTCAAGCTGTCAAAATAGGAAATACACCTGTGTAAATAACAGGTGTATCCGGTCGAGGAATATCAGGATATAACCTTGACCGTGGACGGTTTGAATGAGTGTTATTTGAGACGCCCACAAGAAGAATGTGGGTGTCGAACAATTATATAACTCGGTGCACAGGTAGTTCAATCAGTTGGAGAAAATATGCGGTAGAGAGAACCAGCACCCAGAAAGGCTGGGTCCCTAGGCCCCCGGTTGAGCAGCCCAGAAGAACGGGAAAGAAACGTTGTTATGGCCAATAGAGTAGGGGTCAATATGTTGCAGTTCTGTTCGGTCTCCAACTCCCTCTCTCACAGTAAAACCTTTAGTAACCCTTTCGAACCATTTTAAATAAAGTGAGAGGTATATTTTTCTAAAGAACTGTGTCGCTCGTCTTTATTGTGTCGTCGTTATGATTCTGCAAGCATCTGCATATGTGTATGTATAGTGGTCATGGCTATACAACAAATAGATATTCGATTGGAACTGTTCACTGGCCGTGTCGTTAACCTTAGATGCCTTTACTGAAGAAAAGAGTTTTGTCATCTCCAAATAAATTTTCTCTCTATAATGAAAAAATTCTTTATGATTTCTATGTACATGTATGCATTGGTTATTGGAAAAATTATTAGTACAACCCATATCCTTTAAAAGAAATGAAACCACATATACTGAAGTGCTTAAGAAATTTACTTATTTTTTGTTTATTTATTTTTTGTTTTGGTTTTTTACATCATTGAATATCAATTTCATCAAATTATCAACACGCCATAATTGCTTTAATTTAGCTTCCTTTAAACTCCTTTTCCCAGCTTAGTTTTGGCACAAGGCCAAAAGTCCGTTTAAACCCACAGAGAATTGAATTTACTAACCATTGTCTATAAATCAAACATGCTATTTATAAAACCACGTATGGTTCTTACGTTGGGTAGTTATTAGCAAGTTATTATTACTGACTATCACTTCTATTTAGTCAATTCGATCTTCTTAAGATGGTTTAAAATATGTGGATTTTACCCAATATACGCTCCGCTAAGGAAATAGTAATTTAGCTTCATAGTCAAGACTTATAAAAACCCTTCGGCAACATGCAACAAAGAGTTTGCCGTATCCTTGAGTTGACATTAAATTAATGACATTTGCTTTCTTTCACTAATACATTTCTACTTTTGCTGGTTTCATTTTTGCCTTCTTCATTCGTTCAGTAAGGGAACTAGTTTGCCAATAAATGTGTCACTTTGTTATCCACAAAAGGGTAATGTTCACGAAAACTGGTATGTTTTATGACAGATTTCGGAAATTTCAACTAATAATAATAATAATAATAATAGTAATAATAAAACATATTTATAATTCTTCATGCCACTTTGAGTTAAACATTCCTATAAGCTTCCGAGTTCATCTTCTTTGACAGACTAACTTATAGAATCAAAAACCTCACATACACAATCAAAAAACAAGATATATATATATATATATATATATATATATAGTGCAAAGGCTAATCAGAGAATCACGTAATATAGTGAGGTTATTCTAAGATATATGTTACTCTTTCTTCAAACCGAAACTAACGTCAAGACGTATGCATGTATGTATGCATTTTCGCTCACACACTCACGTATATATATATATATATATATATATATATATATATACGACTGTCGGCTGAAAAGGTCATATGTTGACCAAGATACTCTCAGGTAATGTGACCAAATAAGATTCATTTTTCAACACAGCTCTCTCAGCTTCAAACATTTCTTTCGTTGGTGCTTCAGTGCTTTAATCCCATTGGTCAAAATTGTCATCACTCGTAGATGGGACGTCTTCAAGTGAACTTTTCAACTTATGAAATTTTCATTTCACCTTCGTATATATATATATATATATATCCTTGTTTGAATTGCGTAGTCGCAGAATCAACTGTAATAGTATCATTAGAAATATCATGCACCCTGACGCGTGATACAACGCATCACATAACCCACAGACTGCTTACTTACGTCTATTAATGCATTATTAGAATCATTTCTACTCAATTAATGGTAAACGATCAAAACTTAACAAAACAACGTTTTCGTTTTTTTTTTTTTTTGACTCCACCGTCGGTGAAGTAATTGGTCAGTATTGCCAAAAAGTAAAACAATACAAAAATATCGCATAAGAAGCTCCAGACTGAATCAAATTTGATTCCCAAATTCTCACTGAAGCAACTGCCAAGGTAACTAATTCAATTTAAAGGACAAACATATATGAGCATTTATTTCACTTGAGACAATAATGTTCCTATTCATTCAACATATTCCTTCTACAGACGGTGAATTGCCATAAGCACTTACACAGTAAACTGTCTCTGCTTTTATTCCCTTTCACACACACATATGGATATACATACGGATAGCAAAAATAGGTAATCACTATTCGCTTACTGAGTGCGTGTGAATATAGATATTATCATGACTGCTAAAAATACCTCTGCTCTAGATTGGACAACCGCAAACTCGGCTGAAACGTTGCAGCTTTTTAAACAGCGAATGCAATTATATTTTATTGTAAATAAGACAAAAGCAGAACAATACGTGTTATATCCTCAGAAAAGGGCATAAAATAAATAAGACAAACGCATGTTTCATGAGAAGAATAAAAGTTATATACTATGATAAAACAAGTAATACAATATCACTAGTGTAGCTTTGCTACCAAGGTATTTGTCACACGCCTCACCATACGGGTAAGTGTGGCACAAGGCTTTTTAAAAAGTGGTCCAGGCACAGGGCCGTAGCCCAGATAGGCCGTAGCCCAGAAAGGCTGTAGCCCAGATAGGCCGTGCATTCCCAAAAATACCTTGTTACCCGTCGGTATTCCCCTAAGAAGGGGTGCCTCAGGCACCTGGTGATAAACCTAGCCGCTCCGAGGAGAGTCAGAGCCTGGGGAGTACTCCTTATAAATAAATATTTCATTTATGTCGACATGAACATTGTAATCACAAGCGAAGATAAGCTTAATAAACATCAATCTCTGTCTTTGACTCTGTATCTCTGTCTCTGTCTCTGTCTGTCTCTCTCTGTTCATATATATATATATATATATATATATATATATATATATATATATATATATGCGCAAGTGTGTGAGTATGCGCGTTAGTGTGTATATATGTATATGTATAATGGATAAAATTAATATACTCCACCGAGTGTGATATTTCTTCGCTGTCAACTTTAACCTGTAAATTCAGTATCCCGTTTGGATAAAGGACTTAATCTGGTAATACCCACGCAGACGATCCTCGATACATAAGAGTGCTTTATATATATATATATATATATATATATATGCATATGTACATATATATCATTAGGTTTGTATATATATACATATATATATACATATATATATATATACACAAACCTAACGATAAATCATTACTTTCCACTTTATATATATATATATATATATATATATATATATATTTTTTTTTTTTTTTTTTCTTAATGAAATTATTGCTCTGTATAATTGATACATTGAGCTCTTTACCAGGAAGATTTAAATATTCACGAATATTTTCTTGTCCTGATGGAATTACTCCTAACTCCGGTTTAACTGGACTAAGTATTCTCTTTTTGCTCCTGAATGGTTGAGCTCTCTTTTGGAAAATTCCAATTTTAAAAATCATCCGAAACCCTACCAATTCAGAAATGGATAAATACACTCCGGAATATTCACTGAAAAATATCCCTTTTCCATCTTACCATGTTTTTCAATTGGCTTTGACAGAGAAAATTGTGGATTTCGTCAAAAGATTGCGGTGGAAGGCCTTTTTCTACTTGGATTCATGTAAAAATACTGACGATGTCAAGAAAGACGTTTATAACCTCAAATCTCAAAATACTCCTCCAAATAACAGACTACTAGACTCGTTTGAAACGGACTTATTTAAATTAATTAAAATGGTTAAATTTAAGAAGGTACGTAATAATTTTCAAATGAAATTAAGCCAAGATATAAATGAAGTAAAAAAGTCTAATTATATATGGGTGAAGTCAGATAAATCAAAAAATATATATAAAATTAAACCCTCTAAATATCAAGAAATTTTAAAGAGCAAAATTACTAATAATTATAAAATAGACTATATTAATACTATTGAACAAATAAATAAGGATACTTCTAATTTTGCTAGTAGATTGCAAATTGAGGATAGGTTAGGAAAATTTAAAAAGAAAGATGCTTATATTCTAATTAAGGATCATAAACCAAATTTTGAAAATAAATTGCCAACCAGACTGATTAACCCCTCTAAAACAGAGTTAGGTAGGATATCTAAGTTTATTATCCAAAATATTGTCAATAGTGTAAAAAAGGCTAACCATTGCAATCTTTGGGAGAATTCTTATGAGACCATTGAATGGTTTAGAAGGATAAAAAATAAGAGTAAAGCTACTTTTATACAATTTTGACATCATCGATTTCTATCCTTCCATAACAAAAAATATTTTAATAGATAGCATTAACTATGCCCGTAAATATATAGATATAACTGTTGAACAATATGAAATAATATTAGCGTGTAGGAAAACTGTTTTAAAAAATAACGATTCAACTTGGGTAAAAAATGGATTAGATAATTTTGACGTTCCAATGGGGGGGTATGATTCCTCCCAAATAGCAGACCTTGTAGGATTATATATATTAGATATACTCACTAGAATCATTAGTCCTCAACAAGTAGGTATTTATAGGGATGATGGGTTATTATATATCCCAAATAGTAATGGCCCTCTTAGCTCTAGCATACAAAAAAAGATTATAAGGGCCTTTAAGTTTTTGGGATTTAAAATAGAAATCTCATCTAATATTAAAATAGCCAATTTCTTGGATGTCACTTTAGATCTATCTAATAATTCCTATAAACCTTTTATAAAACCCAATCAGAACCCATCGTACATTAATGTTAATTCAAATCACCCTAAAAATATAATCAAGCAAATCCCAAAAGCAGTAAATTTAAGAATAGGTAAGCTATCTGCAAATGAAAAGATTTTCAAAGAGAGTAGTAAAAGATATATAGAAGCCCTTAAAAATAGTGGTTTTAATGAGGATTTTAGGTATTTAAAACAAAATATAACAACTGAATTTACTAAAGAAAATAATAATTATGTTCAAAAAAATAGAAAAAGGAAAATTATATGGTTTAACCCCCCTTTTTGTAAACTAGCCAATATAGATGTAGGTAAATATTTTTTGAGACTGATAGATAAACATTTTAAACAAGATAATATATTGCATAAAATATTTAATAGGAAAACTTTGAAAATAAGTTATTCTTGCACTAATAATATTTCTCAAATAATAAATAGCCATAATAATAAATTAATTAATAAATTTTATAACCAAGTAAATAATAATAACATTAATAGTAAAAAAATAGAATGTAATTGTAAATCTCAAAGTGATTGTCCAATGAATGGTTTGTGTAGTTTAG
Source organism: Sepioteuthis lessoniana (assembly GCA_963585895.1). Classification (NCBI taxonomy): domain Eukaryota; kingdom Metazoa; phylum Mollusca; class Cephalopoda; order Myopsida; family Loliginidae; genus Sepioteuthis; species Sepioteuthis lessoniana. Next base: position 94,721,598 of record OY757912.1, read on the forward strand.
ATAATGTAGTATACCAAGCTATTATTTATCCAAAAGAGGACATAAGTGATAAGAAATATTATATTGGCGTTTCTTCTACTAATTTCAAGATTAGATATGGAAATCATAAATATTCCTTTTCCCATGAGCATCAAAAAAATCAAACTGCTCTATCAAAACATTATTGGGGATTAAAAAATAAAGGGTTAACCCCTGACATTCAATGGTCCATATTGAAAAGATCTAGTACCCCAAAATCTTTCGATAGTAGGTGCAATCTATGTCTTGAAGAAAAGATCCACATTTTGCTTTTTCCTGAGCCAAAAATTTTACTAAATAAGAGAAATGAACTAATAGCCAGGTGTAGACATAGGGCCAAATTTAAACTATAAATAATTAAGTATAAAAAAAATTTTTTTATAAAGCATAAATTTATTTGAGAATGAGGTTTAATTTTGAGAATAATTATAATAAATTATTAGATAGAAAATTATGAAATAGCATATAATATATATGTACTAAGCATAAAAAATGTGACTGATATTTTGAAATTTTTGAAATTTTAAAATATTTAAGTAAATTAAATATTTGTTTTTGTTTTAATATATCTATTACTGCATCCTTACGTGAGATTATTAATTAAAATTTAAATCTAATTAGAAATATCTGTAATTTAAGTCTATAGAAAAAATTTTTTTTTTAAAAATTGTTTTAAAATAAATGTACTACATTGCCAACCGTAAATTTAAATTTAAAACGGAAGTGGGCTCAATGAAGAGATAACTCTTCACCCCTCTTCTATCCCCTCTCACTTTTCTATCCCCTCCCACTCTCATGTGTCTACTCCAGTTTTTTTATCTAATTGATCTGATGAAGTCCTGTTAATTTTTTTTCGTGTTTTTGAAAATTTCAAAAATGCGTAACAGGATTGAAATAAATTTATAATCCTTTGTGATTGGTTTCGTTGTTTTTTTTCTTAATGATATATATATATATATATATATATATATATATATGATTCTAACAAATGTAATATCCAATTTTAGAGTATATTCATAAATAAAAAAATGTACGCGTTAAGAAATATTTTATCATAAACATAGTCTCCATTGTTTTCTGGAACCTCATTACATCTGTCACTAAACTTACACACACACACACACACACACACACACATATATATATATATATATATATATATATAACTGGATACTTGAATATATACACCTATGTATATATCAATTTAATTAAAATAACAGTGGTTTTAGGGATGCTTTTAAATGTTTTTTTGTTTTCTTATAGGTATGGGAACCTGATTATTCAAGTCTACAAATATCAAGATCTTGCTCTTGAAATTATCTAGATACACTCGGCCGGAAATTGAATGGCTTTTCTTGTAAATATTTGCTAATGAATTGCACTAAAGATAATGGAAACAAGAATTAATTTCAAACGTAAATTTGAAATTAATTCATGTTTCCATTAGTTTAAGCATAATTCATTAGAAAGAGTATACAAGTAAAGCCATTAAAAATTGAAAAGCATTTTTCGTGGCCTCTAATGCAACTCATTTTAACACTTAAACATTTATGCACAACCCAAAAAATGTATATATATATATATATATATATATGGGGGTGTATACATTGTGAATATTTTGGCAGTACGTTATTGTTTAGACAAGTTTGTTTTAGATTACAGAATTTTCCATTTTTATTATCCTATTTTGTTGTTTTTTTATCTTTATCTTTCTTGCTAATATCTTTGTGACAGATTCCAGTTCAGAGTGGAGCTGCCCTACATTATACTCTCAAGTGTTTTTGATCCTAGAAATTGAACGTCTTCGGCATTTTTTTTCTTATTATTATAATGAAATGTATTCAATTTGAAGGGTTTATTATTGGTTGGAGTACTTTAGGTATCATATCAGCAGTTGAAGATGTTTTGTATGTTAGTACCGGTGTTCCATGTCATTTTATTTATTCGATTGTTTATTTTTAATACCAATGGCATAAAGGATTTTTAGTTGTTTCTTGTTGTATTTATTTTAGGAATTTATTTGGAAAATTCCGTTATCTTAAACCATGCTTGTCTAAACAATATATATATATATATATTTATACTGGAAAATATGAAGATCTGCGAGAACAATGTGTCAGAAATGGCTGGATAACGAGCGTATTTCCTATCGAAGTCGGATGCAGAGGTTTTATTGCCAACTCAACCTCCGTTTTCATAACTAATCTTGGACTTCCTCCATCGGACAAGAGAAAATACATGGAAAAGATCCAAGATAGGCTCTAACTGCACCAGCGTGGATCAGGCAATCCCTTAGAGCGACAACAATCTGACAAAGTCTGGTGGTGTCGTGAGATACAGCTGGGCGTTCTGGAATAGTGGTAATGATGCTTCAGCCCCGAAACCTTGCCTGAACCCAGAGTCATCATCTGATGAAGGCTTTGTTAGAAGCAACGCTGTTGTATAAACATCGGCTATTGTATGATACCTACTATATATATATATATATATATATATATATATATATATATATATATATATATATATAAAATACTCTGTTAGATGTATACATGTAAATAAAACAAAAAGTGATACAAATGCGTTAAAATTCTTTGCTTACGCTAAGTTTGTTCAGGACTGTGAGGTAGAATATCCGGCTGATGTAAAGACAATCAAGTTTTGATCTGAGCTTCGGGCATCTTGCGTGTCTGGCTACATTGAAAAGTTGTGATACAATGAAACAGTTCGTCCGTGGACATATATATATATATATATAGTAAGTTGGCGACCATAATCGAAGGTGACCCGAAGGCTCCCTTTGCACCCTCCCCTACACCAAGGTGTAGGGGAGGGTGCTACTCCTTTCCTGGATTTCTCCACTTTACCCTTGATCCTTACCTTATAATGCTGAGTGTTAAGCAAGGAGGTATCAAGTACCATTTTTTGAGTCTTTGGTATGACTCGACCTGGGATTGAACCCTCGTCTCCCAGGCCATTGGCGAACACTGTGACCGCTAGGCCAATGACCGGTACTTATATATATATATGAAAAACGTGGAAAACTGAATAGAAAATCAGATCAAGTGGAATGTTGACATCAAAATTAATGTATAACTCAATAAAATATGAAAATAATACCAAACAAGGAAATGAAAGTGCTACTTTGAATATTAAGACAGTTGCGGTACGATTTAACCCATAACAGAAGGTGGATAACGGTGTTCACAACTTTAGTCTGAATGCGAATCTAATAGCCTGACTCAAGTTCGAACTCAATAACTATCATGTTGAAGAACAGAACATCAGTTACTAAGCCACGGAACATTGCTTATTTTTTTCTTATTCTTCACAAAAAGTTTTTTCAAAGTATATATCATCATCATCATCATCATCATCATCATCATCATGTCGTGCGGCTAACACGGATATCCCTAACCCTCTCTCTCTACGTCTCCCTATCATTCATCGCCTCTGGCAGGTCTTCAGGGTTACATCCCGAATCATCACATAGCTGCTGTATGAATGTTCGAGCTGGTCGTCCTGCTTTTGACTGGCCATATGCGGGGTCCACAGGAGTACATCACTTACGAGCTCGTCCTTGCTTTTCCAGCAGTGTCCGACATGTCTGGTTCATCTAGCTTGTATAGTTTTCGTGATAGGTGGTAGGTGACCGTATAGTTGGCGCCTTGTTGGGTGTTGCTGTCAGGACTTATGGACCTGAATCCGACTGTATGAATAAAATAGAAGAAAAAAAAACAGTATAATCCAAATTAGATGAATTTATCGTGATGTAAAGCCAATAACCTTCACCAGGACTTTGATATCATGAGAATTGTTATTTACACAGCGATGGATGCTTGTAATCACAAGATATCAAAGCCCTGATAAAAGTTATTAAAACCGAAACGTTTAACGTTGACTTTACATCATAATAGATTCATCCAATTTGGATTATTCTGTTTTTTTCTTTTTTCTTTATACACACACATATATATATATATATATATATATATATATATATAATTGTGTGTGTGTGTGTGTGTGTGTGTGTGTGTGTGTGTGTGTGTGTGTGTGTGTGTGTGTGTGTGAGAGAGAGAGAGAGAGAGAGTACATAAGGATAAATGAAAATAAGAAAAATTACCCTATTGCAGTGGAGTAGATGTAAATCCCCCGAAAATATCAGATGATGAACACAACGTCAGTTACGTTGAGTTTCAGTATGTTTATACATACTTATGACACTTAATGTAACGGATTTTGTGTTAATTATTCCGTATTTTTAGCGATATATATATTGAACAAATCCTGGAAGTAACACTCTACGAAACAACTGATGTACAGCCACTTACCTCCCATCTCAAAAACCATCCTAGTTATAAGAACAAGACTTGCGGGCCACAGCTGGAGAAGCAAGGACGAAGTCAAAAGTGACGGTCTTCTATGGATGAATTAGTTCTGGTTGACCAGCAAGAACTTACCTACGACTGCTCAGCGCAGACACAGGATGCAGTTTAGAAAATAGATGGACAATAGGGACGGATAGAGAGAGAGAGAGAGAGAGGTTTCTTTGTTTAATGGCATATCAAGCTTTGTAGGTTATTTAATGCCAAAGCCATTATCCTAGAAGAACAGTAGTGGTACTATTTAACCCATAGCTGGAAGGATAAGGGGGTTCATACCTTTCCCAAAGGTATTTGCCCGAAAGTGAACGTAATAGCGCGACTGGAGTACGAACTCGCATACTAGGATTCCGCAGTCCATCGCTTTAACCATTACACCACGAGGACACCCCCGAGAGAGAGAGAGAGAGTGAGAGTGAGAGAGTCAACGAAATACGTACTAGCAACGCCACTTGATAGATAGATAGATAGATAGATGTGTATAATATGGAAATATATATTTCGACAGTATGCTGTAGAGTATTAATGACATATTGGAACAAAGATGTTTATTTTTTACCAAACATGTTTCGCTATATTACATTGCATTTTCGACGGTAAGAGTGAAAAGGAATGGTTGTTTTTATGTTATGCAATTGTTGGTAACAATGTAGCAATTGTGTTTGATTTGTGAAGAGGAATGTTAATGTTTTTTTAATGTTATGTTGTTGTTGGTAACAATGTAACGATTGTGTTTGATATAACGTAAATATTTGTTGAAGTTATGTTCTGTGATGGTCAATAGAGCCAAAGTTGGAGATAAATTAATTTTTCCAAATCTTATTGTTTCGGTTAGAAAAATAAATGACGATTCTATGGCAAATCGTTTCATTTCATTGGGCATATGTTTTATAATTTTTGCTTCCTTTAGATCAAAATTGTGTTTTCTTTGTTTCTCTGTAAGACTAGGTTATAGTTAATGTCGTTTTATAAGAGAGCTTGTTTGTGTTCATAAGTACTCTTTTTGAGAGTTTTGGATTTTTCTCTAATATATTTATTACAAGTTGCAGATATGATCGAATATGAATATTCGTGTATGTTTTTCAAAAGTCCTCATAATGCTTTTAAATGTATACATGCAACTATAACAGTCTTAAAACGGCATATTATAGTTTGGTTTGCTGTGGTTTCTTTTTTTCAATGGTTTTTCAAATTTTGAGGGTTATTCAATGCCGAAACCATACTTGTAGAAGAACAGCAGTGGTAGTATAACTAATCTTTGGGGCATATGAATAGTGAGAATAATAACGAATCATTTCACAACAAATGATCTAACTTAGAGAAAAAAGAAATTCTCTGCCCATTAAGCAACTTAATGATAATTTGGTTGAGTAATTTTTTTTTAGCTATCAAACTTCCAGTGATTAATATCAAAACTTAGTCAGAATCTTTTATCCTTCTTAAATTGAAATATCAATATTTTAACAGACCAATGTTATAACCGTAAACCAAAGCGTGAACGGTTCATTATAAACTCACATAATATATATATATAGAGAGAGAGAGACAGACAGACAGACAGACGGACAGACAGGCAGAGTTTGTTTGTTTGTTTGTTTTGGTTTTTGTGAATGTAATGGACGCAACCTACCTGGACATCCGAAGCGCGCACAGACGTGTCAAGCTTGTAGAGCGGAAGCAAAAAACCGGTATTGTAACGAAAATAATGATTTGCCGCAGAATCCCTGCATTAGTGAAGTGTACCAGCAAGGTGGCAAGAGTTACGTCCCTTAGACCGGATTGTCCAAGTCTCAAACGGATGAGATTCGTGAACGGGGAGCACGGTAACTGGGCAGAACGCCGAGGCAGGCTAAAAAGAACGGGTCGAGTGAAGACAAAACAAGGACTGTTTAAATTCAAAACTACAGCTTTATTGCATATTAACCTTGGTAGATTATTTAATGCCACATCCATTTTTATGCATATAAACTATTTTAATTTAAACAATTCAGTTTAGCATAAGTACACAGTTTAGTTCAATTTAACCCATAAATAGGACCCTATCATGTGTTATCATTCTGGGCCAGAGTGGACCTGAGACCGATGGCAAAAAAGGGGTCCTCCACATTCCCCAAAGCTCCAGCATTACCAGAGCCTCACCATCAGATTGTTTAATGTCATAAACAGGACATTCGTTGGAAGAGTTTTATCCTTCCGCTGAGATGCACTCGGCGAATTATGTAGCCCTAATTGACTGGGCCACATATATATCGACAGACAGGCAGGGATTCGGTCTGATGATCGAAAAGGCAATAAACTGACAGTCAGTAAGGGCTGTCAATCCTGTGCCTATGCTATCTTAACTTAGATTTATATGCTCGGATATCGTGCTGTCTTTATATTCCTATGTAATAAATTACATTATATATATATATATATATATATATATATATATATATATATATATATATATATTCTCATATTTCAGTAGATACATTCCATTTTATACTATTCCTATTAGATTTTATCTTTTATGCACACAACGAGGAAAATGACGTCATTCGTTTGATGTTCTTCTTTAGATGTTTCCTAAAAGAGTCCCTGTGGTGTTATGGTTAAAGTGCTAGACTAGGGCCTCGAAGTAAGCAAGTTCGTGCTATAAAGTTCACTTTCGGACTAATACCTTTGTGAAAGCTATGAACACCCATTTATCTCCCGAGCTAAGGGTTTAATATCATTACTGGTGGTCTCCCACAAGGATGACTTTGGCATTAAATAATCCCTGACGGTTGATATGCCATTAAACCAAATGAAACCAAACATAGACAATTCTATCTTAGTTTATATTTCATGTATTAGTTTCTTAGTAACTTATGCAAATAACGATTTACTATGTCTAAATCCTCTCCCTATGGTCTTCTAAAACAACGTTTTTATTATCGTTGCCTTTTTCTTATTTCTCCTCGTGTTCATCTCTTTTTTGTTTTGTTTTTTTCTCTTCAATTGTCTTGTTATTTTCACCTCCACTTATGATTGTAAATTTTTCGTTCTGCTTAGTAAACTTTTATCACACCAGAAAAACCATTTTTAGCGTGAGTTTGCCAAAGTGATTGCTCGGTAAATAATGGTCATAATAGAAGTTGAACTTCGGTTCCCTTAGGAAAAACCAACATCGTAAGAAGAAGAAAAAAAAATATATATATACATTCCTCCTTGCGGATGTGTAGCACAAAATATTGGTTAAACGCGAAAGTCTTCACAGATTTGAGTTGGAGCAGTTGCAAAAAGAGCCTATTTCATTTGGTATAATGGCGTAGGTGTCAGCACTCGCAAGCAACTTACTTCTTTTAATTTCTTTTAGACGTGGGGATTTGCTGCTTGGAGAATGAATATCGAGGAATAAGGCTTCCATGATTGTCTTGACACTACAAACTTACTCCAGAGAGAATAGTGTTTTCTTTTATTTTCTTATCTATTTTCTTCTACATTTTGTATTTCCGTTAGACGTACTTTATTATGAAAATGTCTGGATATCAGGACACAAAATTAACGGTATCCGGTGGTTCCGACAACAGTAGAATATTTACTAGAGAGATTGAGCCCTCTTGTTGGGAATATCCAACGGATAGTAATTAATAAAAGTTGAATGAATATAACCAACGATTAAAGAATGAAAATTTTCGACGGACTTATAAATAATTTTCGGGGAAGTTTTTTAATTCGTCCAAATCTGTGTAGCTCAGTCGGCTGTAGTTGTAAAATACGCCGACTGCATCTCTGCTGAGAACGAAGACCTTCCCTCAACAAGTGTTCTGGATATGACACTAAATCATTTGAGGGTCAGGCTCAAGTCCTGGAGCTTTAGGGAACGTCGAGTACCCTTTCATTGATATCACTCTTAGGTCCACCCTCAGCTGGAGTGGTAGTATCTGTAGCGCCCCATCTCTGGATCAAGTAGAAATATTTGATCATTTCCTGTACTTGAAACCACTTAACTGTGATAAAAAAATTACTGATGTTAAATTTAGTTATTAGAATTTCATAACATACTTGAAAATATTAAATGTGTGAAAATAGATCTATTAGAATTAAATAGAAATACTTGAAACAATTTGAAGTGAAGTGCAATTTCTTCCAATCAGTGATCGTGTCGATATTGCTACATGGATGTACTACATGGATGCTAACTAAATGGATGGAGAAAAAGCTTGGCGGCAATTACACAAGAATGCAGCGAGCAATATTGAACAAATCCTAGAGACAGCACCCAACAAAGCAGCAGCTGTACAGCCACCTACCACCAATCACGAAAACTATCAAAATTAGACGAACCAGACACACGGGACACTGCTGAGATGTAGGGACGAGCTCATAAGGGATGTACTCATGTGGATCCCTTCACATGGACGAGCAAAGGCAGGATATCCAACTCGAACCTACATACAGCAGCTCTGTGCTGATACGGGATGTAGCCCTGAGGATCTGCCAAAAGCATTGGATGACAGGCAGGTGTAGCGAGAGAGCGTCAACAATATCCGTGCTGATAGCGCGACATGATGATGATGATGACGATGATGATGATGATTTAACTGCCTGGAAATTGAACGTTTTAGTTTTAGCAGCACTTGAAATCAACAGCATGCAGACAGAATTCTAGATTGTTTAAAAACGCTGCCTACGAACAATTCGTTTACAAATCATAAGATTTGGTATTAAGTAACCTACATGGATTGATATAAGTTAAGCAATAGAAACTACATGTTTTTTGTTTTTTTTTGGTGGGGGGGGAATTGAACTTCAAAAAATTATTTTCGTTTGAACTTAACAAAATAAAAACAAAACAAAACTTGGCAGCAACTCGTATAGAACCATAATAATCAGCTTTCATCTTATTTCTTATTCTTCGTTCTTTTGTATCATCAATTAAAAATATTATTGTTTTCGACTTTCTTCAATGACTTGAAACTTTACTTTTACTTAAGATAAGTTAAAAATTGTCTATCTTTCTTCTTTTCAAAATAAGAACAGTCCTTTATTGATTGACGTCACTTTTTCTAAAGAGAAAACCAGTGAGACCACAATTTCAAAACTAAACAGACAAAAATAAATATCATATACTTCTTAAAGTAAAAAAAAAGGAACAGAAAAAAAAAAAACCAAACAAACTAGAAACCAAAGAAAGAAGTAAACAATATATCTATTTCAGGACAGTAAACGTTTTTCTGGTCAATTCCAGGACAGTGGGTAAAAAAATTAGTTTGAATGCCTAAAAAAATAATGGAAACATTTTGCTTGAAAGTTTATCTGTCTATGTCTCAGTATCTATCTATCTATTTATCTATATATATATATATATATATATATATATATATATATATATATATATATATATATATATATGTATGTATGTATGTATGTACATATATACATATAGAGTGCGGAAGCAAAATTAGTAATATTCTTGTGTAATAATAAATGACTCTATTATAAAACAAGATTAATTTTATTTTTGGAAGATAAACAATAAAATAAGAAGATAGACACAAAACAGTAAATTTACTAAATATGGCCGCAATTCTTTTTTTAATGATTGTATCAACGCGTCTTCAAAAAGATTTGAATGTATTCAAAATAAATTCTTCAGACATCTTATTCCATTCCTCCTCAATAGCAGTTTTGAGCAAAACAATATTTTGATGTGAAGTTGCATTTGTTTTGTTTCCCAAAACGCACCATATAGCGTAATTCAGGGGGTTATGGTCGAGGCTAGAAGGAAGCCATACAGAAACTCTAATTATTTCGGCTTGGTCTTGGCATTAAGCAAATAATATTTCTTTTCTTGTTCACAAATATCGGGCTGAATCTTAATGAAAATGCTTGAATAATAGAGCTAATCATGAAAATCTAAATCTTACGCGTCTTTATTTAGAAAATTGGATTAATCAGAGGAAAAAAATCATTGTAAAATTATTCCATATTCTGCTTCCGCATCCTCCATATATTTCAAGTATGAAATAAGATATAAAGCTCGAGACTCAGAGTTTCACACTTTTTATCGTGAGGTAAGCTAGTATTCAACACGACTAACTTTTTTTTTAACGTTAGACGTGTTGCGTACTTGTTCATCTGAGGACCAAAAGCATCAAACTGAGTCGTGTTTTTTTTCCAGTTTTATATCTTATCTATACATAAATAAATATATATATATATATATATATATATATATATATATATATATATATATATATATATTGTTGAAAAAACAAGATTAACCAAAATTTTATGAATTTATAATGAAAGTCGACGTTAAACACCGGACTAAATTCATGATAAGATGTTCAATGGAATAGCAGGAGAAAAGAAAGTGTGTATGAAAAAGAAAGATTCATTACAGTATATCGTTATGAATCTTTCTTTTTTTTTCTACACACTTTCTTTTCTCCTGCTACCTCATCAAACACCTATTATTATTTTAATAACACTTTTTTATGAATGTAAAATCCTGAAGAATGTTATTATAACCGAAAAATTCAACGTTGACATTCAAAATAAGTAAAGTTGATGACCGTAGTCGAGGGGGACCCGAAGGCTTCCTTTTCAATAGCTACTACACTGAAAAGTAGGGGAGGTCGCTACTTTACTATTGATACGTACCTTATAATGCTGTGTGTTAAGCAAGGGTATATCAAGTACCATTTTTTTTAAGTTTTTGGTATGACGTGACCTAGGACTGAACCCTGGTCTCCCGGGCCATTGGCGAACACTGTACCTACTAGACCAGTGAGCCGGTTAATTCAAAATAAATTCACCAAATATTGGATTTTTTTTTTTCAACTTTTTCTTCATAGTGACGGATTTAATTTCTTAATTTACTTCTCTCTCTCTCTCTCACTCACTCTCTCTTTCTCTCTCTCCCCATATATATATATATATATATATATACTAGTCTGCATTTTATGGATTAAAACTGCTTATAGCATTAACTTTTAATCATAAGCATTATTATCTCTTTTACTTATATATATATATATATATGTGTGTGTGTGTGCGTGTGTGTGTGAGTGTTAATGTTAGTGTGAGTGTTTGTGTTTATGTGTATAAGCGCGCACACCTTCGGACAAATGTTGTTTTTTTTTTCTATAACAGCTTTCATTTTACGAGCACATGTAAGATTGACTCTGGTGAGCGGTATTAGATTAGATGATAAAATGTCGATACGACTGAATATATTGCCAGTCTTAAGTGAAGTATAATATGACTATCACTAATAACGACAAAAAAAAAAAAAAGAATAATCCATTCTTCTCATTTCAGTTTCCCAGACTCATCCTTTTCGTCGGAAGACAATGTAGATATTCACTAAAGTAATCCTCGTCTGGCTCTGACATAAGATTAATATAATAACCTCGAATAAACCAAAAATTATCAATTGCTAGCATCGAAACAGCTTACATTATGTTAAGTCGCTTATACGCATGACCCACATGCAATGAGTATTATATGTGCCAACAAATGGCTTTAATCACAATCAGGGAATATCTAAATTACACGATTTGAAAAAGGATCTTTTAATCAATAACCGTCTTTTTTTATTCATTTGTAATTTTATTATATATATTTATTGGCATAATGGTTAGTGTTCACCAATGGTCTGGGAGACCGATGTTCTATCTCAGGTCAAGTCATACAAAAGACTCAAAAATGGTACTTGATACCTCCTTGCTTAACACTCAGCATTGTACGTTACGGATCAAAGGTAAATAGAGCAATCTAGGGAAAGGAATAGCGTCATCCCTCTACCTCGGAGTGGTAGCATCCTCATCTTGTTGTGCTATCAGCACAGATATCTCTGACCCTCGATCGCCCCCACTCACTATCATTCATCGCTTCCGGTAGGTCTTCAGGGCTACACCACGTATTACTCAGAGCTGCTCTATGTAGGTTCGAGCAGGTCGCCCTGCCTTTGATGGGCCATGTGAAGGGCTCCACAGGAGTACATCACTTATGAGCTAGTCCCTACTTCTCCAAATGTCCTGCATGTCTAGTTCGTATAATTGTGATAGTTTTCGTGGTTGGTGGTAGGTGACCGTACAGCTGCTGCTTTGTGGGGTGCTGTCTTCAGGACTTGATCAATATTGCTCGAAACATTCTGGTGTAATTCTGTCAAGCTTTTTCTCCATCCGTTTAGTTTGCGTCTATGTAGTGCATCCATATAGCAGTATCGACACGACCGCTGCTGAGAAGAAACTGCGTTTGATTTTATTGACTTCCATATAACTGATAGCCTGTTGATAGCAGTCCATGCCTTAGCTATATATATATATAAGCAAGTTTTTATATACACATTATAAAGTTCTAATCAAAGGTACGTGGAATAGTCCAGGGAAAGGAGTAGCGTCTTCTCCTACACCATGAAAAAGGAGCCTTCGAGTCACCCACGACTAAGGTTTGATAGGTTTAATACACTAAGTATAACTGGCCGCATCTGTCTGTCTTTTTTATTCTCTCTTAATGCGTGTACATATGCTTCAATGCTAGTGTGCGTATGTGTGCTCCAGAATGGGGGTGCCCATGTATGTGTGTATATGTACAAATGTGTGTATGAATTTACGCGTTCTTGTATGTGTATGTGTGTATGTGTACACGCATGTGTGTGTGTGTGTGTGTGTGTGTGTGCATATATGCATATGTGCGTGTATGCATGTTCATGCAAATGTGTGTATGCAAGTCTATGTGTGTGGGGCTATGTGCGCACGCGCGTCATGCAAATAAGTGGACGTGCATCATTATTTCTGCGCAGGCGCGACTGTGTATATACGTCGAGGATTGTCCGTCTGTGCGTCGATTTTGTGTATGCATGAATTATTTTGAGTCAATGAGCAATGAAATGTTCAATAAATATTAATATTCCTTTAAAACCACAATCGGTCATGGTTCTTCGGAGGTTTGAAAACTTATGGATGAAGCATTAGGTCTAGCTTAACTAGCTTAGTTCAAAGCCAAGGACTTTATTCTAGACGGAGGGGGGATTTATTGATGGAATTGCCAGAAATGAGAAAGAAAGAAAGAAAGAAAGAAAGAAAGAAAGAACTGAATCTTCAACGAGAGACTTTATTCCCGACGGACTGGCATTTATTGAGTGAATTGCTTTAAATGAGAAAGAAAGAAAGAAAGAAAGAAAGAAAGAAAGAACTGACTCTTCAATGACTAATTTTATTCTAGACGGGAGGTATTTAGTTATGGAATTGCCTGAAATAAGAAAGAAAGAAAGAAAGAATTGACTCTTCAGCTTCGGACTTTATTTTAGACTCAATGTGATATATTGATGGAATTGCCAGAACTGGAAAAAGAAAAAAAGAAAGAATTAACTCTTCAACGAGAGGTGGATTTATAGATGGAATTGATTTAAATGAGAAAGAAAGAAAGAAAGAAAGAAAGAAAGAAAGAATTGAGTCTTCCATTAGAGACTTTATTTTAGACTGAAGCGGATTTATTGATAGAATTGCCTGAAATGAGAAAGAAAGAAAGAAAGAAAGAAAGAAAGAATGGACTCTTCAACAAGCGAGTGCTTAAAAAGTTCTTAGCCCAACCAAAAAAGAGAGATGTTTACTCATAAAACGTACGTGTATTGAACATCCAGTTATTCAACCCGAGTGACTCATATTTCCCATGTTACTTTGACCCCCAACCCTACCCACAAAAATATTCAAGGATAAAAAATATTTCAATATTAGTTGAACGGAGACGACTTTCGGTAAGATATCGTACTCCAACCCAAACTTGAATATATCCGTTGGTACATGAATAAAATGATAGTCCCGTGAAAGAATAGCATTTATCACGACAAACGATGTTCTAAATAATGTCTTCTCCTATCAATGTATTTAATTCAATGCTGAAAACAAAACGTAGAACAGACGCAGTTCAATAAAAAATTATCATTAAAATCCTGAAGCTAAATGCGTTTCGTATTAGGAAATTATTGATACTTATATATATATATATATATATAATCACTCACACAGATATATATATATATATATATACACACATAGACATACATACTCATGTACACACACGAACACACACATATATATATACACACATAGACATGCACACACAAACACACACACACACACACATATATATATAAATATATATGCATACACATACACACTCACACATACACACACACACTCTCATATATATATATATATATATATAGGAAATGGACACAGTGACCCGAGTTCACGTCGCGGATGAGATTATTTACATTTTATATTGCGTTGATGGATAAAACCGGCAGACTGGGCTCTTAAGCCAGACTAGGGAATGGACAACTCTGGATTCAAACAAGTTAAGCTCCGCGTTAAAAACTGAACTTCTATCGAATACTGCTCGTGTGGAAAGGTTGATATATATATATATATATATATATATATATATATATATATATATATATATATACCAACCTTTCCACACGAGCAGTATTCGATAGAAGTTATATGTCTAGGATATATATATCCTAGACATATAACTTCTGTTCAGAAAAAGTTTGAACGAGACTTGATCTTGTTAATATAAAGAGCGCTACACTTACGAGCGTTTCACCCAAATTAATGTTAAATCACTCGACGGTAACAAGATGTATAGACATCAACACTTTCTATATATAAGGTTATCAGCTGTAACCGAGTTCACATTGAATTTTTTAAATCCCAGCTTCCTAAAAATAAGAAGATTCGGTCGCTATGCCTTCTGATTATATATATATATATATATATATATATATATATATAATTTTATCTATAAATTGTGTGAAATTGTTTTATAGCAAAAAGCATTTTAATCTTGCCAAAACATTTGTTATGAAGTAATTCAAAATGGCAGCAAATCCAACAGTGTTCCAGGTTTGAACAGAGGTCTGTCATCACATTTTTGCTGGCTGAGAATTACAAACAATGCAGAATTCTTTTTTTTAAGATTGAAATAATCTTATCTATAAATCAATTTCTAACTATGCCAAGTTTACAAAAATAGGAAAAAATTCTGAAGAAAGTTTTTTTTTGTTTTATCTAAAAAATACTCTTTATTAATTTGATAAGCCTGGAATATATATATATATATATATATATATATATGTGTGTGTGTGTGTGTGTGTGTGATGTGTGTGTGTGTGTGTGTTTGGGGTCGTGCACGTGTGTGTGTATGTGTGTGTGTGTGTGTGTCTGAATGTGTAGTTTCCACATATAACCAAATTATATCATATAGCTTATATCTGTCTCACCTTTGTATTATAATCTCCATTCGATCTCCTCCAAAGCTTTTCCTAAATCTTCACGTTTTCATCATTTCTTATTTATACCTATAATTTATTAAGTACATCTCTGTTTTTATTAATATCTACTGTTATATAGTCATCTACATCATCACAACGACACAATAATTACGACGCAGGAAGGAAGACGCAGGAAAACTTCTTTAACAATATTTTACCTCTCACTTTATTGCAAGAGTTCGAAAGTGTTGTTCAAGGGTTTGCGTGTGAGAGGGAGCTAGAGATCGAACATAACTGCAATATTTTGACCCCGCTGTTATGACCGTCACGTTGTGTCTTTCTCGTTCTTTAGTGCTGCTCAACCGGAGGCCAAGGGCCAACTCATCAGGGCCCAAAGGCCCCTTTGGCCAGATGTGGTTTTCCCTACCACATTTCGTCTATAACTCCGTCCGATCTTCAACTCATCTGCTGGCTCGTCGAACTCAACTCAATTATATAAACGTTCGACGCCCACTCGATCTTTGAAATCGAATGTTTAATCGTCATCAAGCGGAAATAACTGTCATGCAGTTCAGAGGTCACTCTCTTCCGGTGCATCACTCTGTAGTGTACCATGGGAATTTTTCTTGCTCGTCCCATTTCATCAGCCAATTTCCGCCCACGCGATTTCCTCTCATAACTGCCACTAGAATGTGTCACCGCCTTCATTTTTGGCCGGGTCAAAAGGTCAAAACATAACACTACCTCAGTTTCATTTTTTTCTTTTCCTAGTTATATCATTCTCTTCATGTCCTGTATACACGGGTTGTGCTTAAAAGGTATTAAGATTGAATTGTTATTTAGCTGGACAGAAAAAAACAATGGATAAATATTTAATCATCTTCAAAATAGTAGCCTTGGCATTTTCACTCACTTATTATTTTGCTTCAAGCAACAATGAAACTTTTTTTTTCATATGGTGTCAAACTGCGCCATTGTATTTCTTGAAATGTCATCGGTACTTTCAAATTTTGCCTTTAAGATCAGATTTCAGTTTAGCAGACAACAAAAAATAACAGGAAGATAGTTCTATTGGCCTAGTGGTAGAGTATGCGCCAATGGGCTGGAGGATTGGGGTTTAATCCCAGGTCACGTAATACCCAAGACAAAAAATGGCACTTGATACCTCCTTGTTTAACACTCAACATTAAAAGGTACGTTTCAAGGGTAAAGTGGAGCATTCCAGAGAAAGAAGTAGCGCCCTCCTTTACACCTCGATGTCGAAGCTATCGAAAAGGGAGCTTCGTGTAGCCCTCAACTACTGTCGCCAACTTTACTTACTTTTTACGGATATTGCTGTGTCGTCAACACCTTCTGACCAAAGGATATGGGGACTGTAATGAGAAAATATCAAAATTTGGCATTGAATCCAGTAAATTACTCCCGATTTACAAATGCACCTGCTCAATCCAAATCTCTGCCACATAACCTGGTGATGGCAGCAAAAGACATGGGTATCTGCGTCAACTCAGATAAAATAGAGTCCATGTGTTTTAATCAATATAGTTCCATCTCCCCATTAAATGGCAAGCGTCCGAAATTTGTAAATCAGTTCATATACCTCGGTAGAAATATCTCATTTACTGAAAACAATGTCAACATAGACATTGATAAAGCATGGTCTACTATTGCGAAGTTACCGACCACATGGAAATCTAGTTTCATTGATAAAATAAAAGGGGAGTTCTTCCAAGGTGTAGCCGTGTCCGTCCTACGGTATGGTTCCACAACTTGGAATTTAACGGATATCCTGGAAAAAAAAAACTTTATGCTCACTACACAAGGATCCTGTGTGCTATTTTGAACTACTCTTGGGAGCACCTTCAAAACATCAATTGTACAGCCATCTACCTCCCATCTAGCAAACCATCCAAGAAAGATGAACAAGACATAGGCACTACTGAAGACATAAAGGCGAACTAATAACCAACATTCTTCAATGAATTCCTCCACATGAACCCACTTGTATTGGTCGACCAACAAAAAAACACAAATTTGTCAAATCTGCGAGGACACTGAATGCCGTCAAGCGAACGTACCAAGTTCAATGACCGATATTGTGAGATATTCGAAAGAATCTATTCTTTCGGTACACCTTGAGGATGATCATGATGATGATGAATTCGTAACGTCTTCACTGTAATTATATAAGTTGATTACGCCTTCATTTAGATTAAAAATATTAATGTTAAAAACGTAAGTATTTAGTCTCGATACTTTTTGATCTCACTTTTGTGTGTGTGTGTGTATTGACTGCACCATTTTATCTTTTGTGGCTTCCTCATATGTTTTTTCTTTCTTTATTTCTAGTTTTTGTTTTTTGGGTAAGTGACCATCCAGTCTTTGATTTTACCATCATATTGATTCCACTGCAGAATAAAACGTTTAATTTTTTTTTTCTTTAACTAATTCTCTTTTGATATTTTTCCTTTTGGAAACAAATGCTGAGTACGAAAAATGTCGTAGTCTGTATCTCTAACACTTCGTTCAATAACAAAGATTTCTTTTAAGCAGACAATATTTTCCATCTCATCTTTTGATGTAATACATCAAAAGTAGTCCATCACACACCAAAAAATTCAATAACTTATCTATCATAAAGACAAGATAAGAAGCAATCATTATTTCCAATGTTATTTTACTAAATGACACAATTAAACCCATTTCCAACGTGGAATTATACATGAAGCACATTCATTTTCATCTTATGGAGTTGTTAAAACTTCTAAGTACGGTCTGTTTTCACCAACAATTTTAAATTAAGAGTTCACGTCATTATTATTATTATTATGAATCATGAATTTTTTTTTAATTGTTTTTTTTTCATTGCAGTTTACTTCGTAACGGTTATCGCCATCGGAGGAGGACTCGGTCTACCGTGTTCAAGTTCTGAACAAAGCTTCTTGAGAACTGAATTACCCTGACCAGACAATCTGGCAAACACCTATGCATGACATACGGAAACATTGGACAGCTGTTTCGACCTTATTAGGTCTCTTCAGCAGTGTATACCGTGATCTCCACCACTGGAAATCGAACCAGTGACCACAGATATGCAGAGCCGAAATTCTATGACTGAGCCCTCAGTGTATATCGCACGCAGATGACGCCAAATTAACTAGTCATGTTAATTTTGCAGCCAATCAACTTGAATGTGTCAAGTAAGTTACAACCGTACTCTTTACAGAGGACCCAGGGTCACCTCCAGTGCCACTTGGCGTCACTTGTGTGTGATATTGACTTTTGGCTCAGTCGAAGAGTTTCGGCTCTGCAATCTGTGGTCGCTGGTTCGATCTCCAGAGGTGCAGATCACAGTATACACTGCTGAGGAGACCTAATACGGTGGAAACAGCTGTCGAGTGTTTTCATATGTCGTGCGTAAGTGTTCGGAGGATTTTCTGGTCATGGTAATTCAATTCACAATATAATTCCTCTACTAAAAAAAGAAAATGTACAAAGCTTTTTGCGTTTTCCTTTTCCTTAATACTCTTAGGATTAGTATTACAAGTTTTAATGAGGTGCTAATTCGTGGATAACACCCAGTTTCTTAAAATGCATTAGGTTATTCCAAAGAGAGTAACCAAGCACAGAATATTCGGTGGAAAACACAACTGATATAATATGACGCTTTCTTGTACCCAATACGATTAGTGAAGTCAGTTCCCTCCTTAAGCTATACAAGAGTCACCAGCGTTCAAGGAACAAACAGAAAATCCATACAGAAAAACTCTTACTCTTCTCAGATCTGGAATATAAAATAGGGAAGCCCCATGTGCTCGTCGGGAGGAGGGAACTACCACGTCTGATCTTATCAAGCTCTGTTCGTGAAAGAGGCAGATTCCCTCTGTTCACCTTGTCACGTGACCATAAAGGACTTGTGACGTGGGAGAGTTCTTTAAACAATGTGACAAGGGACACCACTCCGGTTACTCTCTTAACAGCATGATTTTAAGTTTTTTGTTCCCAGCTCTGGGTAAAGATAAGTATGTGGATCTTGCTAGGGAACTGTAAAAAAATGTCGAACATGAAAGTGTCAGTGGTATTCATTTTAAATGGTACTCTTGGTACAGTCACCAAATGATTGGTACATGAACAGGGGGACTTGGAATTAAGAGGAAGAGTGCAGACCATCCAAAGTACAGAATTGTTGAGATTGGCCAGAATACTGAGATGGGTTCTGAAGTCTTGAAGAGACTTGCTGTCACTCAAACTCGCGTGAGAAACCATCGGTTAACGCTGGTGTGAAAAACTCTCAAAAAGGAGTTATAATAATAATAATAATAATAATTAATGATGACTTTGCAAAAGACTTTACATCCGAGACATAACATAGATAGACAGTATGTGTCAAGAGAAGGAGAAAAAGAACTCGTTAACATTGAAAAACTATCAGTCAGTATTAGTAGGAAAAACATTGGAATAATAATAATAATAATAATAATAATAATAATAATAATAATTGTTGGCAAAATTGTGCCGTAGACCCAGTTGATTAATTAAAAAAAAATTCTGCTTATTAAATTTTCAACCAAGTTGGTTTTTCAATCCTTGAGTTACCAAATTCCCCGGTGATTTTGTAACTGTTCCAATAAAAGAGAAACCACTGTCAAAAATTGACTATGTGTAATTTTGCACCTGTGCTGGATTTGGAATTGAAGATGAAAAGAAAAAGCGTATAACATTAAAAAATATATATTGGCTTATAATATTTCTTTCATTCAACAAAAGTTTCTTCCTCACTTGACGCTATTCAATCATATTACGAAAACTCAAGCTGTGTTCTAAATTAAATACGTCATATAACATTTCTGTTCAGAGAGAATCATTCATTTCTGATAGTGTTCATTCTACCTTACAAACTCACCTCAAAAGTAACTGCCCCCCATTTAATTCCATGGAGCCAACAAAAGGACTGACAATAATAATATTGGATAAAACAAGTTTTCAATCATGAAACAGTATTTTTCACATAGTCACCACGACTGGGGATTTTAACGATTTTGTTGTGGTTTGATTTGGTTAATTTATTTAATGGCATATCATTGCCCAGTTGACTGGGGCTGTATAATACATCGACTGCACCTCTGCAAAAGGGTTAGACCGCCCCCCCCAATGAGTGTCCTGGATAAGACACTAAACAATCTGCTGATTAGGTTCCAATGATGCTGGGGTTTTGGGGAATGTGGAGTACCCCTTCATTGCCATTGCTCCCAGGTCCACTATGGATTGGTAGCACCTGATAGGGCCCTATCTATAGGTTAAATAGATCTAAACTGCATATTTATGCTAAACTGAATTGTTTGAAATAGAACTCTTTGACTAAACTGAATAAAACCCAAGTAACTAAAGCAACCTTAATGTTATATAAGCTCCGTATGGCTTACTTAATGCCTAAATATGATTTGTTGTTAATTATCTAGTCATAGTAATTGTAATAATAACTATGTTTTCAATGTTCCATTGGATTTTTAATTTTAATTGAACTTTTTATTTATCTACTGGGTGTCTCAAAATAGATGTAACCTATTGATATCATCATCATCATCATGTCGTGCCGCTAGCACGGATATCTCTGACACTCTCTCGCCACTTCTCCCTATCGTTCATCGCCTCCGGCAGGTCTTCAGGGCTACATCCCGTATCCTCACATAGCTACTGAATGTATGTTCGCGCTGGTCGTCCTGCTTTTGCTCGGCCATATGTAGGGGTCCATAGGAGTACATCACTTATGAGCTCGTCCCAGCTTCTCCAACAGTGTCCTGCATGTCTGGTTCGTCTAACTTGGATAATTTTCGTGATGGGAGGCACGTGCTGTTAAAAAACTGCATCCTTTAAGCTCGAGATATCAAATCAATTTTTTTATTTACTATTTTATCAGTCTCCAGGATATAAAATTTTATTTTGAGTTTCTTGCCTCAGTAATAAATCATTATCATATAAATTGGTTGTATCTATTTTGAGACTGGGTTGAACGATTTTGTCTCCAAATAAGTAGTGATGCAAAATATTTTTCTCTCTGGTCCAAGACATTGTGATCAAAGATTAATAGTTGTTATAGTATACTATTTTCAAATTCAAAACAAAAAAGAACACATTATTATTAGTGGAGTTATTAGCAATCACATGGTTCCCATGTATATTGAGACGGTATTTTTCGTACGTCCCACCAATCAGACAAGTGTGGCACAAGGCCTTTTTTAGGTAGGTCCGGACGCAGGGTCATAGCCCAGGCATGTCCTGTAGCTCCAAAAATGCCTAGGGCGCCATCGGCATTCCCCTAAAAACCTAGCACCTCCAATGAGGGTTAGAGCCTGGGAGATGGCCCCTTGAGGCTCAAGGAACCCGGTCAAGCTGCACCTCAACCGATTGCCAGGATGCACCCGACCAGATCCGTGTACCGACCAAAACGGCCGACCAAAGTGTGTCCAAGCCAGGCTGAGACATCCTGTATAATCACTTATTTACACAGTTATATGGTTTCAAGTATTCCTGTCAATCACCAATAATTTTCCGGCAGTAATATAGTTTCAAGTAACAAATAATAATAATCCTTAGTAAAATGAAGGTCTCCTTTTGGCTTGGAGACAAACTTGATGGACTGTAAACCGAAATAAACAAGTTCCAACTACAGTATGGAGATTAGGTTTTCTTGAGGAAAAATACACTTATGAACCCTCTTATCCCTCCAGCTACGAGTTCAATAGTATTATAACTGTTCTTTTACAGGAATGGCTTTAGTATTAAACAACCTACGGGAGTTGATATGCAATTAAGCAAAGAAACCAAATCAAACCATGGCAGACCAGGCTGCATCTCTGCAGAGAGGCAAAAAAACCCACCACTGCAATGAGTGCCCTGGATATAACATTAAAAAATCTGATGGGGACGCTTCAGACTTGGAGGTTAGAGGAATGCAGAGCACCTCTTCATTGGCATTGTTCTCAGGTCCACTTTGTACCGGAGTGGTAATACCTGACAGGGTCCAATCAATGGGTCAAATGGAACTGTTCGACATTTAAACTGTTTCCAAACAAATGACTTTGCCAAATTGAATTATAAGAAATTGAACTGTTTTATTATTTAACTGCAGATAAACAAATGACTGCTTAATTGAATTGTTAGTGATACATAGAAATACTTGGAATTTTTAATTTTGTTGGCTTAAGTTTACAAATCATATATATCTAATATATATGTATAAACCAGATTTGGCACTAAATAATCTACAATGGCATAAAACAAAAGTAAAGAAGTCATATATTTAATATATGTGTAAACAGAATTTGGCATTAGATAACCAATAATGTTTGATATGCCATAAGATCCAATCAACCGATCAATCAACCAAACCTTTGTAAACAGTTACCGTTTCACTTAAATATTAATACAAATAATATACACACAGTTATACGGTATAAAGTATTCCTATCTAATACAAATATATTTAGAATACTTATTTGACACATACATAGAACCCTAACAGGTACTCCCACTTAAGCTCAGAGTTAATCCGAGAGTAATAACAATAAAGAATTACTCTACACTCCACTCACCTTCAGGACTATTGCCTCACCACCAGACGCCGTTTGTTTATACTCTGGACACCTCTTTATGGGAAAGGAGGGTCTCCCCTTTCTGCAGGAGATACAGCCAACACAGTTTAAAAGCCGCTGATAAAGGTGATTTTTACCAGCGATGAATAAGAAATTGCATCGCGTGCTCCTTAAATGTTTTTTTTTTTTCTTGGCCCTCAGACATCTTTCGGTCAGTTGAACCCTTAATTCATATTCTTGACATTGTTTCGACTGCTCCGTTCTTTAGCCTTCATCAGGTGTATAAAGGACCGAGTAAACCAATGAGTTAACTACATCAAGAATCCGAAGACTGTAGAGGCATCTCGTTGTCAGAACTCGAAAGCCGTTGATTGCCATCTTAAGTTTGAATGATCGACAAAAACGTTTTAGTTTAATTTTTGGAGCTTTTCTTTGTTTAATTGCAAATCAAACTTCGTGGGTTATTTAATTTAACAATCCCTGTAGAAGAACTGCAGTTATACTATTTATTCAATAGCTGTTAAGATTAGTGGGTTTATATCTGTTGTGCCGTGATTAGTAAGGATCGATTCACAAATAAGATAAGAGATATTTTGTAGACCAACTAATGTAAATTCAGACCAGTCCATCCTGTGAGGGGTTCCAACCAGATATTTGTCGCTGCCTCCCACCAGACACGACTTGACAGAAGGTCAAAAGCCCGAAGGCCGATTAAAGTGGGGATAAAGGGGAGGGGAGGTCGGGAACGAGCCGAGACTCGAACCCTGCTTGTCTGTGCTGCTCATCAGCTCACTTAGTGCAATGTGAGCCTGATGAGGCAAGCAGTTTCACGAACCCAAATGTGGGTCCGTGCACGTATGCCAGTTTGCGGCTTAAACTAGACGCATGGTCTAGTGAGGGGTTCCAACCACTCCACAACAATATCTTCCCCAACAATATTTAATATCAAAGTGAACGTAATAGCTCAACTTGAATTCGTTCTTGCTTACTTCAAGGATACAATCCAACTCTGTAGCTATTTCACCAATGGGACTACCCAAATCAAGGTTTACGTTTAAGATCTGATATTTTAGATATTTTCGTTAAGGCCGGTTCTGAAAATGTGTACGTTTTCGACAGTACTGTTAGTAAGAGGAGAAATTCTTATAAAAATCCGTTTGCTCTAACCCTATCCACAAAGGTTTAAAAGCCTGAGGTGGGAGCTAATTTAAAATGTGTTTCTTTTGCTTGCTATTTCGAAAGCAACCTACAAAATCCCAAACTCAATCCTTCTCTCTCTCTCTCTCTCTCTCTCTCTCTCTCTCTCTCTCTCTCTCTCTCTCTTCTCTCTCTCTCTCTCTCCATTAGCCCAGTTGGCTGGGTTGGTAGAATACACTGATTGCATCTCTGCAGTAGGGTAAGACCACACTCTAATAAGTATCATGGATATGACACAAAACTACGTATGATGGTGAGGTTCCACTCCAGAGCTTAGTGGAATATGAAATAGCCCTTCATTATCATTACTCCCAGATCCACTCTGATCCGGAGCAGTAGTAACTTTTAGGGCCTCATCTATGGCTCAAAAATCTGTTTTATCATTTACTCTACTGGAAACCATTTAATTGAGGCAAATAAAACTATTAGTGTTAATATTACTTGAAAAGATTTAGACCAAACGAATGTGCAATGGCTCGAGTAAAAATTGTTATCTAAAAACTATTCGTTTACAAATCAGATATATTTAAGATAAGTATAATTACCAGCCCATCCACATGAGCTGAATGTAACATAGGGTCAATTTTTAAAGCGGAGTTTAAAAGGTTTGAAGACAGAATTTTTCTTGTCCAATACTGTTTGCTTCCAAGGTTAAACACGTCAGACTGTCCTACTATTTATCCGTTGCTGGTCACCGTACCCATTTCCATTTCACCGCAAGTACCTCCAAATATTTAATGCATATGTAAAAATTGGATTTAGCACTAAATAACCTTAAAGGTTTGATATACCGTAAAACATAACCAACCATCCAACCAACCAACAAACTCTATCGTTAAGTGTCATTCCTTCAACCAATCCGATTTCAGTCTTCCAATCATTTTGACTCTCAGATTTTTACTCTGGAAAGGGATTTGGCCTGTGAACCTTTTCTTGTCACTCAAAATGTCCCTTATACAAAGGTTTGGCTCTGGGGTCATATCCAATTATTACACAAATTGACTCATTACATTTGAATAATATCTGGTTATGTTAATGACTCTCCTCTGAGTTAGAGACAAATAGCTGAAGAAGAAAACGAAAAATAAAATTGAAGAAATGTCATCAATCCTCATAGGGGAGTAGGTCTGCTTGCCTTAAAAGTCAACATTTGAATTTCCATTTCTTTCTTTTCGCTCTTTTTCATCTATTTGTTTCTTTATTTACTTCTTCATCCCAGCCAGTGATTCCAAGTGGGGGTTGTTCTCGTGGTATAATGAATCGTAGTAAGCAGGTTCGAACTCCAGTCGCGCTATTACATTCACTTTCAGACAAATAGCCTTGGGAAAGGTATAAGCCTCCTTATCCTCCTAGCCGTAAGTTAAATAGTATTGCTTCTGTTCTTCTCTAAGGCTGGCTTTGGCATTAATTAACCAACGACGGATGATATGCCATTAAAAAAAGGAGGGGACCGTGGTATAATTGTTATCGTCGTAGGAAATGAACACGGCGACACGAGTTCAAATCCTGGACGAGACTGATTGCATTTCACCTATCACTAATACCCTTGGGAAAGGTATGAATCCAATTATTCTCCTTCCAGCTATGGGTAAATAGTAGGACAGACTAGGTTCTTCAGCCTTGGTTAGGCAACTAGTCTAGGAGAAGGAAAACTCTAATTAAAACACTGTTAAACTCCACTTAAAAAAATTGACCTCGTGTCATATCCTGCCCGAGCGGAGGGGTTGGGAAATAGGATATGCCATTAAAAACTAAGAAAACAATCAAGAAAACAGTGATGCCGATCAAGATACTCCACTGTTTAATCGATCAAGTAAGCAATATTCGCAGATACAATGATAATCTTTACATGTGACAAGAAATTCTTGATCCTCTACAAATCATATTTAGCTCATGTATTGTACTGTCAGTTCATCTTACTTAGTGCTCCGTCAGGCACCTCGGGTGGTGTAAGGGTTAACAAACCAGACTAGCAAACCTTCATGAATGAGTTCGTTTCTAATTGGGCGCCCCATTCAAACGACCTTGTGCCACATCTGAGTAAAGTGCTTAGGAAATTACTACGTAGCGCGCCATCGACAAGACAAAGAACACACTGACTATAACTTTAGAAGAGGTGTGGGGCAGACCCAAATAACGGGTGTCTTATCAGAATCTGATCATGAAACTTCAGTTCTGCAGATCTATAAGGTGTTGAACACGCCTTCATTGCCATTACAACCGGGTCCACTATGAATCCCTTCTATCGGTCAAACATCATCATCATCATCTTGTGGTGTCACTAGCACGAATATTCCTGACCCTCTCTCGCCACCCCTCCCTATTGTTCATCGCTTCTGGCAGATCCTCAGGTCTACATCCCGTATCCTCTCAGAGCTGCTGCACGTAGGTTCGAGCTGGTCGCCCTGCTTTTGCTCGGCCATATGATGGGGGGTCCATAGGAGAACATCACTTATGAGCTCGTCCCTGCTTCTCCAGTAGTGTCCTGCATGTATGGTTCGTCTAACTTTGATAGTTTTCGTGATTGGAGGTAGGTAGCCGTACCGCTGCGTGTTGCGTGTTCAAAATTGCTCGCAGCATTCTTGTGTAGTTGCCATCAAGCTTTTTCTCCATCCGTTTAGTTAGTGTCCATGTCGTGCCTCCATATGGAACTTGAACGAAAAGATTCACTTTTGGAACATGAAAATCTATTTTTAGTAAAAAGGTATAAGTTCAAACATACCAGTTTTAAAACTATTCGTATTCAGCAGGACTATTTGATGCCATATGATTATAAATTGTTTTAGATTAGTTAATTGAAATAATTATTATTTACTAAGAAGTATTTTTAGTTACTTGAATCCATACAATTGTTTGCAAACAAATAACTTTTATTAAAGAGAACTAACTACTCGAAACCATATAATTATTTGTGTTAGATCGGAATACTTGAAACTATACAATTAATAAATTATTTATATTAGATGAGAATACTTGATAAATAACTGAGTACAAAAATTATCTAGGAATAATTACACAATACTTGGGGGTATAAATGTACGACGAACGATATTCTTCAACGATAGACATATTAACATGCCGTCAAAATAAGTCTACAAATCATCTTAATCATTTTCTGATTACTCAGGATTTATCAAGTTTATATCCATATTCTATTATACTAACTCAATACTTTTTCTTTAATCTGTATATATTGTGATTATACTGAATATATGTGCTTGTTACTGTGTATGTTTCTCTGTGTGTGTGTGTGTGTGTGTGTGTTTGTGTGTGTGTGTGTGTGTGTGTGTGTGTGTTTGTATGTGAGAGGGAATGTGTGAATGTGTATGTTTGTGTGTGTATAAGTATGTGAGAGAGGGAGAGTGTGTGTGTGTGTGTGTGTGAGAGAGAGAGACAGAGAGAGAGAGAGAAAGTGTGTGTGTGTTTGTGCATGTGTTTATGTGTGTGTGTGAGAGAGAGAGAGTAAGTGTTTATGTGTTTGTGTGTATGACATAGAGTGTGTATGTGTGTGTTTGTGCGTGTCTTTGTATGAGAAAGAAGGAGTGTGTATACGAGAGAGAGAGAGAGAGAAAATGTGTGTGTGTGTGTGTGAGAGAGAGAGAGAGAGTGAGTGTGTGTGTGTGTGTGTGTGTCTTTGCATGTGAGTATGTGAGAGAGAGAGAGAGTAAGTATTTCTGTCTTCGTTTGCATGAGATAGAAAAAGTGTGTGTTTATTTGTGCGTGAGAGAGTGTGTGTGTGTGTGAGAGAGAGAGAGAGTGAGTGTGTGTGTATGTTTGCGTGTGTGTCTGTGAGAGAGTGTGTGTGCCTATGTTAGTGCGTGTAAGAGACAAAGAAAGTGTGTGTTTGTATGTATGTATGTAAGTTAGAGACGGAGAGAGAGTGTGTCTGTGTGTTTTTATGAGAGAGATAGATTGTGTACGGGTGTGTGTTTGTGAGAGAGACTGTGTGTGTATGTGTGTGTTTGTGTGTGTGAATGAGAAAGAGAGAGAAAGAGAGGGAGAGAAAGTGTATGTGTGTTTGTATTAGCGTATGTGAGAAAGATATAGAGAGAGAGTGTGTGTGTGGGGGGTGTTTATGTGCGCGTGCGTAAGAGAGAGAGAGAGAGAGTGCGCGTGTATGTGTGTATGTTTGTGTGTGTATATTATTGAGAGAGAGAAAGTATGTGTGTGTATGAGAAAGAATAAGAGAATCTGTGTATGTGTGTGTAGGTGTGTGTATTTGTGTATGTGAATAAGAGAGAAAAAGAGAGTGATAGTATGTGTATGTATGAGAGAGAATATTAGAGTCTATGTGTATGGGGGGGGGCGTTATTGAATAAAATGCTGAATAAAATAATCAAAACTCTGAGTCTTTTTCGTGCAACGCTACAACTGAAGATAAACGATGAAAATGAAAAGCCTAACTGCAGTGCAAAAACAAGATGGATTAAACACCTTAAACTTCTAATGCCACACCTCCACATTTTTATCTTTTTGGACCTCTGAAAGAAGCACTTTAAGGACATCAGCTCCCAATGATGAAAGGTTGCAAGCGTCAACTTTCACATAGCTATGAAAACCCCAAGAAACCTCTCTATAACTGTTGTATATGCATGAAATACCATTACTGGATGCTTGACGGGGGGAAAGATATCGAGTCCTCACTCTCTGGGAAACAATATTACAACCGGTATATCTAAATATAGTATCGAAAACACAACGGAAGAAAATATAATCACATTTGCATACATCAAGATCATTCTTTATATACATAACATAACTACAAGTGCTATTAAGTGGTGCCCGTGGTGTAATGGTTATCGTTGTTGGAAATGGACACGGCGACACGAGTTCAAATCCTGGACGAGACTTATTGCATTTCACATAGCACTAGTACCCTTGGGAAAGGTATGAATCCAAATATTCTCCCTCCATCTCTGGGTAAATAGTAGGACAGACTAGGTTCTTCAGCCTTGGTGAGACAACTAGTCTAGGAGAAAGAAAACTCTGAATTCAAACCTATAAAACTCCACTTAAAAATTGACCCTGTGTCATATCCTGCCCGAGCGGAGGGGTTGGTAAATAGGATTAAGAGGAAAGAATAAACAAACGTATCAAAATCAAGAACTGCTCTCTTATTGTTCTATAAACAAGCAGTATATAAAAGGGGGTCAAAAATATATAAAGGCTTACTCGACAGGAATAGAATAGATTACCATTTGGTTTTAACGTTCTCTGACAACACTTCTAAGATCAATTATTTATGCAGAGTTTAAAAGGTTTGAATTCAAACTTTCCCTTCTAGAGTAATTGCCGTAGAAGTCTACCCTACTACTTACCCTTAGCTAGAGGGAAGATATTTGGTTTCATTCCTTCCCTCGTGGTATTAACACTGTAGGAAATGCAAACAGCCTAGTACAGAATTCGAATTTGTGTCGCCCTGTCAATTTCCCTCGTTGATAACCATTCCTCCACAAGTATCTCCATAAAAACATGAAACACCCATTAAGCTCCTTATTGCAAAAGCAAATTATCTAAGGGAGATAATTACTGATTGGTCCTGATACGATAACTTCAAAGAATGAAAATTTTTAGTCTCTTTATTCTATTAGACTTGTGTTTTTTAGCATTAAATCTGTTGGGATTCTTAAAAAATTATAACTTAACCAACCTAATTATCAATGAATATATATATAAATAGGTGTATGTGTGTGTGTGTGTTTACCAACCCCTCTGCACGATCAGGATGTGACAAAATGTCAATTTCCCAAGCGAAGTTTAACAGGTTTGATTTCAGAGTTTACCTTTCTTTAGACTGGTTGCTAAATAAAAGTTAAAGAGCACAGTCTGGCCTACTATTCACCCATAGTTGGAGGGAGAATAGTTGGATCCATACCTTTCCCAAGGATATTAGCGCTCTGTGAGATGCAAACAGACTCGTCCAGAAACTGAATTCGGTGGGCGGAATCTATTTCCTTCGACGATATCCATTACTCTACGAGCGCCACCATAGTATATATATATATATATATATAAGTCACGTGACAAAATCAAGATCACGAGATTAAATTCCTTGATAAGTTAGAAAATGCTTATTAGTTTCATTTTAATATTAACTCCGATCCCGTATTCTACTGTTGATATTTAGAAATTGAACTCTAAATGAATGAGCAAAGTACCCGATCCTTTAATAAGACGATTTGCTAAATGAAAGAAGTGTCCACGTGAAAACGTTTTCAGTAATTACCCAGTAGATTTCTAGCAATGTTTCAAGTTGAAGTTCCTACTTACTTTTCGAGCCTGCCAAATGGATGCTGAAATTAAATTCCCCACTGAAATACTAGATCGCAAAGTCATCTTAAACATATATGTCTCTTCTGATTGACGCTAATGACTCATCTCGCTATCCACAGGACATCATCTGATTTTACAACCTTTATAGAAATTCATTAAACTTGATTCGTGCATTACTCTTACGATATGCTAGATTTCTGTCTTGATCTTTGCTTGATCTGGACAGGCGCTGATCGAAGTCTAAATTTATTTGAAAACATTCTTCTATTTCTTACCAATCAACTAAACTGATACGCAATAGTTACAATACGTGAGTCGCCACTGGATAGCAGTCAGGAGAATGCCTTAAATCATACCGAAAATTGAATGTAGGCAAGTGTGGTTTGTTTATTTTGTTTTAATAAAGTAGCCTAAATTTTCTTCCTATAAGTGCTGTAGCTCTGAAAAATAGCGGCTACTCAAGTATATTAACTTTAAAGAACGATTGCAGAAAAGCAAATATCCATAGATTGATTGATTTTAACGGCATATCGACCCGTCGTAAGTTATTATTATGCAGGCAAGGGAATTTTTTTTTTCTTGTTGGTTCGGTTTGGTTCAGTTTTATGGTATATCAACCATTGTAGGTTACTTAATGCTAAATCCATTTTATACAGATAAACAGTTTCATTTCAAACAATTCAGTTTAAATGTTAAAAACAGTTCTATTTCAAACAATTGTCCTCTTACAAACATTTCAGTTTATTTCCATTTAACTCAAAGATAGGAACCTATCAGGTGCTATCACTCTCAGTCAGAGTGGACCCTGGAGCAAAAGCATTCCCCAAAGTTCCCGCATTACACGAACCTCACCATCAGATAGTTTTGTTTCATATCCAGGACAATTGTTAGGGGAGTTTTACCCCTCTACAGAGATGCAATCGGTGTATTCTGCAGCTCCAGCCGACTGGGCCATCTAGGACACTTGTTGGGGGGAGTCTTACCCTTCTGCAGAGATGCAATCGGTGTATTCTGCAGCTCTAACCGACTCGGCCATCCAGGGCACTTGGTGGGGTGACTTATTCTTCTGCAGAGATGCAATCGGTGTATTATGCAGCTCCCGCCGACTGGGCCATCTAGGACACTTGTTGGGAGGAGTCTTACCCTTCTGCAGAGATGCAATCGGTGTATTCTGCAGCTCTAGCCGACTCGGCCATTCAGGGCACTTGGTGGGGTGTCTTATTCTTCTGCAGAGGTGCAATCGGTGTATTCTGCAGCTCTAGCCGACTGGGCCATCTAGGACACTTGTTGGGGGGAGTCTTACTCTTCTGCAGATATGTAATCGGTGTATTCTGCAGCTCTAGCCGACTCGGCCATCCAGGGCACTTGGTGGGGTGTTTTATTCCTCTGCAGAGGTGCAATCAATGCATTTTGTAGTTGTATTCTTCACGCACTTGTATGGTTCAAGTAAGTAATAACAAAAATACTTAGTAAACGTTTCAAAACAAAATACTTAGTAAACGCTCAACACAAACAATTTATATATAGTTATATAGTGTCGTGGTTTGAATTAGATCATGGCAATCTTAGGTTAGCAGTTTTTTTCTCTTCAATAGACGCCATTCTTTTAGATAAGTAGCTATAGTTTCCTGACTGAATGGTTTGATCCTGGCCGTTTCTTCCACCCATTATCAGATGAAGCTCGCCATTGACCTAACTTTTGATTCACCCACCTTACTTCCTATACATCATGCTGCTTCCCATGGTTTCTGGTGATATATGTTTAGAGTACAATTTTTCCCTTAAATTTTTAAGTTTTAACTTAGTTAAATTTCAACTATTCATTTTTTAATTTATTTTTCTCTATTTCCATCCTGGTGCTAGTTAGTTCGACTTCTGCTTTAAATGGTGAAATTCCTTAACTTCATACAAAAAAGTTGGTCACGTGACTCCAGAGATTATCTTAACTTAACAGTCGTGGTGAAGTGGAGAAACTTCACCACGACTGTTTTTTCCCCTTTAAATTACTACGTTTCCTATCCCTTTACAGCTAAATTAACAGTTTTTACGTGTATGTATTCAAACAGAGGAACTATTTACACCCCACGAAATAAGGAAACAACAGCTTTACGGCCACTTACACCCCATCTTAAAAAACATCCATGTAAGATGACCAAGACATGCGGGACACTGTAAGAAAAGCAAAGAATTTATAAGTGACATTTTCGTATGGACCCCTTCACATGGACGTGCCAGTGTTGACCAAACAGCAAGAACTTACCTACAACAGCTCTATGCGAGTAAAGAATGTAGTTTGGAAGACCTGCCAGGTACGATGGATGATAGGTTCGGATGGGAAGAGAGAGAGAGAGAGAGAGAGAGAGAGAGAGAGAGAGAGAGAGAGAGAGAGAGAGAGAGAGAGAGAGTTAGATAAATCTATGCTAACAGCGTAACTTGATGATGATGATGATTAAGATATTGATTCAGGTATTCCTATCAAATACAGGGTGGAACGATAAAATTGTCGCCCAAGAAAAGACGATATGATTTCATTTCCGTTTAATGAAAACCTATTTTCTTTTTTTGTTGCAGACAACCTATGAGTTGGTCAGTTGTATACAAATCCCAAGAGCAAAAGGGGCCTTCTATCATGTCTGAAAGTGACACAATGTTCAACGAGCGAGATCGGAGATTCGGCGCTGTACAACTCATGCTCTCTACCGATCCAAGTTATGACAACAGGACCATCGCCAGCACCCTCAAAATACAAATCCGGACGGTTCAACCCTTGAGGGCACAGCTCAACGCATCGGACGACCCTTTGGAGGTAGTGGTACAGAAGGCCACATCATGCCACCTCACATCTTCGAAGTTGGCTTGAAAGTCAACACCAAAGTGTACCTGGATGTGCTGAAGAGTGTGGTGATCCCCTGGTGCAATCAGGTGGCCGGTGGCAGACCCTGGGTATGGCAGTAGGACTCGGCGCCGGCCCACAAGTCCATCGAGACCCAGGCTTGGCTCCAGAAAGAGTCCTACGACTTTGTATCCTTCTCTCACTGACCCCCTCCTCCCCCGACCTGAACCCGCTGGACTACTTCGTTTGGTCATACGTCGAGAACATCACCAACATGACCTCCCACAACAACAAAGCCAGCCTGATCGCCGCCATCCGCCGAGTATTCGCCGAGCTCCCGCTAGCGCTTGTGTAAAAGGCATGCTCCCAGTTCCGGATCCGTATCGAGGCGGTTATTGAGGCTGAAGGAAGCTACATTGAATAGATGTCAGCTCTACTAGATAATTACGTTACCTGAATTGATTTTTTCAATAAAAGTCTTAAAATAAAGCTGTCGTGTTGTTTTCTTTAGGACGACAATTTTATCGTTCTACCCTCTACCTAACATTTTAAAACACATCTATTTTAGCCATAGATGAGACCCTAACAGGTACACTCACTCTGGTGCAGAGATGACCTGAGAGTAATTTAATGAAGGAGTACTCCACATTCCCCAAATCTTCCGAATTAGAGCCTTATTATCAGATGGAGTTTAGTGACATACTCAGGACTGCCCTTTTGGGGAAGCTTACTTTTCTGAAGGTAATACACCTTCTCAAGCTAATACCACTGGGAAAGATAAGAATCCAATTATTATCCTTCCACTTACGGGTAAATAGTAGGGCAGACTGTGCTCTTCAGCCTTGGTGAGGCAACTAGTCTCAGAGAAGGAAAACTCTAAATTCAAACCTGTTAAGCTCCACTTAAAATTGACCTTGTGTCATACCCAGCCCGAGCGAAGGTGTTGGTAAATATGGATACACCTTCTCAAGTCTATTTTTGACACCAAACATTATCACTTTTTTTTTCCTTTTTGGCATGGAAATCAATTGAGTTCCCACATATAGTGTGTGGATAGTCTTTGAACTGAAAAACATTATTAAAGTATTTACCCCTGTACCTTAAATATTTGTCACGGCATCACTTTTAAAGATAGTCTGCAAAATCGTCTTTCAAGGCCGCCTTTTCATTCAATACTTTATGATTGCCTTAAAAATTAGGAGTTGCAAGGTTATGCAGTAATCGAACTGGCAGAACTGATTAGTGAAATGTTTTACTCTCAGAAGGAAAATGTAGGTCTCTTTCCTGCAACCGAAAGAGGATCAAATAAAATTGTGTTTAATGACTTTTCTTAAACGAACGTTTCTTCTTCAAAACAAACAATTGAGTTCAACTAAAATGCTAAGAAACAGAGACAGTAGTAAACTGGATAGTTTAGCCCTTGAAGTAAATTCGAGAGGCTTTCACACACGAGAGGTAGGAATATTTAAAAAAAAAAAATAAATTAGTTTCCGAGAGAGCGAGAAATAACTACCTAATTTCGGGGGTTTTGAAACTGTCTCCACTCGACTGGGAGTGGGCAATGATTTCTCTAAAGAATAGGTCTTTTCTTGATCGACTCGAAAATACCTCGTCACGCTTTCCTATATTTGAGACTGACCCTGACGGAAGTTGTAATATCGACTAATAAGTGATTGAAATTCCTGGTGAAATGGTTATCGACATAGGAAATGGATACGGCAACCCAAGTTCAATCCCTGGACAGGGCTGTTTGCATTTCACATTATGCTAATAGCCTTGGGAAAGGTATGAATCCAACTATTTTCCCTTCAGCAAATAGTGGTGCAAACTGGGCTCTTTAACCTTGATAAAGCAACCGGTCTATATGGAAAACTCTGAATTTACCGCTTAAAAAGTTTGACCTTGTGTCATTCCTCCTGGCAGACGGTTTTTTAAACAAATAAGGTGAGGGGACTTTTCGGTGACCATGTGTCAAACTATTCCCTCCCTCATCTCGTCTCCATCACTTCATCTGGTCATCATTTTACGATATTTTGCCGGGATAACTGTTATATACCCGACCGATGAACATTAATGGGTATGTCCTATTCCACATAAATACATTGGACACTATTGTGAGGTGAGTAGATATGCTGAGTAAGATAACCACTAGTAATGGGTTATCTTCTTCACGCTGTTGGTGAGTATTTTATTTTGTTAATGTTATAAAGATTTCTATTTCATTTCCAACCTCCATTTTGGTTACTTCTCGTTCAGTAACCTTTTTTATTAGGCTACAGTAGTAACAAATAAGAGCTATGTGCGTGTTATTTTAATATTTCTACGTGAGCTACAAAAACTTACCAAAATACCATACCTCAACACACATACAAGACCCGGATCTCTTAGGAAATTTTCCTTAATTCTTTCACTGAGGACTTTGATTTTTCTCACCATCGAAGTATTTGGAGCTCACGCCTTAAGAATCTTTAAAATCGATATAAAACGACAAATACTATATCGTGCCTCACACAAAGCAGTTGTTTGTCAGCTGATTGTGCTGATCATTACTTCCCAGGAGAATTGCGTCCCTAATCCGTTTTTCAATAATTGGTAATGTAGGCTGAACTAAGCTGAGCTCCAGTCGTGCTATTACGTTCACGTTCGGACTAATACCCAATGGGAAATGTATTAACTCTTTATCACCCAAGATATCGGTTATATAATGCAACTACTGTTCAGCAAGAATGATTTTGGCATTAACCTATGAAGCTTGTTATTCCTTGAAAGAAAAAATCGTATCCAAAAATACCTTTTGTGTTCATCACTGAATAGATATATTTGACAAACTGGTCACCCTGCCCTGAAATAAGTTCTATTTTCTCTGGGTTATTTGCATTTGTGCTAACAATCAACGAGCTAAAATCATTAAATATCAACCTTATTTAAAAACACCTCATCACTATAGTCATGCAGACGTATCTCTGAGAAGGATTCAATCTCCCCTTGATGCTGTATACTTCAGGCCTTGTGTTGTATACTATGATGAAGAATGAAACGACGACACTTTCTTATAAAAATATAAATCTCACACTTTATGCTCGAAGCGGGTCAAAGCTTCTGTGGTGTGTGAGACAGACGGACGGACGAAGATAAGACATATTACCATAACCTTTTCTCCTGACCATAGCACACTGTTATCTTCAAAACCCCACTTAGCACTTTTTCTGCTTCTCCTCCTGGAGTACTCAACCGGAGGGCCGCTGAGGGCAGAACCCTCTGCGGGCCGCTCACAATGACTGCAAGCTGGCTATGACGCCAGCTCTCACTGCACAATTGCCTGCAACTGACAAGCAGGCATCTACCTATATTATTTCAAAACGCCCACAACTTCTGTGACTTCTTCCGCTTATTTACGCTGATGTGTCTCTGATTGACGTTTCGGTCATGGGTCAATATGCAACGCTTGTGCCAGACCATGCCCAGCTAAGTGAATATCTACTAAGCACTTTGCTAAAATAATTATTTAATATGCTTACCTTAATTGTGGCATAAGACCAGAAGTATGTATTTAACCAGCCCTTCTGCCACAAGCAAGATGTGACACAAGGTCAGATGGTTTGATCTCAGAGTTTTCTTTCTCCTAGACTAGTTGCCTTACTAAAACTTAAAAAACCTAGTCTGACCTACTACTCACCTATAGCTAGGGGAAAACAGATGGATTCATAATTTTTCCTAGGATATAATGCGTACAGGATTTGAACCCTGGTCACCGATTTCATCGTTTACAATGATTGCCGTATGGCGAAGAGCGTGTCCCTAATATCCGTATGAAAGGGGCACCCAATGAGACCCGAACCAATGTCAGACCTATAGCGCACACAATGAAAATTAAAAAGTTTACTGACCATTATACAATATGAGATGTACAAAATCTATAAAATATGTTATTTAAAAAGCTGAGTTTCATTTTGGTACAAGGCCTAATGTATAGAGGACTCATTGAGAATAAAAAAACTCAAATAAGTATAGCTGAATTTTGTACTACGTGAGGTCAAAAATCTGTTATGGATGTTACCGTAATGTTTATGTTTTCAGGGACATTAAAAAGAAACGTTAATCCGCTTTAGAAAGTGCCTTGTGATATATTCAAAATCAGACTCTACATGTTCTCCGTCCTTATCAAAATATAATTGGAATCACCTTCTGGTGTTTATATTTCCATGGGAATATCTTTATTAGAAAGGCAAAACTTATCTTATAGAGAACTTATCTTATAGAGAACACCAAGGAAGAGTCTGCTAGTATGTTGACATGTATAATCAATATGTGTAATCATCATCATCATCAAGTTGTGCAGACAGCACGGTTTTCCCCGACTCTCTCTCTATTCATCCCTATCATCCATCGCTTCCGGCAGGTTTTCCAAACTACATCCCATGTCCGCAAAAAACTGATGTAAATAAGTTCTTGCTGATCGCCCAGCAATGGCACGTTCATGTATAGAGATACATCGAAGAACGTCACTTGTGAGAGTGTCCCTACTTCTTCCGTAGTATCCCGCATATTTTGTTCGTCTTACTTGGATAGTTTATGAGATGGGAGGTAGGTGGTCGTACAGCTGTTGTTTCTTTGAATGATACTTCCAAGATTTGATCAAAATAACTCGGAATATTCTTGTGTAGTTTCATTCTAGCTTTGTTTCTGTACATAATGGAGAATATTTCCCAAAAAACCGAATCTAGGGAAAAAGCTTTGGTCAGTTGAAAAAACAAGATATGATAAAGAAAAGTAAATGATTAAAAAAAGATTTTTTTAAATTTTGTTATTTTCTATTGATTTCTATAGAAAGGGTACCCATGACGATAATCAGGAACATATATATATATATAATCATCATCATCATCATGTCGTGCTATCGGCACGGATATCCCTGACCCTCTCTCGCCACCTCTCTCTATCATTCATTGCTTCCGGCAGGTCCTCAGGGCTACACCCCGTATCCTCATAGAGGTGCTGTATGTTGGTCCAAGCTGGTTGCCCTACTTTCGCTAAGCCATGTGAAGGGGACCATAGTAGTAGATCACTAATGAGCTCGTCCCTACATCTCCATCAGTGTCCTGCATGTCTGGTTGGTCTAATTTGGATAGTTTTCGTGATGGGTGGTAGGTGACCGTATAGCTACTGCTTTGTAGGGTGTTGTCTCCAGGACCTATTCAATATTGCTTGCAGCATTTTTGTGTAGTTGCCGTCAAGCTTTTTCTCCAACCGTTTAGTTAACGTCCATGTAGTGCATCCATATAGCAGTATTGACACGATCGCTTCTTGGAAGAAACTTCGTTTCATTTTATCGGTCGGATTTTTTTTTTTGGGGGGGAGTGTTCTGCTGTGATTACATATAAGAATTTCACGAACATTGACTCTTGAGTCGACATCTTTGTGACCTCAGCTCTGGTTAATTCGTCTGAACCTCATGCCAACAGAAAGAGGACGCTATTATTGGTGTTTTGAAGCTTCAGTCACAGTCATTCACACGGACGTGAATCAATGTGGCCAGTATGACGGAAAACAAGCAGCTTTGCCATGAGGCAACTCTTTTCCTTCTCACTTAGAATCAATTAGAGTTATTGTCGGAATATGACCGAAGGAGAAAAAAAAAGAATATTGTTATGTTTTTCTTAAACGAAAGAAAATGACAGTCTGTGTATTCCAATGTAGAAGTCTGTACAATAGATTTCTACCGAATGGCATGAAAATGTAATGACTGTTTTTGTTATGACTGACGCAGTTAGGAAAGAATTTGCACTGGAAAAATTCAGATGAACTATAGCAGACGTTGCTTCTCTAATTCAATAAAACTTTGCAGTAGCTCACCATGGCATAGTGCTTAGTAGACTACATCTGCATGAGATAACGATTGTACAGGAATCTACCCCAATATATCGTGTCATTGTTGTAGATTTGTGTCAGACTAAGCTAAAATTAAGACAATTTGAGGTGCTTAGCCTTGGAGTGGTGATTAAACAAACAAATGCCTCATGAAATTGCTAATGTAGTGAATTCTGATTTGGTATGGTTATTTGGTTTAATGGCACATCAACCCTTGATGGTTATCTAATACCAAATCCTGTTTATACATCTATTAACAAAATCTTAAAGTGAATAGTGTTTAAGAAACATTTTTGAACGAGCCAGAGCTCATTTGTTTGGACATTTTTAAATGGTTTCAAATATTGCAATTTATTGTTTGCACACAGTTGAATAATTTCAATTATTACTTGCAAAGACTAATACTTCAATTTGCATATGGATAATTTTTTTTCAAATATTGCTATCAAAGACTCATCATGTCATGCCACCAGCGCGGTTCTCCCTGACCCACTCCTGCCACCCTTCTCTATCGTCCATCGCTTCCAGTAGGTCTTCCAGGCTTCATCCTGTATCGGCCCAGAGCTGTTGTATGTAGTTTCTAGCTGGTTGTCCTGCCTTTGCTAGTCCACGTGAAGGGGTTCACAGGAGTACATCACTTATGAGTTCGTCCCTACTTCTCCAGAAGTAGTGTGGGTCATAGTAATCTTTCGATGGCTGTTTTTATTCTCATCTATAGAAGTCACCCTTATAGATGAGCAGCAGTAGTTCCCCGATATCAATAATTCAGTTTAATAAAAATCATTTTTGCACGCAGTTAAATGGTTAAACTGTTCTATTTGTTCCATACATGGGACTCTTACAGATTCTACCCCTCCGTATCAGTAATGGCTAGGGTACGAGTACTCCACATTTTCCCAAGCTCAACAACTGAAGATTCACCATCAAAGTGTCATAATCAGGGCATTCGCTGGAGAGATATTAACCCTCTACAGACATAATGTTGGAGTCTTCTACAGCCCCAGTCGACTGGGCTGAGCAAATTCTGTTTCTTAGAATCAAATTTAATTACAGGTTAGTGTGGTACAAGGGCACAAAAATGGAAAGGGTTATGGTTAGGGAAAAGGGTTAGGAGAATTTTAGTAGTGGTTAAGCTATCAACCCTGCACTGGTTATTAAAATTGAAGTGAATTCCGTCTACAATAGAAGAAAATTCTGTATTCATTGAGCTCACCATTCTGACTGCTTTGTACAATACTAAACTTAGATTAGACAATTAAAGCTGGAGTGGTGTTGAGCAGACTACCTACGTATGTTTTTATTTGGTTCGCCATTCTAAGCTTAAATTAGTCAATTTGTTTAGGTTAGTGGACAGCTATTGATAGGCTATCGGTCATATGGAAGTCAGACCTGACCGATAAAACGAAACGCAGTTTCTTCCAAGCAGCGATCGTGTCGATACTGCCATATGGATGCACTACATGGATGCTAACTAAACGTATGGATAAAAACTTGACGGAAACTACACAAGAATGCTGCGAGCAATATTGAACAGATCCTGGAGGCTGTACCCCACAAAGCAGCAGCTCATTAGTGATGTACTCCTATGAACCCCTACACATGGCCGAGCAAAAGCAGGGTGACCAGCTCAAATCTACATACAGCAGCTCTGCGAGGATATGGGGTGTATCCGTGAGGACCTGCCGAAATCGATGAACGATAAGGAGGGGTGGCGAGAGAGGATCAGGGATATCCGTGCTGATGGCACGATAAGATGATGATGAGTGGTTTCTTTGTTTAATTGCATATCAGCTTTTGTGGGTTATTTTTAGCCAAAGGCATTGTTGTATAAAACCAGTAATGATACTATTTAACCCATACCCGGAAACATGAGGTGGCTTATACCTTTCCCAAGGGTATTAGTCTGAAAGTGAATGTAATAGCGTACCTGGAATTTGAACTCGCTTACTACGATTCCGCATTCGAACGCTTTAACTAATCAATTTGAGCAGCCTTGCTTTGAAGTACTTGTTAAGCAAATTAATCCAGCTCGAGATTACAAATATAAAGAATTCTGACGTCATTGAAAACACTATTCTAGTGGCTTTGCGGCAAAGTAAGACTACGTGGTGCCTTCAATAAGTTTCCAGACTTTTTTTGTACAGGAATTTAAAATTGTCATAGACTCTTGGAAATTCAGTATGTTATTGCTATACATCTTATGAGATGACTGCCCGATTTCTATGATTTCAGGTTGAAATGAACAGCGACAGCAGCAATTGGAATACATTCTACTAAAGCCTGATTGTCACAGCTGGTAAATTTCAAAAATAATATCTGGACGTGAGGACACTTTAAAAGAGCGATATGCAATAAAATTGTGTTTTAAACTCGGGCAAAAATGCCACAGAAACGTATGGAATGCTTTAGACTGCTTCTCGACCATCATTCATGAATCAAGCATCAGTTTTTGAGTGGCATAAGAGATTCAAGGAAGGCAGGGAGTCTGTGAGTCTGTCCTCGTGGCGCAATGGTTAAAGCGACGGACTGCGGAATCGTAGTAAGAGAGTTCGTACTCCAGTCGCACTATTACGTTCACTTTCGGGCAAATACCCTTGGGAAAGGTATGAACCCCCCTCATAATTCCCAGCTATGGGTTAAATAGTACCACTACTGTTCTTCTCGGAGAATGGCTTTGGCATTAAATAACCTACAAAGGTTGATATGCCATTAAACAAAGAAATCTAACCAAACCAAACCAACTAATAATTCTATTCACTCTAATTCATTGGTTAGAGTGTGTGCCAATGGTTCAATCCGAGGTCGAGTCATACCAAAGACATGAATAACGGTCCTTTACGCCTCCTTGCTTAACAGCATTATAAGGTACGGATCAAGGGTAAAGTGGAGTAATCCAGGGAAAGGAGTAACACCCCCCCTACACCTTGGTGTAGTAGCTATCGAAAAGGGAGCTTTCGAGTCTACGGGTTGCAAACTTTACTTACTTAAATGTTTCCAAGTAATGCTTTGTACCACTTACAATTTAATCAGGCAGTCATTTGCTTAACCATTCAAATTAACATGTCACTTGTTTGCTCACTGTTTAAATGGTCAAACCACTCTATTTGATCTATAGGTAGGACCATATGAAGTGTCACCACTCCTGGCCAGAGTTAACTTGTGAGTAATGGTTATGAAGAGATACTCAACATTCTGCAAATATCCAGGACTGGAGCCTAACCAACAGATTGTTTAGTGCCATATCCAGGACACTCGTTGGTGGTGGGGGATATACTCTTCTGCAGAGCATCTACCCCACCCCACCCCAGAGCTATTATACAACTGTAATTTATATGTATTAAGTATTGGTAATTCAAGCTATAATTATTTACAAAGGGTATAATTAATTACTTTGAAGCATATTACCGAGTGAAAACAATTGACTGTTATTCGATAGGAGTAGAGTGATCGCCAATGGTTCGGGAGACCCGAGTTCAATCCCAGGTCGAGTCATATCACTCAGCATTATAACGTACGTATCAAGGGTAAAGTGGAGCAATCCAGGGAAAGATGTAGCGCCCTCCCCTACACATCGGTGTAGTAGCTATTGAAAAGGAAGCCTTCTAGTCGCCCTTAACTACGGTCGCCAACAACAAGATAGAAATAATTGTTTGAATCCAAATAATT
The DNA here is from genome assembly GCA_963585895.1 of Sepioteuthis lessoniana. Lineage (NCBI taxonomy): Eukaryota > Metazoa > Mollusca > Cephalopoda > Myopsida > Loliginidae > Sepioteuthis > Sepioteuthis lessoniana. Next base: position 94,764,681 of record OY757912.1, read on the forward strand.
ACTGATATTAGATAGGATTATTTTATATCATATAACTGGATACATTAATGCATTCACTAAAGACTCCGATGTGGTTATTATATTTTAAGTGATGTTTTTAATCAGTCAAAACAACCTAATTAAAATTAGATAAGTTGATTGGAGGATTTTTTTCAAAGATTTATAACATTTTTTATCCAAGAAAATATCTTTGCAAATTTCTCAGGAAAGTAGATATTCATTTTTTTGTGTTATGTTTTCGTTGTTGTTTTTGTGTTGCTTTTTTTTTTTTTTTTTTTTTTCAGAAATACATAAATGAATGGTTTTAGATGGTTAAAAGTGTCTTGCATATCCAAAGAAAAACATGGAAGCAATTTTTTTAAACAAATCTCAATGGAAAGTTCTTTCAAAGGATGTTAAATCGATCAAATTCACGAATTTGCCTAAAAATACCATATCACCTGAATGTAAAATAATAAAATTTCATCTCAGGGATTTTTTATTTGACCACGAACGAAAATAAAGATCAAGGGTCCTGTTTACGTATCTGTTGTTGGTGCTGTTGTTGTTGTTGTTGTTTCATTTCTCTGTCCTCCACAGACCACGAGTGAAAACGTTTGAGCAAGTAACTTTTAATGTTAGAATTACTTGATATCAAATTAGAGCGCAATGAACTGCGCATTGAGACAATAACGTTCTACATTATCTTCGATATAATTCATGTGATTGCCTTTTCTCGTTACTTACGACGCAATTTCGTCACAGGCAGGTTTCAAGGGAATGAATTGCTAGACGTGCCGCAGAACTATTAACTGAAACCAAGGAAACAAATGTCACTGTTCGGTCATTTAATGCTCAAACGGAAAACTAATGAGATGGAAGTGTGTTAATGTAAATTTAATTCACCCCAGGACAAACCTCTTGAACGTAGAACTGATCAAACTATCTGAACATCAAATCCACTTCAAGTGATTGGGAGATGCAAAATACGAACATATTTTCATGCCTTGTTATTTATTTGTTTTTAAGCTTTGCTGTGTCCAACCCTAGGCCACAAATTTGGGACACCTTGTGCGGATCGAACTTACTAGAATATTAAAGGTTCATAAGATTAGCTAACCGCAACACTGGTGTAAATTGCCTTGATTTAGTTCTAGGCTACAAGTCGGAGTCACCTACTAAGGATCGAACTAATTTTATTCATTTGTTACTTTCAAGTAAATTACCTTTTGAAAAGTTCAGATGCTACTTTTGCACAAACAGTGAATTACAAATATCAACTTCGAATCTGAAAAAAATAATTATTTATAGAGTTCATTTTCACATTCATAAAGTATTTGGTAATCATATCTATTACAGCAGTATAAAATCAAATAGTCGTTATTGTACAGAGTGTCTCAATATAAAAGGGACACATGTGACTGCTTATAACGCTGATAGAAATAATGTCGTGTCCCCTTTTTGTCTCAGATTTGAAAATTATATACTATAATAACTTATCAATCCTCGATAACAATGCCTTGGCTAAAAGAGGAAAAATATTTTGCCACAATAATTATTTGGAGACAAAATCATTCAAAAGTGTCTTAGAATAGATGCAACCCATTAATATGATAATTATTTATTAGAGACAAGAAACTAAAAAAACAAAAAAAGATTGCATGTCCTAGAAGCTGTTATAATAACTATTAAATAAACATTGATTTGATGTCTCTTGCTCAAATGATGCATTTTTACAGGACCTGTTCTGAATGACCGCTATTGCGCTTGTCTCCGTAATAAAGCGTTATCATATTATAATTTTAGACACCCTGTATGTGAAAGTTCTATTACCTATTCCATGGACTCTCGTTGACTTTCTCCCAAACAGTAAAATTCGCACTAAAAATTGGTGTAAGAAAATTACAACTTTCAAAGGTGGTTTCGATGCTGACTGCAATAGGGACATGAATGACAGACACTTTGTTCCACAAAAATATTTATATTTATTTCAAGATCTTACGTTTTTCTATCCCCCTTGAACTAATCCAAAAGAGAATCCATCATGTGGTTTTCCTATTTAATGGAGGAATTGGTACATGCTATCGTGAATAAGCCTTTGCCTCACCCCACAATGGGGTGCAGTTTTTTTAAAGCCCCGATTAATCGACTTGAATCCTCGATTGTCCGTGTTCAACCCACTAGTCTCCCTCAAATTTCACTTGACTGCATTCTTGCCAGTCTTCCAAGGGATTTTCTTCAGCAGTCACGAGTTTGACCAGTCACCCAAAAATTACGCCAATGCAAATGTTTGATACTTCCACTATCTAGATTGTCGTATGTGGTAGAGTTCATGATGTCTCATAAATATTGATGACACTGCTTTCCTCTCGTGGAAATATACCAATGAAACTGGACAATAAATGAAACGATCCACTTACAAATGCCTGTTGGTCTCCAAGTTAAAAATGTATTTACCTTACCCCTTCGCTACGAGTTGGATGTGACATTAGGTCAATCTTTCAGTGAAGTAAAGCAGGTTTAAATTTCCTAGGCCAGAAATCTTATCAAATCTAAAGAACACACACTGCCCTACTATTTACCAATTGCTTGAATAAGAACATCTTTTTCCATGTAAATGATAATGTCTAATCTTATCCTTATAGGAAGACCAGTACATCCACTCCAATGCCGGATCACGGACACTCACCGTGATGCAGTGGCTAGCAAGCTCATCTAGAAAATCATTGATTGTAGGATCGCTTTTTTCCCCTTCTTTTCATGAATACCCTAGTCGATTGGGGCGGTAGAATACAGCGACTGCATCTCTGCGGAGGGGTAAGACCTTCCTCAACCAGTTTCCTGGATATGACATTAAACTACTTGATGGCGAGGCTCTTGTCTTGGAGCTTTGGGTAATGTCGACTACCCCTTCATTACCATTGCTTCCAGGTTCAGTCTGACCCGAAGTTGTAGCACCTGAGTCTTATCAATGTGTCCAATAGAACAAACTGCGTTGAAACAAATGACTGATGTTACATTGTCACTGTTATATAGTAATACTTTAAACCATCTGTGTGCAAAAAAAGAGCTCAGACTCGTTAAAATATGTCATCTAGAAAATGTGTTTACAAATCATATATAAATATATAAACAGGAGTTGTTAATAAATAACCTAACATAGATATATACTGTATTGATAATCAAGGATATTCAAGGGCATTTTGTGGACAAATTTTAAACAATATCTACAGTATCAAAATAAGATATTACTTTTATAAATCCGTTCCCTATTTTACAAAATGTATTAGTTTTATTTCAATTAACAAAGCAAAATAACCTTCTGATGAAATATAAATGCCCTGAATAATCACATAGACTGTTGAATATCTTTTTAAATTTCCATGATCTATTAATTGTTTAAAAAATCCAAGTTAAAAATCATACTGTGTTCGCTGACTGTAATCCCTGCAGAAGAGTAAGACATCCAAAATAGGGGTGCCCTGTGCCTGACACAAAACTGCATCTGATAGTAAAGCTCCAGTTATGGAGATGTGAGTAAATGTAGTATATCCTTCACAACCATTACTCCCAGTCTATTCTGAACTGGAGACATAGTACCAGTGGGTGTCCCATCTATGGGTTAAACATATATGTTTGATAATTATCCCTATTCTATGTGTGCCAAAAAAATTCCAAAGAAACAATACTAAAACGTAAATAAGAATGTTAGTTCCCTAATAAGAGAAGATAAGTTGGTTTTCTTTCTTTTGTTTATGGTATATCAACCTTGGTTTTTAATGCCAAAGCCATCCTTGTAGATGAACGTTAGTTGTACTATCTAACCATCTATCTAAGTTCGGATTTGGTTTGGGTTGGTTTCTTTGTTTAATGGCATATCAACCTTCGTGGGTTATTTAATGCCAAAGCCATTCTCCTAGAGGAACAGTGTTGATGCTATTTAACCCATAGCTGGTGGGGGATAAGGGGGTTCATACCTTTCCCAAGGGTATTTGTCCGAAAGTAAACGTAATAGCGCAACTGGAGTTCGAACTCGCGTGCTACGATTTCGCATACCATCGCTTTAACCATTACACCACGGGGACACCCCCCCCATAGCTCGGAGGATAAAAAAGCGATAATACGTTTCCCAAGGTAAATTAGTTTGAAAGTGAACGCAATAACGGGAGTAGAATTCGAACTCACTTACTTCGAGCACACAGTTCAGCACATTTGCTGTTACACAATGAGGGACTTTCCTCTAGATACGATGACATGCCATTGATATCAATCAATCAGGCAGGTTCAAAATCTTCTGTATTATTTTGGAGGTGCCCGTGGTGTAATTGTTATCGTCGTAGGAAATGAACACGGCGACACGAGTTCAAATCCTGGACGAGACTGATTGCATTTCACATAGCACTAATACCCTTGGGAAAGGTATGAATCCAATTATTTCTTCCTCCAGCTATGGGTAAATAGTAGGACAGACTAGGTTCTTCAGCCTTGGTTAGGCAACTAGTCTAGGAGAAGGAAAAACTCTGAATTAAAACCTGTTAAACTCCGCTTAAAAAATTGACCTTGTGTCATATCTTGCCCGAGCGGAGGGGTTGGTAAATAGGGTATTATTACAGAAGAACTCTCTGAACTGAATATAATATAAAGCACATGTAATTCAGAAAGAATGTCTAACCCTTTGAACTTGAGCATCTCTGGGCAGTCCCCATGGTGTAATGGCTAAAGTGCTGATCGAAGCGAGATCGAATACTAGTCGCGCTGTTACGTTCGATTTCATTGTTATATCCTTAGAAAACGTATAAACCTACTTATCCACTCATAAATGGATTCAGGAGTATCAAATTAAATAACATACGAAATCAAGTCAAAATTTGAGCGCTCCTCTTTATATCCTGGCCTTGATCAAAATTATTCGTAGGTTGGTAAGCGTTTTATAGCATATCAACCCTAGTTGGTTATTTAAGGACAAATCCAATATATATATATATATATATATATATATATATAGTAAGTTGGCGACCGTAGTCGAGGGCGACCAGAAGACTCCCTTTTCAATAGCTACTACACTGAGGTTTTGGGGAGGACGCTACTCCTTTCCCTGGATTGTTCCACTTTACACTTGATACGTACCTTATATTGCTGAGTGTTAAGCAAGGAGGTATCAAGTACCATTTTTAAAGTCTTTGGTATGATGTAACCTGGGATTGAACCCAGGTCTCCCGGATCATTGTCAAACACTCTACACACTGGGCTAATGAGCCTGTTTTTATATGTAATATGTAAGCGAATGGTAACCATTTCTAAACGAGTTAAAGATATTTTACTTGTACACAGTTAAATGGTCTCAAGTATTGGTATTTAACATAAGTAATACCAAGTCTTCCCATGTAATATATATAATTTTCATACAGCTATATGGTTTCAAATAATAATAATCCTTTGTAAATGATTGAACAATGCTTTTATAACCAGAGATGAGACCCTAATAAATATTACCAATCCGGGTCAGAGTGGACCTGGGAGTAATGGCAGTGAAGGAGCACTCTACATTCTCAAAAGCCTTAAGTCAGGAGCCTCACTATCAGATGCAGTTTAGTGTCATAACGAGAACAATCTTACCCATTGCACTGGTGCAGTCGGCGAATTCTATAGCCTGGACTATGGACACACGAGCATAGAAGCACCTTGTTGAGTAGATTAGAGCCTCACTGACTGTGAGCCCAATATTTGTGTCCTTGTGCTAAATCTAATCTACTTTCATAAATAAATAAATACTGTTTTGTTGTTGTGACTCATTCAAGAAATAATACTCGGAGGAGAGAGAGAGAGAGATAGAGGGAATAGCAAACACTCATTTAAATCTAGTTTGTGTCAACACCGAATTTGGGTTAAAATAAAAATATTAAAAGGGAGCTAATAACTGATAAAATTTTAATAAATGGTAAAACACGAAACGAACTTGACGGTTAATTAGCAGCAAAAGTAATTTAAGCAGTAACGTAATATGAATGTTTATTTACATGTCATGAGTTTAAATCCCTTTTCTTCTTTTGAAATAAGCGAGAATATTGAATTCTCTCAGAGGGGATTCGTCTGCAAATGTTTACATTAACTCGCTGTTTAGTTTTCGTTAACATCATTTTAAACTTATTTTGACTTCTGTTTTATTAGTTTTCTTGTATATTTAACCACGTAACATTTACTTTTCTCTCCATTTATTTCACATACAAGGTAGGGCAAAAGTAATATGTAAGTCAGTAATTGTTATATCGCAAGGTAGTGACCGTGGTGTAATGGTTATCGTCGTAGGGTATGGACACGGTGACACGAGTTCAAATCCTGGACGAGACTGATTGCATTTTCACATAGCACCTATACCCTTGGGAAAGGTATGAATCCAATTATTCTCCCTCCAACTATGGGTAAATAGTAGGGCAGACTAGGTTCTTCAGCCTTGGTGAGGCAACTAGTCTAGGAGAAGGAAAACTCTGAATTAAAACCTGTTAAACTCCGCTTAAAAATTGACCTTGTGTCATATCCTGCCCGAGCGGAGGGGTTGGCAAATATGATATCGCAAGGTAGTCTTGCTGACACTTGGTCTCGAACACCGATTCAAAGGTCTTCGCCATTTGTAGGTACTTAACCAACCGCAACACCAAACGACACTATGTCAATTTTGAAGCTGATCTGAAATCAGAGTTTTCCTTCTCTCAGGCTAAAAAACCCATACTGCTCTACTATTTACTCAAAACTTACAATGAGAACATAAGCATTCATGCTTTTTGATAGGGCATTAACGTGAAGGAAATTGTAAACAGGATATAAATTAGAGTCAGCGAGTTCATTTCCTTTGACGATAACCGTTACACTAACCGCGATTGTCACTTGAAGTGTTGTCACCAACGACTGCCATCTCGTTGATAGCTAATCGTTGAAGAGAAGGAAAAAGATAAAAATGTGACTCACCACAAGCGTTTGGACATCTGTTTCTTTTTTCTCTCCGTCCAGTTTCTGAGGCCATGAAAGCAGATAGAAATGGATAACTGAAACAAAACAAGGAGTAATTTTCTTCGTTCTTGGTTCTTTCTCTTTTGGTAGCTGGGGTACGAGTAGACGAACATACACATGAACGAAAAACGAGGGACAAATGAAAAACAGGAGAAAAATCGAGTCCCAAAAAAAAGAACGAAAAAGCCAGCTCTCGTGTTGTATTTCTTAATCATTCCCACTTACTTCCACGTTCACAAAAACTGAAAAGAGATAATAAAGTAAGAGAGATCCTAACGCTTAAAGCCTATTGATTTTGTGTTTTTCCCTCTCAATCCAAAGATTAGCCACTACTAATATAGCAGTTGTCAGTGATTACGATATACTTTAAACTTTGACGCAAAAATAATTCATCCTTAAAGTGGCCCACCATTAATGATAATACTTAAATTACAATTTATGAATTAATAATTCATGAATTCATAATATATGAATTAATGTCCTCAAAAATGGTTAAATCAAAAGTTTTGCGATATTCTGATTACGTGAAATACAATTCGGCAACTCTGAATGCTTTTGCTCAAATCGTGAAGATAATAAACAACAAAGGACTGTATAATGCCGAGCTCGCATGATACTCTCCGAGAGCTACTTGCCTGATTAGCCTCTATGATTTAGAGCGCAGTTTCGAAATCCACGCCTTTCCGTCTGACCTTACCAGATAGTCAAGGCTTTTGAAAACTCGAATGACATTTCTTGAACAATCTGGTTTCTGATCTGTGATCAACGGTATCTTCACGTTTCGTACAAGTATTTTCAGTTACTTCCGCGGTGTAATAACCCAGTTGCAAAAAAGGGAAAAGAGTAGCGCCCTCCCTTGCCGTCGACTACAGTAGCTAACTTTCCTTTTACTCGAACTCCCAAAGCACTAAGTTCCTGAAAAGGACTTTTCCAAAATTTTAAGAGGCCCAGTCGGCTGGGGCTGTAGAATACACCGACTGCACCTCTGCAGAGTGTCCTGAATATGACACTAAAAAATCTGATGGTGAGGTTCCCGTAATGCAGGGGCTTTGGGAAATACGGAGCACCCCTTCATTGCCACTGCTCCTGGCCCTATCTATGGGTTATATAGAACTAACACCTTACTTATGCTAAACTGAACTGTTTGACTAAACTTAATAGCTTGAAATAGAACTGTTTTTGACATTGAAACTGTATTTACACTAAACTGAATTGTTTAGCATAAAACTGATTTGACATTTAACCATGTGTAAACAAGTGTACTCATGCTAAACAGAATTGTTTAAAATAGAACTGACTGTTTACATAAAAATAGATTTGGCGTTAAATAACCTACAAAGGTTGATATGCCATAAAAATCAACCAACAAACCAACCAACCGAAAAGGACTACGTTGCACGTTCATCGGTAAAATTTTCAAATTACACTCGGAGTGAAGCAATGCACGTGTCAGCCCTCCAACTACGACAATACTACCCACTATATTTGGTATAAAGGTCAGGGAGACTGGGGTTCAGTCCCAGGTCGAGTCATACCAAAGACTCGAGAAATGGTACTTAATGTTGCTTTGCTTAACACTCAGCATTATAAGGTAAGGATCAAGAGTAAAGTGGAGCAATCCAGGGAATGGAGTAGCGCCCTCTCTTATACCTCGGTGAAGTTGCTATTAAAAAGGGAGCCTTCGAGTCACCTTCGACTAAAGTCGCTAACTTTCCTTATATTTGGTATCTTGCATAGATTGGAGTTCTTTACTCGTGTGACATACACGCCACAAACTATCAGATACTACCAAAATATTGCAAAACTTTTGACTCACCCAAGTATAAATAAATAAATAGATCCAAATAAGTGTATTTTGTATTCACCAGGCACCACTAACTGTCACCGAAAATAAATGTTAAACACTTGAGATATTACTTTGCGACTAGAATTCTACGTTGCTTTTGACAATGTCAGCAACTCCCTGCAACTGGCTAATGTTATTCTTCATGACGGCACAAATTTCTACCTATTGTGAATGCACTGGCAGTAAGTATGTCGGTTACATACTACAGCTGTTCTCATTTACTTTACTTTTCTTAGTCTTGCCTGCAAGTTCTATATTGCTGATGTTTGCTGTCACTTACTGTTTACCATTGTAAGTACCGAGCAGAATCATTGCTCAATGGGAACCGGTGTTTTCTATATAAATTAACCAAGTCCGAACTTAGCTTTACTTATAATGGCACACAGACCACAGATTGCTAACGGTACTACAAGTCTCTTATAATATAAACGGACCAGGTATATCACTAGTTAACTTCGGGGATTTAGAAGGTATCATTGCTTTCAGCCTGGCTCATCTGTAAGTCAACTCCTTAAAGCATACAGTGATTTCACAAACAATAATTTACAAGTAAAATGCTTCAACGGTCTCCGTAGAATTGTATAAAAGATGACGCTAGAAATTTTAAAATCAAACAATTCGGTTTTTCAATAAACAACTTCGTAAATGAGAGAGAAAATTGTTTAACCTAAACGGGTTTTCCCCTCAAAAATTGAATCCAAATTCAGTAATAAGGAACTTATATATATATATATATATATATAAGTGTGTGTGTGTGCTTGTGTGTGTGTGTGAGAGAGAGAGAGAGAGAGAGAGAGAGAGAGAAATCCAGAGATAGAGAGGGGGAGTTCTTCATATATATATATATATATATATATATATACTCGTTAAAAAAGAAAATAAAAAAACAAGTTTCTGAAGTTAACAATTTATTAGTGTAATGTATTCCGCTTACACCTCTTCATAAAATACTACGGAAATTTCATTGTCTAAATGATATTGAAAAATGTTAGCGTAATCCTCGTCGAAACTGCCCCTAAACACTAGCTAAGAAGTTTCTGATATTTTTAGTTGAAAAATGTTTTGAAAATCTCTTCCTGGTCATTATATATATATATATATATATATATATATATATATATATATTGTTATTCACTGGCCCTTTTTGCTTTATCACAACACTTCAGTGTGGCTAGAACCACGAGATGCTTCCAGTTGCGTTCGAAACCCGGCTGACGTAAAGTTAGCCGGATATTTTATCCAACAGTCAATGCTATTCTTAGTCTCATTGAAGGGATTTTTGTGTAAAACGTTTTACATATACGTTATTGCCTTCTTGGAGTGCTCAGTTCTTGAGAAAAGCTATTGCATTTCGGTTTATTTGACAGTCGGCATTTTTCACCCATTAGAGAGCTCAAGCCACGGTGGGAGTATATATATCTATATTAAATGAATTATGATTGAAAGAATAAGATCAAGAAGTGTTATTGTTTTAAAATGAAGTTTTTTTAAATTAAACTAAAACCCAACATTTATCGCAACTTGAGCTTTTTGTGTGAAATAATCACTGGGCAAAATTGAATCTGAATTTGTCGCTAAATGCAAGTATGAGAACAAATATCAATCATGTTTTCTAGACAACTAGTTAATGACCTTTTGATGAACAATTATTGATTCATTTTATTAATTTCTTTTTTTATTCATTATTTATCCATTCTATTTGATTTTGAATGGACTCCTATGGACCCCACATATGGCCGAGCAAAAGCAGGACGACTAGCTCGAACATACATACAGCAGCTATGGGAGCATACGGGATGTAGCCCTGAAGACCTGCCGGAGGCAATGAACGATAGGAAGAAGTGGCGAGAGAGGGTCAGGGATATCCGTGCTAGCGGCACGACATGATGATGATGATGATGATTTATCCATTGCCCACTTTATAAATGTTGGTATGTGGGACAGAAGACTGCAGTCTATGTTAATAATTGGGAAGAGTTTGTTTTTCCTTTCTGAGAAGGCAAGAAGTTTAAAATAAAGAAAGACAATCTCTTAGGCCTACTGACTGAACCCAACAGAAGATTTTTGTGACAAAATGTTGGTAGTATTTTTTCGTCAAAAGAATCATCATCCCTGACAACAATGATAAACGCAAAGTCGGCATGTTTCAATATGTAATGGACTGTTCCGAATATAAATTTCCAAACTTTTGATGAAAAAAATATTGCTCGGATGATAAATCACATTTAATTATTTACCAGGACTCAAGATGAATCAGAACTCAATATCAATCAGAAATCAAGATCAATTAGAACTCAAGATAATTTTCGCAGAAAATAAAAACAGTTATTTTAAAATCAATATTGCTTAGTTATTTCTAATAATCCAGATAAAAATTATGTTACTCACTTAAATATAAAAGAAAGAAAAAACACATCTCTAAAGCTCAGCTAATGTTTCATTGCTTCGTTACACATTAAATTTGACACACCTTTTTCTAAGAAATTATGGTATGTTGCAGAAGTATATTACAAAAAAAAAAAAGAAAAACGTCGGAAAAATTATTTCAATTGCGGTTCTATTCAATGCATCTTAATCCTAATCACATCAAAAATATAATATATATTTTTTTTATCTGAAAGAATCTTCGATCAAACATCTGTTCAATCGAAATGTATTTTTACTCAAATATATATCTGATCAAAATGAATTTTCGATCTAATGTATGTTCGATCAAAACATAATTCTGATTAAAATGTATTTCTGATCAAATATATTTTCAAACAAAATATATTTTTGATCAAAAATATATTTAATCAAAACAAATTTTCGATCAAAATGTATTTCTGATTAAATTTTAAGAAGTGTTCAAACTACTGAAAATTTGATCGAAAATACATTTTTTGAACTTGATTACATAGAAAGATTTTTCCTGAAAATTCGAAGTCTTTTCAGAAATATATATATGCGGCAGTTCTGCATTAACTTCTTCTGACACAAACAATATTCATCAACTTACTATAAGTACTAAAGAATCATTTTACTCTCATTATATCCAGCTGCAATCTTGATACTAAACCTGATATAAAGAGGCACATCAACAATCTTTTTTTTTCTTCTAAGAGGACTTTAGTCGAGTGCAGTACTAATAAAGGGAGAGCACTCAGTAACGATTGTAACTCAGAAAACTTGCAAGTGGTTTACGAGACAAGCTTGCTTATATATACAGTAGCCTTAAGATGTAGTATCTCATCATATCAAAAGTTGCTGAACAAATTTCTGTTGACAGCTTCCTAAAACTAATACGTACATTTTTAATTTTCACTCCGCGCGCGCGCGCGCGTGTGTGTGTGTGTGTGTGTGTGTGTGTGTGTGTGTGTGTGAGTTTAAAGCATATTTTTAACCTATAAAAGTGATATGTTCTTCCGGGGAAAAAGTGACGTGATTTAATTTCAACTTCATCGAGTTTCATTAGTCGTTTTGTTGTCTCTTTTTGAGAATAATTTTGTTCGTGTCATTGATCACATCTGACAAGCTTCATCCACCATTTTGGGCAAAAATATTGCATTTACGTGTTGCTTTCTTTTCCTTTTTCTTATTCTTCTTTTTCTTTTTTCCTTTTCCTAATTCTTCTTTTTCTTTTTTCCTTTTCCTAATTCTTCTTTTTCTTTTTTTCCTTTTTCTTTTTCTACTTTTTCTTTTTCTTTTTCTTTTGTTTTCTTGGTAAAAATATTCATTTTATTTTTTTTTTTTACTATGTTTCTTTTCCGAAAAATGAGTTATTTTAGATATTCTAAAAATGTCTTTGTATTCACTAAAGGTGATTGAAATGAAACTCCCCAACCTAATCAGAACATTAAGTACAATTTCATCAAATCAAAATATATGTTCAATTTTTGGCTATTTTCTCCGTTCGACAGTTTTGTTTAACAGTTTAGTTTAAATGTTTTAGTTTGATTTTATCGAAGTTTAAAAAGGCGAAAAATTGATATCAAGATTTTTTTAAATTAAAACAATCACTTAGCACCAAGTTATTTAAATTCTAACGATTACTAGACAACCCATGAACACGTTCTGATCGATCGATCGATCGATTGATTGATTGGTTGATTGATTGATTGTTACAGCATGTCAATGCGACAAAGATTATTTTATGCCTCGAGGTTAGGAAATGGCGTTCATTGTATATTTATATTAACATTTTTGTGCATTTGTTTCTAAAGATTTTTTATTCAGTTACAGATCTATTTGATTGATATTTGGGACCCTAACAGGTACTATAACTTCGGGGCAAAGTGGAGCTGGAATTAATAGCAATGAAGGTGTACGCCACTCTCTCCAGAAATGGAGCTTCACTATTAGATTTGTTTAGCGTCAGCCAAGAACACCCCTTTCAGTGGGGGGTCTTACTCCTCTAAAAAGGATACTGACGATATGTGTTAAGCCTCGCCGACTATATTAGAGGTTCTCGAACTGAAGACACAAAACCGTTCCGTTAAAAAATAGATAAATAAACAAATAAATAAATAAGACAACAGCAGTTCCATAGAAAGTCCAAGTAACTCTGTTGGTATCAAAATCCAAAAAGGGATGCCGAAAAATGAAAGGCTTGTAACATGCTCTCTTGATATTTGAGGTTTTTATTTGTTTGTTGTTTGTTTGTTTGTTTGTTTGTTTTTGTTTTTGCTTTTGTTTTTTCGTGATACAAGTGAGATGAAGTTGTCCCGGATGTTAAAAAAATCAAATTTTTTTTTTTTTTTTTAGTTATAATGTTACTTTTTTTTACATTCAGAACATACTAAACACAAAATTATCTGTCATTTTTTAAAATTTTATTTCGAATTGTCGCTTTGAACATTTTTCGGTTATATTATATGAACAACTTTTGTTGCAATTTTTTTTTTCAATAATATTCCCTAAAGGGAGCAGAAAGCAGTCATTTATAATTTGTCCGTAAAAATGTAAATGAGAGTCCATGCGTTAGTAGTCAGCTTTCAGTAATATTCCCAAAAGAGTGGAAAAATCCAAAAAGATATCTCGTTTACATATATCCAGGAAATGACAGAAAGCCAAGGATCATTTTGCTATTTTACATATTTAGTAAACAGGACCACCATATAAGTCTATAAAAAATAATTAATTTAAAATTTGGCAAATTCATTTTTTAGAGTAAATACATTCGAATGAATTGCAAGCAAAACTATTCGCAATATATATATATATATATATATATATATATATATATGGTGGAGTCGACTTTAAGGATTTTTACAATTATTTCTCCAGTTTATCACACTGTTTGGTATGCCATAAATCTCAACCTAATCAAATTATTATGTAAAACTGTACTGAGTGCGTGCGTGTTTTATAAAAGCAATAAACGCCAACTGGTTATCACCAAATTTGATCCTTATATGCTCCAACATCCAGACGTGTTAAGGAAGATAAAAAAATTGATTTTACCTCATAGAACTTTTTTAGGTGTGCAACCCACAAATTGACCCTAAGTGACATATGAGAAAAAGGAACGAAGAATACTATTAACTTTTAGTTATTTACTAAGCTTAGATTGGATGTGACACAAGGACAGAAGTATGGAGAGTCTACTAAGAATTGAACTCACAAACAATGAACTTACTTGGCTTGTTTTCAGACATTTTTATCGTTCCCCAATGATACCTGCATCAGAAAAATAATGTCCAAAAACTTTTGGCTTCGAGTTACACTTACTACGCTGTTAATCTTGGCGCACAGTTAATTACCAAAACTTCTTTTTTTAGGTTTGGATTCTTTGTCTAAAGGCAAATCAACCTTCACGGGTTATTTAATGCCAAAGACATCCTAGTGAAAAAGTACAGTAATGGTAAAATTTAACACAAAGGAGATAGAAGGAATGAGAGTTCATGCCTTTCTCAAGGGTATAATGCCGAAAGTGAACATCACAGCGTAACTAGAGTTCATACTCTTCAACAACGATGTCGTAGCACTTTAATCATTATACCACAGTTATTTCCCCTGGTAATCAGATGAATATGACAATTAGTCAAATCCATAAGGTAAAAACTAACGAATTCAATTAAATTGGCATCTCATAGGTTGAAAACAGCGTTGATAAATTTAAATACTGAATACACATGTGCATATTCAAACACAAATAGACATTCAAACAACTAATTTATATGTATTTACACAGCAGGATGCGACACAAGGTCAATTTTTTAAGTGAAGCTTAGCAGGTTGGATTTCAGAATTTTCCTTTTTCTTGACTAGTAACACTTAATTCAAACTTGTTAAATTAAACCGGTTACCATGACAAGGTTATGGAGTTCAGTCTGCCCTACTATTTATCCATAGCTGGAGGGAGAATATATAGATCCATGCCTTTCCTTTGTGTTATCAGAAATTCAAAAAGCTTCGTCCAGGATTTGAACTTGGTTTGTGGAGTCCGCTCCTTAGGACGACGATAACCATTACACCACGAACGCCTCCAGAAAACAAACTTATATCTAATTCTGGAAAGCGTAGACCCAGAGCCAACCCCATTTGCCGGGTGAAAAAGCAACTAATCCTGGCCACTGAAAGAAGCTCAATCATAATTGATATTATCAACTAAACAAACGCAGACGATCCTATAAATGGCAACTAAAAACCCCCGCTATAAAAGACGACATCAAATTCAAGTCAAGTAATTTTCACCTGCTACGAGCCTCAATTAACCTTGAAAGATAAAAATGTCTTCCTATGGAATCTGAGACTTATTGGCTGTGAAAACAAAATGGAGATCGATTGCCGCCAACTCTCAAGAACTTTGGATCAAATAGCAACCAAAATATTTTCTTCATCCGACGTCAGACTCCTGATTATCGCCGACAAGGCAATTTGAACAATCGTTGTTTGGTTTTCAACAATCGAATCCGGCGCCTTTTTTCTTCATTTATCGTCTGCTTTTTAAATGAAAGTTACGAAAACAGAAACCAACCTCTCGGCATCAAAGAATTGAATAAATTTTCTTCTCTACAAACTTCTTGACCGAGAAATGAACATCATCTTTTCTTCTTCTTCTTCTTCTTCTTCTTCTTCTTCTTCTTCTTCTTCTTCTTCTTCTTCTTTGCATAGAGGCCCCTAACTCTTTAGCATTGATCCGATTGTAGAACCAGTTCATCTACCTAAGCGTATATGCAGAATTGTAATAATAAAATATAATAATTAGATTAAAAAAGATCACATCTCATGTCTGCCAACCAATTCATTTCAATATATATAAATATATATTTATATATATATTTATAGAGAGAGAGACAGAGAAATATATATATATATATATATATATATATATATATATATATATATATATATATATATATATATATATATATATGTACGATCTTCCTTCAGATTTTAGAATTGTCACATAACTTTTTCCTATGTATGAGCCTCATCAACATAGACATCAAGACTGAAATCTGAATTATTTCTCCAGTTTTATAAGAAGTGGTAGCGTGATGCCCCTTAGAAATTTTCTACTATGGTCCCTTTTTTTCTTGTTGACGTTAGAAAATTTTTGTGCAACACACACACACACACATATATATGTGTGTGTGTGTGTGTGATCCATTAAAATATTGCATCATTGCGACATTATAACTCGATGAATACTTTCAACAGGTCTAACCTTCAGAATTGAATAAATTCCAGTTCATTTTGACGCTAAATGATATTTTATCGTAGCTGTGATCACGTCATATTTTTTCAAGCATTTATATTCACAATGTCACGTAGATAAGTATGAAATACTAGTAAGAATCCTTCATTTCCACAGAAGCACCAACTTTACACCGGGAACCAAACAGTTGTAAGTTTGGTTTGGTTTATTTGTTTTAATTGCACATCAACCTTCCTGGGTAATTTAATGTCCAGACTATTTTTCTAGAAGAATAGTATTAATACTATTTCACACATAACTGGAGTGAAAAAGAGGAATTCATGCATTTTCCATTGGTAATAGTCCTAAAAAAAGCACAAATGGAGTTTGAACTCGAATACTCTGTGGCTACAACCCAACACTTGCATCATTTAGCCAGACTAATTGCAAACTGTAGAATGATAATCTGGGAGTTTCGATTAAAACAAAAGATGGAATAAATGAAAATCAAAAACAGATCAAAATAAGTCTCTCCCCTCTCTCTCTCTCTCTTTATATATATATATATATATGGAGAAGTAAAGATAAGTTCATAAATGACGTTCTCCTGTGGACGAGCATGTGTTGAACGTCCGGCAAGAACATATCTTCAACAGCTCTGTACAGCCACAGGATGTAGTCTAGAGGACTTCCCAAATGCAATGGACGATAGGGACGAATGGAGAGGGAGAGTCAGGGAAATCTGTGTTGACGACATGACATGATGATGATGATGATGATGATATATTAAAAATTATCCAACAGTTTTCAGTCATGATGTTCTCGTTGCAGACGTTAATATCTAGCGGAAGAATTTCATATATATATATATATATATATATATATATATATATATATATATATATATATATATATATATATATATATATATAAAGATGGTTGTTGTAGGTCCAAAGAAAGAATAAGATATATATTAAAATAAGAAAGTCCGCGAAGAGATTTGTATTTTTTGAATTTATTTATATTGTTCTTAAACAAAATAAATAAATTCAAAAAATACAAATCTCTTCGTGGACCTTCTTATTTTAACATATACATATATATATATATATATATATATATATATATATGTGTGTGTGTGTGTGTGTGTGTGTGTGTGTCTATTTGTGTGTGTATTGAATTTGCTAATTCATTTAAGTGAGAGTACATGACCTTACCTTCAGAAATATTAATATCATGTTGATTATGAGAAATTGAGTTGTTTCATCTACAACGCAAGTAAATGGAATTATGTCTGAATATTGACATAAAAATTGGACAGGACTCTTATTTGTAAATATTAAGTGCTACTTATTTACTCTGCGTGTAAGATCCAATTTCATTATATGCATTGTAAATCGACTGAAGCGATCCAGTTACAGGAGTTCAAAACTCTAGTCAGGATATTTTGTTGATATGTAGTTTAGGCTTCTTTGTCTGATACATATCAATCTTCGCTTGTTATTTAATGCCAAAAGCCATCCTATTAGACAAACAGCAGTGGTACTATTTAATCATGCCCGGGTAGATAAAGGGGTTGAATACTTTTCCTAAGTGTTTTAGTTTAATAGTGAATTTAATAGGCCGACTGCAAGTCGAACTCTTTAACGTTGATATCTTGAACACTGCCTTAGCACGTTCGTTTCATGAAAATTCTATTCTCGTTCATGTTCAGTGTATTGATGTGTCATTTAATTCAAATATATGATTTATTTAACGCTTTGTTACTGAAAGGTTTGGAATACAACAACGGATTATATACAAAAAATACTTTCTCGGCTGTTGCCATGTCGTGCCACGAAATCCAACAAATCTGGATAAGATATCAGTGGCGCGCTCTGGGTTAATGGTAAGAATGCTTTAGAGCCGAAAATACATCTGAATCCTGTCTTCAATTGATGTATATGAGCTCCCTGGTATTCGGTAGGGTATAAAATTGTAAACAAAAATAACGCTACTACTTAATACCTTATAATACCCTAGCTGACGTGGTACGCTTGTTGCTGAGCGGTCTGATACTAAGTCTAACGTAAATTTGGGTGTGTTTCGACCCCAGCCTCAAGCGTCCTACGTGTCTAATCACCCTGAACAGTTCTGATACAACGAAACAGTCTGTCTGTGGATGGCAATATATATATATACATATATGTATATATATATATATATATACATATATATATATATATATATATATATATATATATATATATATATATATATTCATTAAGCATTTATTTCGTCTATCATACGTAAATGTTAAATCAAAAATTCATTTTCTTCATAATGCAATGATGATGATAACTTTGTCCCTTTGCTAGAATCATCACTACACACAATTAAAATGTTTTTATTCGGCCAAATCCCCAACCGCCTCCCCACTTCCGACACCTTTCGCTACACATAGCCACAGATATATCCATGTGATAACCTCTAATCTACAACTTGGCGCATGTATCATCCTACACACACATACACACGCTCACAAACAATCACATATAAGACCACACACAACAATATGCAAATATAATCCACACCGAAACACACACATACAAACACACACACAAACACAAAAGACTTATACACAATTTATTACGTAAACATTTTTATGACTATCTTTTCGATTTCTCCCAAATCTTTCTTTTCTGCCTGATGATTGTCGTATAAAGACATCATGAAACTAGTGGTGCTATTAAATATATACAAAAACTAATATATATATATATATATATATATATATATATATATATATATATATATATGTATGTATTGCAGCAGTATATATATATATATATAATTAAAAAAATAACAAATTAGTCTCTGATAATATCAATTCATTCCTATCATGTATTTCGCTTACACAGCTTTAACAGACAGTTCAAAATTTTTTCTTGATAATATTGGAAAGTGTTCTTCGGCATAATGGTTAGAGTGTTCGCCAATGGCCTGGGATACCTGGGTTCAATCCCTGGTCAAGTCATACCAAAGACTCAAAAAATTGTACTTGATGCTACCCTGCTTAGCACTCAGCATTATAAGGTAAGGATCAAAGGTAAAGTGGAGCAATCCAGGGAAACGAGTAGCGCCTTCCACTACACCTTGGTGTCATAGATATCAAAAAGGGAGCCTTCAGGTGACCCTCGACTACGGTTGCCAACCTACATCGTTAGCCAATAACTCATCACACACACACACACACACACACACACACACATATGTATATAAACACATAGTAACAGCCCCTAGAAACAATTGCCCGGTCGGCTGGGGCTGTAGAATACACCAACTGCTTCTCTGCTCAGAAGTAAGACCCACCTACCATGTTGTCCTGGATAAGACACTAAATCTGATGGTGAAGTTCCAGTGATGCTGGATCTTTGCCATTACTCCCTGGTCCACTCACCCCCGGAGTGTACTAATGCTAAACTGAATTGTTTTTTGACATTGAAACTGTACTTACGCTAAACTGAATTATTTGAAATAGAACTGTTTTGACATTTAACTGTGTGTAAACAAAAAACTATACTTATACAAAACTGAATTGTTTGGAATAGAACTACTTTTAGGTATAAAAATGGATTTGGCATTAAAAAACCTACAAATGTTAATATGCGATA
>OY757912.1:94788676-94828676 GCA_963585895.1 Sepioteuthis lessoniana
GCTGAGTTAGATTACGTGTGACGTGTTCCATCGCAGCCAACACAGATGTGAGTGACAAGCCATGATCAACTAATCCACGGACATGTTACAGAGATTGACGTCATTGCTGGGGAAAAGTTATCCGCTTCTCGAATGCAACTTGCTGGCTCTTCTTAATCACTGACTTTTCTATTCATCAGACACATTGTTTTGGATTGATAAGTTAACGTCTCTTCGTTATCTGTGTCAGGGTATTTAAGTCAATCATTTCTCGCACTGTCAGCGGGATTTAGGATACGCTATATCCCTTGTATAGGAATAAGAATCTCTCCTACCACCTCTAAAAAATGGGTGTCCTGAGTATGACAATAAAATCCATATGATAGTGAGGCTCCACTTCTGGAGATTTGGAAAGTATGGCGTAACTCTTTATTGTCATTACTCCCAGGTCCACTCTGATCCAGAGTGGTAGAACCTCTTAGGGCCTCATCTATTGGTCAAATAGATCCGTTTAAAAATCATTCGTATTCGAGAGCTCTGTGTGCAAAGAAATAATTATACAAATATGAACGTGATTCCCTAACTTCTAAAAATAAAACTAATCGACTTAACGTTAAAATCAATCAATACATCTGTTCGTATCTACTTTCTAGTTGTCTTCCGGTAATGACACTAAACTCTCTGTTGTAGAGAGGCTCCGATTCTGAACCCCTGAGTATTGTGGAATCATCCCTTCACTGCAATTATTCCCAGATTCAGTCATACCCAGAGTGGCAGTAACAGTTAGGGCCCTATCCATGGGTCAAATACATATATAAGAAAATTATTTAATCAAACTGCATAACCATCGAAGAAAAGTTTCTCTCTTAATTTGTTTTCATGCTTTCTGTGCGTGCTTCTGTTTCTACAGAAATAAATAGGAGGCATTACTTTTGGAGCCGTGATTGTAAATATAGGATTGATTGATTTTAACGGCATGACAGACAGCCAAACGTTATTTTATGCTTTGACGCTAGGAAATCACGTCCCTTGTTCTTTGATGTTTACATTTTCTGTATACTTATTTCTTAAGAGTTTTTTTAAAAATCTTATTTTACCCATACATGAGACCCTAACAAGTACTAACCACTCCGAGGCAGATTGAACCTGAAAATAATTTAGTAGGTACCCCAAAACAAAAGAAAAAGCAGCGTATTCCAAGCCCCGCTAACAGGGCTGATCATAAAAAAGTTGGCTTATTTTGTGGGTTACACTTGCCTTAAATTATGACCATTGACAATCCCTTAGTCTTATTTTCAATTAGTTCCATGATTCTTGGTAAGAGAACAACCAATTCTTCTTAGTTAATCCAATTATCATTTTGGCTGGTTTCCACCATTGATCCCCAAGACCATAGAATAAACAAATGCTAATCAAGATTCTGGAGTCTGAAGAGACCAAAATACAACCAAACTATTTCTGATAAAAATCTCTCAAGATGACTAATGAAATTAGTCTCAATTCTCCAACATAGACAGATAAGATATGCACACAGATTTCAACTCCACAGAAAACGCAATCCCCAATAAATATATATATGTAAGGTAGACTAGTCGTATACTCGAAGACATACAAGTACGTACAAGAAAATCATCGAGAAAGAGAAAACAACACATCCACTCATACATCGACTCATTACGCAGGCGTCTGTTTTCTCAAAAGCCTTGGGCATAAAAATTCTATTTCTGTAACCGGCTAAGGAATATATTTAGTGAATAACATTTTTATAATTCTCAGAGAGGCTTTTTTGTAAAATTATGGCCAAGTAAATTAATGACCATGTGAATATATTGGACTTATTGTAAGAACGCAAATGTTTCGCCGGAAAGAAGGAAGATAATTCACACAAAATATTAAGATTAGTAAATATAGAGAGTTTTGTAAGACTAGTTATTTACGAAGCTTAGCTTAGTAGCGGTACAAGGTCAAAAATATGAGACACCCTGTAGGAAACGAATTCAGTATTTACCGTATTTAGGTCGACCTCGATGACACAAAGGCCCTGCTTATGTACACTTGAGTGATATTAATCAATGTTCAGTCGCTATTAATATAAAATAAATATTACTCGTTTGAAGCCAAGAGATTGACTGATAAATTGGTTGATTAATCACATCCCAACTAGTCTAGGATTATCTTATGCCTAGACGTTAGGGAACCATGTTCAGTGGACGTTTATTATTACATTTTTTGTGTTATTGTTTCTTTAGAGATTTTCTGTTTTTTCTTTACTTTTTTCTTTTTTTTTTTTTTTTTTTTTTTGGTAAATGGTTCATTAGAATACGAACATTTTTAAACAGATTTACTTTATCCATCCATCAGACCCTGAAATCAATTATCATTCCAGGTTAGACGAAGCTTTGAAGTAATGGTAAAAAAAAAGGAGTATTCCACACTACACTGATCTCCAAAACGGTAACCTCACCAGTAGATGTAGTTTTGAGTCAAGCCAAGGACACCCCTTCTTGTGGGGCTGGGAGTTGGTGTTACACCTCTGTATGAAATGCAGTCAGCGTATTCTAAGTCCTACCGACGGGCCGAAGCAAAAAGATTATCAGATCTATACAGTATTCTTATCAAAGCAGAGTGCTGAAAAGATCTCGATGTAATTAACTTTATTTACAAAATTCTAAATGTTTTTATGGATGAAAGAAACTTTTAAAACGAAAAGCCAAGTATTTTGAACGGTGGGATAAATGCCTGTAGTAAAATCTAATTTTCCTTAGTCTAGAACTTTTTAGCACTCTTACTTCTCCCTTTCTTTCACGCTCTCTCTCACTCTCTCTCTCTCTCTCTCTTTATCTCTCTCTCTCTATATATATATATATATCATAATCGTCAAATTGCGCTGACAACACGGATTCATTTGACAAACACTTTGTATCTCTGTCTCTCACGATCCCTATCATCTATCCCTCTTGGCAGATCTTTTAAACTGTACCCAGTGTCCACACAAAGCCAATGAATGCAGTTCATCTGTCGACTCTGGTGTGGGTTCGTGGAGGAGGGAGGTAGCTCATTGTAGAACTTTGCACTTGAGTTTGTTCCTGCTTTTTCAGCAGTACCCATTACATTTTGTTCGTCTTACTTAGATACTTTGTGAGATGGGAGGTATGTGGCTGCTTTTTTCTGCAGACACTTCGTTAAAGTCCTGGTGATTTAGACATACAATAGTTCTGTCTTTCTTATGTGTATGTATTTACTGACCCATCTGCACGGATAGGATGTGATAAAAGGTCAATTTTAAGTTGAGTTTAACAGGTTCAAATTCTGAGTTTTCCTTCTCCTAGACTAGTTGCCTAACCAAAGCCAAGGAACCCAGTTTTCCCTAATATTTACCCATAGCTGAAGAGAGAATTATTGAATCCATACCTTTCCGAAGGGTGTTAGTACAATGTGAAATGCAAACAGCCTCGTCCAGGATTTAAACTCGTGTCACCGTGTCCCTTCCCTGCAACAATAACCATAGCACCACGAGCCTTTCCTATGTGTATGTTAGCATCATTTTCAGTAGATGAGATATTGCTTCAAAGGCTGAAAAAAGACATATGAAAGGATGATTTACATCTCTGCTAATTTCAACAGGCAGCTGGCTGTAATGGCATTCTTAACATCGAATCAAGATTTGGCCATTTTACTACCGAGCGCTGGATATTAACATTTTAAGAAACTAGTCATTTCGTTTTTTCTTCTTGTTTTCTGCATGTTTTTTTTTTTGTTTTTTTTTTTTGGCTGTGGTTTATGGCATATTCACCTTTGTGGGTTATTTATTGCCAAATCTTGTTTACACACTTTTGTATTGCTCACATGTGCATAAAAAGAAGAAATAAATGACAGACAGGGTATGGAAAGCATAAATATTTAATTCAACCGAAATGATACATTAGCAGAAATAAAGCAAACAAAAGATTGTTACTATCCGTAACACTAGAGTTTTTTTCTAGGAAAAATGAAAGAATCGCTTGAAACAAGAGTGTTTCAGATCAGCTATTACATAAGTCTTTCTCTCGTTGAAGTCCGTCTTTCAAAGAAGTCCACTCGACTATTTGTCCTTTCTACGAATCCCCTGTCTAATGGCACGGTACCTCCATTTATACCATCTGGGGGCCCGCCACTTACGCCTATAGGTGATAGGGTTTCAAACACCAGTGTCTCATTTAATTTCTCTATCACACACACACACACACTTGGCCAGTTGGCTGGGGCTGTCGAATACACCGACTGTTTCTCTGCAGAGGGGTAAGATCTCACCAACGAGTGTCCTAGATATGACACTAAACAATCTGTTGATGAGGTTCCAGTGATGCTGGAGCTTTAGGGAATGCGGAGCATATCTTCATTGCCATTGCTCCCTGGTCCACACTGGCCCGGAATGGTTGCACCTGATAGGGTCCTATCTGTGGGTTAAATAGAACTAACTGCATATATATAGTAATAGAATTGTTTGAATTAGAACTATTTGACTAAACTGAATAGCTTAAATAGAAATATTTTTGACAAGTAACTTGAATTTACGTTTAAACAGCGTGCTTATGCGAAAATGAAATGGAATTGTTGTTGACATTGAAACTGTATTTACACTAAATTTAATAGTTTAATATAGTACTGTTTTGACATTTAACTATGTGTAAACAAAATCTGTACTTATATTGAACTGAATTAGCTGAATAAGAACGGTTTTAATAATTAAAGTGTGTACTCATTCTAAACTAAATTGTTTGAAATAGAACTGACTACTTGCATAAAAATGGATTTAGCATTAAATGACCTACAAAGGTTGATATGCTATGAAACTACCCAACTAATCAACATATATATATATATATATATATATATAAAATTTGTGCGAGAATAGTTTGCTGGTAACATTTTTAAATGCTCCAAAGTTCATTAGTTAGCAGACAGTTAAAAAGTATTACTATCTAACAGTAATAATTTTATTTAAGATTAATCATTTTTGCTCACAGTAAAATGGTGTCCTGCATGTCTGATTTGTCTAACGTTGATAGTTTTCGTGATAGGTGGTAGGTGGCCGTACAGTTGCTGTTTTGTGGGGTGTTGCCTCCTTGACTTGTTCAATGTTTCTCGCAACATTCTTGTGTAATTGCCGTCAAGCTTTCTCACCATAGGTTTAGTTAGCGTATATGTAGTGCATCCATATAGCAGTCTCAACACGACCACTGCTTGGAAAAAAAACTGCGTTTTATCTTCAGGTTTGACTTCCATATGACGTAATACAAGTAATTAGTTTTAATATTTATCAGTCTTTGGCAAACATGTACATTTTTCAAGTGCTGTTATTTAACATTATTAATTCTATTCATCAACTATTCCGACCTAATACAAAAAATGTGCACACAGCTGTATAGATATCAAATGATATAAGCACAACCCAGCACCTGTCCAAGAAAATGCCACGCATAAACTTCTATGGGACTTTAACGTACAAACAGATCACCTAATCCCGGCCAGAAGACCAGACTCTATAAGCATCATCATCCTCATCATCATATCGCGCTGGTAGCACGGATATCCCTGACCCTCTCTCGCCACTCCTCCCTATCGTGCATCGCCCTGGGTAGGTCTTCAGGACAACATCCTGTATCCTCACATAGCTGCTGAATGTACGTTCGAGCTGGTCGTCCTGCTTTTGCGCGGCCATGTGTGGGGATCCATAAGAGTACATCACTTATCAGTTCATCTCTGCTTCTCCAGCAGTGTCCTGCATGTCTGGTTCGTCTAACTTGAATAGTTTTCGTGATAGGGGGCAGGAGGCCGTACAGTTGGTGTCTTGTGGGGTGCTGCTGCCAGGAATTAACAAAAAAAAAGAGAACTTGCAAAATAGTCGACTTTGCTGTCCCGGCTGACCACAGAATAAAACGGAAAGAATGTGAAAAGAATGATAAGTACCTCGACTTTGCTTGGGAATTGAAAAAACAGTGGAACATGCAGATGACAATTATGCCAATTGTAATTGGTGCGTTTAGAACAGTAACTAAAGGATTATTAAAGAGACTGGAGGACTTGGAAGTTGGCGGCCGAGTGGAGACCATCCAAACGACAGCATTATTGAGAACGGCCAGAATACTAAGAAGAGTCCTGGAGACTTGAGGAGACTTGCTGTCACTCAAACTCCAATGAAAAACCATCGGCTAACGCTGATGTGAAGAGCTCTAATGAGTGAATAATAATGAAAACAAGCGGAGATGAAAGAAAACGTTAAAAAATAGTATCTCAGAAGAACAGGAAAATTACTCAAGACAAAACATTATAACAGGAACTTTGTCAAAGGGATAAATACCTAGACTGTACCTTTCATAAGCTACTCGGTACCATTCTTGAAGTCGACCAGAGAGGAATTAAACAAATGGACCAGAGAACAAGAAAACTAATGATCAGGCGTAATGCATTGCATCCCATGTGTCAAGAAGAGAGGGAGGAAGAGTACTCGCCAGCACTGAAGAAAGTGTTGACGCATCGATACAATGACTCAAACACTACGTTCAAAAGTGCGGAGGAAAACTGATTGCAGCCACCAGAAACAATATTGACGACAGAGTGACAATAACCAGAAATCAAAAGTAGGAAGAAAAACAACTCTAGAGGCGCTTTAAACGATTAACAAGAGAGATCTCACGAGAAAACATGGACCTGGCTTAGAAAAGGAAACATCAAGAAACTGAATCTCTTCTAATAGCAGGACAAAACAACGCCATAAGGACTAACCATATCAAAGCAAGAATAGATAAGACGCAACAAAACAGCAGTGGTGGTGATAGAGAGTAAACGATCAATCACATAATAAGCGAATACAGCAAACTAGCACAGAAAGTGTATTAGACTAGGAACGACTTAGCGGACAAGGCGATCCACTGGAAATAGAGC
Organism: Sepioteuthis lessoniana; assembly: GCA_963585895.1. NCBI lineage: Eukaryota > Metazoa > Mollusca > Cephalopoda > Myopsida > Loliginidae > Sepioteuthis > Sepioteuthis lessoniana. The sequence goes on from OY757912.1 coordinate 94,795,580, forward strand.
AAGAAATTGAAATTTGAAAATACGAACAAATGGTATATGCACAACCTAGAATCAGTCCTAGAAAATGACACGCACAAAATTCTCTTGGAAATAACCGGACGGATGGAGACTGCCTAAACTACAGCATTGTTCAAATCGGCCAGAATACTAAGAAGAGTCCTGGAGACTTGATGAGACTTGCTGGCACTCAAATCCCAGTAGAAAACCATCAGCTAACGTTGATGTGAAAACCTCTCAAGGGGTATAATAATAATAATAATAAGAAGAAGAATAATAATAATAATAATAATAATCAGAACGCTCGGAACCTACAAATACTTGAGAATATTAAAAGCGGACGCCACTAAACATGCAGCGATAAAAGAAAAAAATGAAAAAAGAATACTTCGGGAGAACAAGAAAACTACTCGAAACCAAACGACATAGCAGAAATCCCAGCAAAGAGATATATACCAAAGCCGTCCGCTTCGTAAGATACCAGGGGCCATTTTTAAAGTAGACAAGAGAGCTTTAACAAATGGGCCAGAGAACAAGAAAACTCATGACGATAAATAAGGCTATACATCCCCAAAATAATGTAGACAGATTGTTTGTGTCAAGAAAAGAAGGAGGGAGAGGAATTGCCATCATTCAAGATAGCGTAAATACATCAATACAATGACAAGAAGACTATAAAAACGTGTGAATGAAGACTGATTACAGCCACCAGAAACAATACATACAATACCAGCATCAACAGAACAAAAATAAACAGAAAACAAAAATAGGAAGTAAAACAACTATATGGATATTTCAAGCGACACACAAACAAAATCTCACACGAGAAGACTTGGATATGGCTAAGAAAGGGAAACCTTAAAAGAGAAACTGAATCTCTTCTGATAACAGTTCAAAAAACGTCATAAGGACTAACTACGTCAAAGCAAGAATAGACAAGTCGCAACAAAATTGCGGATGTAAATTATGTGGTGACAGAGACGAAACGATGAACCACATAATAAGCGAATGCAGTTAATTAGCGCAAAGAAATTATAAGACTAGACATGACTGTCTGAGGAGGTGGTCCATTGGGAATTGTGAAAGAATTATAAATTTTACCATGCGTATAAAGGGTATATCCTCAACCCAGAATCTGTACCGGAGAATGAGACGCACAAAATTTTCTGAGATTTTGATATACAAACAGATCATCTAATTTCGGCCAGACGACAAGACCAAGTGATAGTCAACAAAAGAGAGAAAAATACATTGACCTCGCTCAATGAGTGAAAAAACTACAGAACATAAAAGTGACTGTGATACAAATTGTAATTAGCGCACTCGGTACAGTCACCCAAAGATTGGTACAGGGACTGGAGGAGTTGGTTATTAAAGGACGAGTGGAAACCATCCAAACAAAGCTTGTTGAGAGAGACCAGAAAACTAAGAAGGGTCCCAGAGACTTGAGGAGACTTGCTGTTATTACGACTCCAATGGATGACTGATACAGGTGTAAAAACTCTTAAATAATGAAAATGATTAATGATAAGTATGATTATCATAATTTATACTAAATGATAATATAAAGTAAAGTTGTCTCCCTTTATTCAAGGGCGACCCAAAGGCTCCCTTTTCGATAGCAACTAAACCAAGGAGTAGGGGAGGGCGTTACTCTTTTCCCAGGATTGACCCACTTTACCCTTGATACATACCTTATAATGCTGAGTTTTAAGCAAAGAGACATCAAGTACCATTTTTAAAATCTTTGGTATGACCTGACCTGGGATTGAACCCGGTCTCCCGGATCATTGGCGAACACTCTACCCACTAGACCAATCCACAGTTCTTTTTTACCATAGATTGGATCAGAGCCAGAGTGCATCTGAGAGTAATGGCAATGAAGGGATATTTCAGATTCCACAAACTCCTGAACTGGAGCCTAATCATCACATATGAAGATAGAAATGATGAACCCGTACTTTCGCCAAAGAAGCTCTATCACTACTAAAGAAAACCGACCTTTTTTTAAGAACTCACCAGACATATTTTAGCCCTATAATTATTTGGAATTAGTTTATCGCTAAAATTATCATTATTCTCGAAATACTATTTATTTTGAGGCTCTTCAAAATAGCGGGAAATCAAAGAGCTCTTGGCTTGAACAGAGGTCTATCCCAAGATTCTCCGTGGCTGGGAAAGGAAAACCATGTGAAATTTCAGAAGAATTCTTGATATATACGAAAAGTATAGTTAATTTTTAAAAATTGTTTACGATTAGGCTAAACATGAGTTTTCTACAACGGTTCGAAAAACTGTCCACGGATAAAGAAAATGTTCCTGGTGTAAGTCATCAAAGAGTGCCTGCTGACAGTCTTCAGGGATATCATCATTAATTTCCTCAGAAATAGTTTAATTGTAAACAATACTTCCAATTGCCTTCTGTTTTAGCAGAATTCATATTATATATTAAATGACCCTCATATATATATATATATATATATATATATTATGGTGTTCGGAAAGTAATCACGTTTTGCCATAGGGTATATAAAGATGAATCTAAGTTAACCCTATTTAAACAGTACCATAAAAAACGTAAGCAACTTTAATTTTGGAAAGGAAATTTTTAATTATGCATATCACAAACTCAGTGTGTTTCACAAAAAAAAAAACGTTTGAAGGAGCGTTTTGAATTTCTTTTTAATGAACTTTCCGCTAATTATATGACATGGTCTCGTGATCGAAACAAATAAACACCTGATAGGGGTAAAATGTAAGACAGACTGAGTTATTTAGCCTTTGTATATATATATATATAAAGATGAACAAGGCATGCAGGACAATGCTGGAGAAAGATGTACAAACTCATAAGTGACGTTCTACTATGGACCCCTTGACATGGACGTGGTAGTATTGGCCAATCAGCAAGATCTTAATTACATCGGCTTTGTGTGGACACAGAATGTAGTTCGAAAGGTGATAGATAATAGGGAAGGATAGAGAGAGAGTTTTAGAGAAATCGATGCCGTCCACGCGACTTGATGATATATACATATATACAGAGACAGACGGACAGACAGAATGGAGCAAAGAAAAGATCTGTAACGAGAAGGGCATAAATTTTTACATTAAAAAGGCAGAAATAGCTCGATAGATGAATACAAAATTGCCTGTAAGAATTGCTACTTAATTTTCTTTTTGATAAATAGGAAAAACGTAAGATTGTAATTGTGTGATGCGGATAGATAATTGATTTTTTTCTTAAAAAGACCAACTAATAATAGGTTAGGCGGAGAACTTACCAGAACCCACTCTTTGATAGATAGATAGATAGATAGATAGATAGGCAACTTGTGAATTTATTTTAGAAAAAAATCTTATCTCTCATCAAAACTATCTTTTTAAATAATAGACGGATTATTTTCCTTTCTATGTAAGTTGTTTACAACGTTTCAGCCATATACTCTCCGGTCTTCTTTGGGAGTATTTACAAAGAATAAAGTGGTGTTAATCCTATAATTCCGTCTGATAAAAATAATGTAAAAATAAGTAAACTTCGTCTTACAAAACTCAGACTAGAAAAAAAAAGAGGCCTTACAGATTTCATTTTTGTTCCGTCATCTATTTGCATTATCATCATTACAAAAAATGCACAAAAAAAATGAAAGACGACACGAAGGGAATTCATGGCGCTATAAAACAAATGGAAAACGACGAAACCCAAAGTCTTGATACACTAAATCATTGTGACTGGCAACATTTAGTCTCCAAATGTATTCATAAATAATTGCAGTCGGTGATAGGGAAATGTCGGATAAGACTAATAATAATGTGATAATATGATTTGAAAGGCGGGCAGCCACGAGAAATGAAAAGCTTTATTAGATTTGTGAGTGCATACTTACATAAGTATATACCTATGTATATGTAGGAGGATGTCATAATTCGATTAGACTGACTGATGGAAATGGAAAACGATGGGCTACTTTGTATTGACAGAAGTTTAGATACTTTTATCTATAGAGATTTACGTATGAATATGGTATACATTATACTTTATACATAAAACTGGCTAATATACTGGGACAGGTGAAGGCAAAATGAAATGGAATGGGTCATTAATTCATTGTGATATAAAACCAAATATAATGCTATGTGAATCCACGCTCATACACGCACATACACACGTGAATGTGCAAATATATGTATATAAAAGTAAGTAAAGTTGGCTACCGTAGTCGAGGGCTACCCAAAGGCTCCCTTTCCATTAGCTATAACACCGAGGTGTAGGATAGGGCACTACTCCTTTTCTTGGGTAGCTCCACTTTACCCTTGATCCGTTTCCAATGATGCTGAGTATTAAGCAAGGAGGTATCAAGTACCATTTTGGGGGTGTTTTTGTAATGACTCAACCTGGGATTGAACCCTGGTCTCCTGTGATATGAATCCAGTGACCCATTACATTTAAATTTGAAGCTGAAGTTATAAGACCAAGCAAAGGAAATTAAATTAATCATATATATATATATATATTTATGTGTGTGTGTGTATATATATATATATATATGTACGTGTTTTTATGTGTGTGTGTGTGTGTGTGTGTGTTTGTGTGTGTGTGTGTGTGTGTGTGATCGACGAGTGAATTTTTTATGGTAAGCTTTATATTTAGATATATACCCATAGATACATAGACAGATATAGAATCGCATCAATAAGTCCAGACGCTTTTCTAATGATTGACAAGATTTATCTAAAATCGTGAATATTTGTTTTTATTTTTTAAAGATTATATTCGTTAATACGTTTTTATCTTCTGGAGCTATAAGAAGAAGAACGTTTAGTTATTCGTTGTAATGGTGGTGGTTATCGGTGAAATACTGTGTTCTGTTGGAATGATTCTGAGTTTCGTACATAATTCCCTTTTTTCTTCTTCTTATCCCATTCACTTGTGGACTTCTTTCGTTTGTAGGAAGCTGCAAGAAAATCAAGGACGGAAAAAGAGGGAAAAGGATACTTTAAACTCAAACTTAATTTTGAGTTACACGTTTCCCTGAGCCAGTAGTAATTGCGTTTCCCAGACAAGGTGTTGAAATATATTAGAGTTATTTTCTTTCATGTATGTGCAAGGGAGGCAGCTACACGCTGGAGACACGACTGGTGCCATGGTCGGGACTTGGCGAGAACGTGTGCTACCTTGCAAATGGTCGAGAGAAAAAGGTCCTTTCAATAGCAATGGTAATATCTTAATGAAATAATTTCTTTTTTGGCGCTAGGAAGTGCCCTATTTTAGGCATGCGCCGATTTCGCTTCCTGTCAGAGGCCTCCTGGTAAAGTATTGCTTTTGATTTTTTTTTTTATATCCACTACCTATTATTCAAAATAAACCACTTCTTGCTAAGGCACTTGATTCAGTGCTGATTATCAATGCAAAAAAAAACTAACATTGTCTGCTGAAAATGTCGAATCCAAATTGAACTTGATACAAACGAGTATTTGTTTAATGGTTGCCTAGAATCTTTTGATAAGCTAATTCCAAGCTCAAAACTACAAGACGTATCACCTTCATTTTCCACGGTTTTGTCTATCTTTTCAGTATCTTTTATTTTTCCGCAAAAGTCTCATGGAAAGGCAAAATCCACTTGACGACAAGTTCTTTTTTACCGGCCTGGATTTGGTGATCCATAGCTATGTCAAAATTACTGAGAATTTTATTCGTCACCTTTTCTATGAGTGATTCTAGTTTGGGCATTTCCGTTTTGTCTGTACGTGTAAATTTGAATCTCTTCCGGTCGATCACCTTTCCAACCCAGCCATATTTACACTTGTATTCTTTTTGCTGCATTCGCTAATCATGTCCTAAAATGTTTCATCACATAACTAATATGTATCATTATCATTATTATTAGTAGTAGTATTAGTAGTAGTAAAAGTAAGTCAAGTTGGCGACCGTAGTCGAAGGTTACCGGAAAGCTCTCTTTTCAATAGTTACAACACCGATGTGTAGGGGAGGACGCTACACATTATACGATTATAATTTAGTTTTAGGAATTATCAACAACAACAAAAGATTTCTGCTTGTGTTGGTTTCACTCTTCCTCTTTTTTCTTTTTCTTCTTCTTTTTCCTTTTCCAATAGAGTGTTCTGTGTGTTTTTGTGGGTGTACCTCTTTTCCTCTAATTGGTCTTTGATATTTGATATGCCATAAAACAATCCAGCTCGACTTTACCCTTGAAACGCATCTTATAATCTTATAATCCTGAGTGTTAAGCAAGGATGTATCAAGTATCATTTTGGAGTCTTTCGTATAACTCAACCTGAGATTGAACCTTGGTCTCCTGGGCCACTGGCGAAAATTTTACTTCCTGAGAGTTTTTACATCAACGTTAGCTGCAGGCCTTTCACTTCAGTCAGAGTGACAGCAAGTTTCTATGGGTCTCCTGGACTTTTCTCTGTATTATGACCGATTTCAAGAACGCTGTAGTTTAAATTATCTCGGCTCTTCTGATTTCTTTCTCTTTCAGTCCCCGTTTCAAGTCTTTGGAGGTTATTCTAAGCGTGCCAACTGCAATTTATATCACTGTCACCATCATACCCCATAGCTTTCTCAGTTCTCTAGCCACGTCTTCGTACTTGTCTCTCTTTTCGCTTTCCTTCATTTTCACTTTGTGGGCATATGGAACGGCAAAGCCGACTATACGACAAGCTCTCTTTGTTGTTGTTGTTGATAATTCCTAAAACTGGTCTTTTGGCTGGATTTAGACGATCTCTTTGAATCCTAAAATCACGGCGAATTTTATGAATCTCATTCTCCCGGACAAATTCTGATTTGGGCATTATTATTATTATTACTCAAAAACAAACACACACACGCATTCAGAGAAGAAAATAACAGGCGGTTAAAATTCAAAACTCAACAACATCAAACAGAACTAATCAATACACATACAGAGAAAAATTTCCCTAACACACATACTCACATACACAATGACCCAGAGCAAAGTAACAAATAAACTTTATGGCGTATCAAATATCAAAGACTAATTAGAGGAAAAGAGGTACACCCACAAAAACACACAGAACACTCTCCTGGAAAAGGAAAAAGAAGAAGAAAAAGAAAAACGAGAAAGAGTGAAACCAACACCAGCAGAAAATCTATCTCAGAATTGAAAAAGACCAGCAACCCCATCAAAATGGTTAACAATATATAAACCAAAAACGATACCGGCCAAAATCACTACAGGTTCTCTAACGATAGCCAGGAGCTAGAAACAAGAGTTAGACCAAAAAAAATATTTAGAAAAAACATAAATCTCTTCGTGGATTCATTCATTTTAAACTGTTTACTTTTTCTCTCTTTGGGCCAATAAAAAATCATCATCATCATCATATCGCGCTGGTAGCACGGATATCCCTGACCCTCTCTCGCCACTCCTCCCTATCGTTCATCGCCCTAGGTAGGTCTTCAGGACAACATCCTGTATCCTCACATAATTGCTGAATGTACGTTCGAGCTGGTCGTCCTGCTTTTGCGCGGCCATGTGTGGGGATCCATAAGAGTACATCTCTTATGAGTTCATCTCTGCTTCTCCAGCAGTGTCCTGCATGTCTGGTGCGTCTAACTTGAATAGTTTTCGTGATAGGGGGCAGGTGGCCGTACAGTTGGTGTCTTGTGGGGTGTTGCTGCCAGGACTTGTTCAGGATTGCACGCAGCATTCTTGTGTAATTGCCATCTAGCTTCTTCTCCAGCCGTTTTGTTAGCGTCCATGTAGTGCATCCATATAGCAGTATCGATGTGACCGCTGCCTGGAAGAAACTGCGTTTCATTTTATCGGTTAGGTCTGATTTCCATATTATCGATAGCCTATTGATAGCTGTCCATGCTTTCGTTAACCTCGTTTCGATGTCCTTTTCAGTTGATTCGACGCTGCTTCCTAGGTACGTGAATTTGTCTACTAGTTTAAGTGGGGTTCCTTCTAGAGTGGAGATGTCCCCCGTTTGGTTATAGCACATATATTGCGTTTTGTGTTCATTAACATAGAGGCCTATGCTTGCTGCTGCTCGTTCCAAACTATGCAGAAGAGTTTCGGCTTGGTCAGGTGTATTTGCCAGTATTGCTATGTCATTGGCATAGTCGGCGTCGGTAATTGTTGTTGCGGGGTATCTTCTACTTCTTTTCTTCGTCAGTTCGAAGCCATTCTCTTTGATTTTGTCAATCGATGTTCTAAGTACGTAGTCTAGACAAATGATAAAGAGGTACGTGGCCAGCGTGTCCCCTTGTAGTACTCCTGCTACAATGTCAAAGTATTCTGTGTCTCCATCCGGTGATCGTACTTTTACTTTAGTGTTTCTATAGAGAATCGTTATTGCCGCTACGGTTTCTTTAGGTATGCCGTACGCTAGTAGGATTTGTTCCATCTTTCCTCTGTGAATGGAGTCGAAAGCCTTGGTAAAGTCGACAAATATTAATGTCGCTTGTAGGTTCTTTGCCCGTACACCTTCAAGGATTCTGCGGATGGTTAATATTTGTGAGGTCGTGGATCTATTTCTCCGGAAGCCATTTTGGTTTTTTCTAAGTGTGTTGTCGATTTTGGGTTCTATTCGGTTTCGTAGTAGGGCATTGTAGATTTTGGCAGCTATGGATGTAAGTGTTATGCCTCGGTAGTTTTTGGCTAATCCGAGGTCCCCCTTTTTAGGGAAGGGGAGTATGCATCCCTTCATCCATCTATCTATCGGATTTTGATTGTATACTGCGTTGCAGTGTCGGAGCAGTATGTCGTCGAATTGTCTGGTCTTCCATACTTCCGGGGGAATTTCGTCCAGCCCTGCAGCTTTCCTATTTTTAATTTTTCTGAGAACTGAGTCGAGTTCTTCTTGTGTGAACGGTCCTAGTTTAATGTCTAATTGTTTGCTAATTATTCTGGTGATTGGTTCATGCGTTATTTTTGGTGGGTTTCCAAGTAAGTTTTCGAAGTGCTGTTTCCACAGTTTTATTTATTCTTGTTGGTTTGCTGCTTTAAGTTTTGCTTTGGCTGTGTTCTTTCTTCTGCTCACTTCGTTTATTGTTTGCCAGGCTATTCTAGATTGTCTATCTTCCACCGAGTCTCTAATCTTATCTATCTGATTTTGAATGTATTCTGTCTGTTCCTTTATATATATGCCTGCTAATTGATGTTGTGCCGTTTTTAGTTTTAAGGCATTTGTGTTTGTTGGGTTTTTCGATAGTTTTTGGAGGCTGTTTTCACTAGTGCACGTTTTTCTCTCACCGCTAAAGTTTCCCATGGGACTCTATATTTGGTTTTAATTTTTGTTGGAATGTATTTTGCTGCTGCCTCGAGGTGTGCATTGACGAAATTTTCATATTCGTCGTTTGGTGTACTTTTTTCCGTCTTTTCTTGTAGTGTTTCGAATCTGTTTCTTAATTCTAATACGTATTTATCTCTTATATCTTTGTTGTTTAATAGGGCCCAGTCATAGTGTTTGGTGGTCGCTGTTCGTTTGGCGTTTTTTCGTAGGCTTAACCGTATTTTCGCCGTGACTATTCGGTGATCGGTGGACACACCCTCAAAAGAGGAGTATGCCTCGCAATTCAATGCACTATTTTTCCATTTCTTGTTTATAAGGACGTAGTCTATCTGAGCTTTAGTATTGTTTGCGTACGTGTATGTCCATAGTTTGCCCTCTCTTTTTTGGTAGTTTGTATGGAGGCATGGTAGTCTATTTTCTATCATGAAATCTGTTAGATGTTGCCCATTCCTATTTGACGTGTTGTGGAGGCTGTATTTGTTGTTTCCGTTTTTCCCGATTTGGGCATTCATGTCTCCGCCAATGACTAACATGTTGTGTTTCGGGATGCTACGCACTAATGAGGATAACTCATCGTAGAAGGTGACTAGTTCAGTTTCTTCACTAACATTGGTGGGGCTGTAGCATGAGATGATTGTTGCTCTGGGGTTTCCGTTAAATGTAGCTGTCATCATTCTAGGTTGTATTTTCTCAACGCTATTAAGCGTTTTTAATGCTCTAGGTCCTATAAGTAATCCTACCCCTCCTACTGCGGCGTTGACAGAGTTTTTCCATGCGGATACAGTGGCGAGCGCCCAGCCATTGCCAGTTTCGTGATATTTGATATCTTCTGTGTGCGTGTATCTGTGTTCTTGTATGCATATTATGTCTATCTTATGTTCTTCGGCCGATGCGATTAGCTCTGGGAGTTGTCCTATTCTATTTAAGGTTCTTACGTTAAATGTGGCTATTTGTAGTGTTTGCTTGCATTTTAGTAGTTTTGATTGTTTGAGCTCTGTAGCTGATTTTTCGAACACCGAGGCCAGGGCTCCAACTTCAGCAGGACGCGCCCCTTTTTTACCCGCGCGAAGAGCGATGCGGTTTGTGTAAGTGGTTTGAGTGTGGGTCATGGTTATCTTTCGATGGCTGTTTTATTCTCTTCTATAGAAGCCACTCTTATAGAGGAGCAGCAGTAGTTCCCCGATCGAACTAACGATCCTGAGCGTAAAGTCGTCAAACTCACGTCCAGGACCCGTTTAGGTATTGAGTTTGGTCGTACATGGGTTTATTCAAATACCTTTACGTACATCATGCTGCTTCCCATGTGTACGCAAAAAAAAAAAAAAGGGGGGGTATTTTTGGTTTAAGTTTTCTTAATTTTTAACTTACTTAAAGTCCAAGATTAAGGTACTTTCGTATGACTTTCACTAGTACTGACTTTTGCTTTTTTTTTTTGCTGTATTGGGACTTTTCCTAGGCTTTTTATTTATTTATTTATTATTTTTTTTTTATACTACAGTTGGGAACCTAGCAGGCTTCAGGAATTATAGAGCTTGAAAATTTTTTTTTCCCCCGTCTTTCTCTTGGGGGGGGGCTGTGGTAGCATTAGGTGTTTTAGGCTTTTTCTTTTTCTTCTAAACTACTGTTAGGGCTTTCTTTACAAATTTTTAAATTATATTATAGAAGAGATTCAAAAACATTCTGCCTTGTTCGCTGACATTTCGAAAGACTAACATCAATTTGGCTTTATAGTAGAGTAAGCGTGTCTTTACATTTAAAACGCATAGTTTAAGCATTATTTCACAAACAAAAGACAGCATAACATTTTGTAAAATTCAGCATTTTAAATTGATAGGACTTAAAGACATACTGACCAATATTGATATATTTCTTCCAGTTGGCTCCTGAGTTCAAATGCCTCTTCTTCGTTTTGCCTTTTATTTACTACTGAAATTTTAGGTAGTTTTGGAGGCGGTCTACTGGGTGGGGGAATTCAGTTTTCTATATTTATATAAAAGTGCTCAATATCAGTGATGGAGCATGTATATCTGAGGTAAGATAGCGTAAACATACAGTGAATGACATTTGGTGATTGTTAGTTTCTTCCTTTTGAAGTGATTAGACCAGCTGTTCTGATGACTGCATAAGAGAGAAACAGTCACCAAATACCGTTGACCCTACATCTACGCTATCCTTAAATAGATATAGATAACATGTAGACAGAGAGTCACACCAGCAGACCAAGATTCAGACAGTGAGAGAGAAAGACGTATTTTAATATATATACATGAATATGTATATGTGTGTGTGTGTGTGTGTGTGTGTGTGTGTGTTATAATGATGTTATAAACTGAAAACTTTATTAAACTTCTGGTCAATTAGAATATATATTTATATAAGTTATTTCTATTTTTAAAAAATCTATATTCATGCGTTCAATTTTCTCTGTAGGTGTTCATATTAATGGAAGTGGATAGATTTTTTTATAAATGTATGATGAACTAATAACAGTGAAAATCAAGAATTCCCTCTAAAACGAAGACGGGAAATGGTGTACCGGAAGTGTCCAGCGGAAGACGTTATCGGCTGTCATCAAAAATGCTGGCCAATAATGATTAATCTGAAATCTAACAAATTGGCATTGAGTGATAATCGATAGAGCGGGAGAGTGGAATTGGCTGGCCAATTGCTGGCATCGAAGCGAAAAGATTGATTGAAACAAATCGATCATAGCGGAAAAGGACAAAATTAAAGGAGATTGAATATTTCTATTCAAGTAATTCATAAATTTTTCGACTGAACGTTGAAATATTTGCTCTTAAGTTCATATAAGGCTTTCTACAGACAACTGTGCCTCCATTATTTTCAAAATAAATACCCACAAGTATGCATAAATATACACACGCACTTACCAGCCCAATCATTTGGGGATGTAGAATCCATCGACTGCAACTCTACTGAGGAGTAAAACCTCCCAATCACGATGGTTCTGGTTATGACACTAAACACTTGAGGGTGAGGCTCCAATAATTCTGAAGCTTTGGGGAATGATGAATACCTCTTCATTGTCATCGCTCCTTGGGCAAATCTGTTCCGTAGTGGTAGCACCTGATAGGGTTCTATCTATGGATCAAGTAGAACTGTTTGACATTCAAATGGAAATGTGATAATAAATCATATTTGATTTTATATTTATTGTGTAATGTTCGAAATGATTCCTCATCACCACTTCTGTAAAGTTCGAAATGATTCCTCATCACCACTTCTGTGATGTTCGAAATGATTCCTCATCACCACTTCTGTAATGTTCGAAATGATTCCTCATCACCACTTCTGTAATGTTCGAAATGATTCCTCATCACCACTTCTGTAATGTTCGAAATGATTCCTCATCACCACTTCTCTAATGTTCGAAATGATTCCTCATCACCACTTCTCTAATGTTCGAAATGATTCCTCATCACCACTTCTCTAATGTTCGAAATGATTCCTCATCACCACTTCTCTAATGTTCGAAATGATTCCTCATCACCACTTCTGTAATGTTCGAAATGATTCCTCATCACCACTTCTCTAATGTTCGAAATGATTCCTCATCACCACTTCTGTAATGTTCGAAATGATTCCTCATCTCCACTTCTCTAATGTTCGAAATGATTCCTCATCACCACTTCTCTGTTTAAATGATTCCTCATCACCACTTCTGTAATGTTCGAAATGATTCCTCATCACCACTTCTCTAATGTTCGAAATGATTCCTCATCACCACTTCTGTAATGTTCGAAATGATTCCTCATCACCACTTCTCTAATGTTCGAAATGATTCCTCATCACCACTTCTCTAATGTTCGAAATGATTCCTCATCACCACTTCTCTAATGTTCGAAATGATTCCTCATCACCACTTCTGTAATGTTCGAAATGATTCCTCATCACCACTTCTCTAATGTTCGAAATGATTCCTCATCACCACTTCTGTAATGTTCGAAATGATTCCTCATCTCCACTTCTCTAATGTTCGAAATGATTCCTCATCACCACTTCTCTGTTTAAATGATTCCTCATCACCACTTCTGTAATGTTCGAAATGATTCCTCATCACCACTTCTGTAATGTTCGAAATGATTCCTCATCACCACTTCTGTAATGTTCGAAATGATTCCTCATCACCACTTCTCTAATGTTCGAAATGATTCCTCATCACCACTTCTCTAATGTTCGAAATGATTCCTCATCACCACTTCTGTAAAGTTCGAAATGATTCCTCATCACCACTTCTGTGATGTTCGAAATGATTCCTCATCACCACTTCTGTAATGTTCGAAATGATTCCTCATCACCACTTCTGTAATGTTCGAAATGATTCCTCATCACCACTTCTGTAATGTTCGAAATGATTCCTCATCACCACTTCTGTAATGTTCGAAATGATTCCTCATCACCACTTCTGTAATGTTCGAAATGATTCCTCATCACCACTTCTCTAATGTTCGAAATGATTCCTCATCACCACTTCTCTAATGTTCGAAATGATTCCTCATCACCACTTCTCTAATGTTCGAAATGATTCCTCATCACCACTTCTGTAATGTTCGAAATGATTCCTCATCACCACTTCTCTAATGTTCGAAATGATTCCTCATCACCACTTCTGTAATGTTCGAAATGATGCCTCATCTCCACTTCTCTAATGTTCGAAATGATTCCTCATCACCACTTCTCTGTTTAAATGATTCCTCATCACCACTTCTGTAATGTTCGAAATGATTCCTCATCACCACTTCTGTAATGTTCGAAATGATTCCTCATCACCACTTCTGTAATGTTCGAAATGATTCCTCATCACCACTTCTCTAATGTTCGAAATGATTCCTCATCACCACTTCTCTAATGTTCGAAATGATTCCTCATCACCACTTCTCTAATGTTCGAAATGATTCCTCATCACCACTTCTGTAATGTTCGAAATGATTCCTCATCACCACTTCTCTAATGTTCGAAATGATTCCTCATCACCACTTCTGTAATGTTCGAAATGATTCCTCATCTCCACTTCTCTAATGTTCGAAATGATTCCTCATCACCACTTCTCTGTTTAAATGATTCCTCATCACCACTTCTGTAATGTTCGAAATGATTCCTCATCACCACTTCTGTAATGTTCGAAATGATTCCTCATCACCACTTCTGTAATGTTCGAAATGATTCCTCATCACCACTTCTCTAATGTTCGAAATGATTCCTCATCACCACTTCTCTAATGTTCGAAATGATTCCTCATCACCACTTCTCTAATGTTCGAAATGATTCCTCATCACCACTTCTCTAATGTTCGAAATGATTCCTCATCACCACTTCTCTAATGTTCGAAATGATTCCTCATCACCACTTCTCTAATGTTCGAAATGATTCCTCATCTCCACTTCTCTAATGTTCGAAATGATTCCTCATCACCACCTCTCTAATGTTCAAAATGATTCCTCATCACCACTTCTCTAATGTTCGAAATGATTCCTCATCACCACTTCTGTAATGTTCGAAATGATTCCTCATCTCCACTTCTCTAATGTTCGAAATGATTCCTCATCACCACTTCTCTAATGTTCGAAATGATTCCTCATCACCACTTCTGTAATGTTCGAAATGATTCCTCATCACCACTTCTCTAATGTTCGAAATGATTCCTCATCACCACTTCTGTAATGTTCGAAATGATTCCTCATCACCACTTCTGTAATGTTCGAAATGATTCCTCATCACCACTTCTCTAATGTTCGAAATGATTCCTCATCACCACTTCTCTAATGTTCGAAATGATTCCTCATCACCACTTCTGTAATGTTCGAAATGATTCCTCATCTCCACTTCTCTAATGTTCGAAATGATTCCTCATCTCCACTTCTCTAATGTTCGAAATGATTCCTCATCACCACTTCTCTAATGTTTAAATGATTCCTCATCACCACTTCTGTAATGTTCGAAATGATTCCTCATCACCACTTCTCTAATGTTCGAAATGATTCCTCATCACCACTTCTGTAATGTTCGAAATGTTTCCTCATCACCACCTCTCTAATGTTCGAAATGATTCCTCATCACCACTTCTGTAATGTTAGAAATGATTCCTCATCACCACTTCTGTAATGTTCGAAATGATTCCTCATCACCACTTCTGTAATGTTCGAAATGATTCCTCATCACCACTTCTCTAATGTTTAAATGATTCCTCATCACCACTTCTGTAATGTTCGAAATGATACCTCATCACCACTTCTGTAATGTTCGAAATGATACCTCATCACCACTTCTGTAATGTTCAAAATGATTCCTCATCACCACTTCTCTAATGTTTAAATGATTCCTCATCACCACTTCTGTAATGTTCGAAATGATTACTCATCACCACTTCTGTAATGTTCGAAATGATTCCTCATCACCACTTCTCTAATGTTTAAATGATTCCTCATCACCACTTCTGTAATGTTCGAAATGATACCTCATCACCACTTCTGTAATGTTCGAAATGATTCCCCGTTGCCACTTTCGTAATGTTCCGTGTGGGAGATATTTTCGCCGACATTTTATAATCTCTTTACACACACACACACACACACACACACACACACACACACACACACACACACACACACACTCACATTATCACCTAATTGGAAAGATAATAATTTGGAACTGAACTTGCTTTTTTTTCTGTGAGATTTTTTTAAATATAGCAAGCCAACATGGCATATTTTGCTGGTTTATATGTATATACTAAAACATAATAAAAAAAAAAAATATATATATATATGTGTATGTGTGTGTGTGTGTGTGTGTGTGTGCATTTGACGCATGTCCTAAAATCATCCCACTGTGAACATGTTTCAGTGTTTACAGTACCTTCGAATTTTGGTTAGCGACTTGCACAGTTTGCTAAAAAGTTCATTGACTGACTAAGATACTCTCATGATATGAGACCAAATGAGTTTTATTTTTCAACATAGTCCTCTTTGCGGTCCGAGCACTTCTTCCATCGGTGTTTCAGTGCTTGGATCCTATTGTTGAAAAAAGTCCTCAATTGCATATATGACGTCATCATATGAGCTCTTCAACCAATAATCTTTTCAGCTCGCCTTTTTATACGTATTTCTATAATTCACAAACATACAGACATATTTGATTGTGTGGAAGAAATAAAGAATATATGAAAAAAATAAAGGAAAGACAACAGTCGTCCATCAAACTGAGTCTAATACATAACAACGAGTGACAATACATATAAAAACTGGAATAAGTACCGATAGCAGAAAGAAAGAAAGAAAGAAAGAAGCCGCTGCATAAGGATGTCACTCCTGAGGATAGATAGATAGATAGATTTTCCATAAATAAATACACCCCACTAAGTTTGTCTTTTTCATCAAAAGTTAATTTTTTTACTTAACTAATTATATCAGATAATTATTTCTAAAAAATATTGTACAATAAAAATGTATGTATTTAGGTATTATTCATTACTAAAATCTACAATAACGAATCTTTTTAATAAAAAAAAAACTGATGTGCTCTATCAGCAGGGGCAACTGCATCACCTTGAAAAATTTATGAGCCCATCAAACGAAACTGGATCAAGTAGCAAGGTTTCAGTTACAGAGCTTTAGACATTGTGGAGTCATAACTTCGTTGCCATTACTCCCAAGTCCACTATGCTCGACGGTATTTGAACTTTTCATGGTCTCATTTATTGATTCGATAGTATTATTTTAGTTATGGTGTGTTTACCTGTTTAGAATACATTTTGTAAGCTATATGATAAGAGACCATAATTGTTAAAGTGACTTCGGCATAAAAAAAAGCCCACTAAGGGTTGACATGACTTAAAACAAATCAACAATCAAAAATGAAATAGAAACACCTCAATAACAGAAAATGAAATTGTATATTTATGTATATATAAAGACACAGAGAGAGAGAGAGAGAGAGAGAGAGAGAGAGAGAGAGAGAGAGAGAGAGAGAGAGAGAGAGAGAAACACTTATTTTGGGATTTTTTTATTTATATTTGGATAACAGAGTTCCTCTAAGAAAAATAAGAAAATATTGACATATCAATAGCCGTTTTGATTGTATAAGTTTCCACTAAAAATATTATAACATCTACGATTGAGAAGGAAATTAACGTTTTAAATTTTTTTAGTTGTTTGCATATTTTTGGTGACACTGTCAATAAATAGGAAGTGACATAGATAGATAGATAGATAGATAGATCGTTAACGAGTTTATTACAGTTTGGTTTGGTTTGATTTGGTTTGGTTTGGTTTGGTTTTATGACATATCAACCATTGTAGGTTATTTAATGCCAAACCCTCTTTATAAATATATATTTGATATATGTTTAAAAGCATAAGTCAACAAAGTAAAACAATTCCAAGTATTGCCACGTATCAGTAACAGTTCGATTGAACATCAGTCGTTTGTTTACACACAGTTAAATGATCAAACAGTTCTATATCAAACAAATTAATTTTGCCAAAGTTATTTGTTTGCACCCAGTTTGAATGATCAAACAGTTCTATTTGACCTATAGATAGGACTTTATCAGGTGCTTCCATCCGGGCCAGTGGACCTTTGAATAATGGCAATGAAGAGAAACTCCACATTATCCAAAGCTCCAGGAAGTAGTCTCACCATCAGATTGTTTAGTGTCATAACCATGACAATTGTTATAGGAGTCATAACCCTTTGCAGAGATAAAGTCAATGTATTCTACGGCCCACTTGGCTGGAGCAGTACATTGATTGATACAATAAGGATATTAATAAGATTTAATAAACCAGCAAGAGAAGTTAATCAATGCAAATAAATGTGATAATGAATTTTTAGAATTAGGTGAGTCAAACTCACTAACATATATATAGTAATGTAAAGCTCTTCTTACGAATTGAGCACTCCAGTATCCGAGTGAGTATAGTGTAAATAAACGAAAGTTGATACAAAATGCGTTATATTCCTGAGCTGACGTAGATCGCTGAAACGGCTCAGCGGTAAGTTATCAACTTAATGTAAGGTTTGGTGGCTTTCGATTCCCGCGTCCGACGTGTCTAGCTATACTGAAGATTTGTGATACAACGAAACAGTCTGTCTGTTTGGTTTGGTTTCTTTATTTAATGGCATATCAATATATGTATATATATATATATATATCCACAGACAGACTGGGGGGTGTCCTCGTGGCGTAATGGTTAAAGCGATGGACAGCGGAATAGTAGTAAGCGAGTTCGTACTCCAGTCGCGCTATTACGTTCACTTTCGGGCAAATACCCTTGGGAAAGGTATGAACCCCCTCATCCTCCCAGCTATGGGTTAAATAATACCGCTACTGTTCTTCTAGGAGAATAGCTTTGGCATTAAATAACCTACAAAGATTGATATGCCATTAAATAAAGAAACCAAACCAAACAGACAGATTATATATAGAGAGAAAGAGAGGATATATTTTTTGCCATTCAATGAGTTGACTTATACTCACCTTCATTCGTTAAACAAGGATAAAAAACAAATGTGCTAAATCCTGGAAATTGTAAACGGAGGTAGAGACTGGCCATAGCTATACAATCTATCAGTTCTTTTGCTCAGTAAATCTTATTGCAGAAAAAATTATATGCACGCCATTTTGTCATTCCTTTTTTTCTTTGTTCTTTGTTCTTTTGCCTTTTATTTCTTTCTGTTTTCTTTTCCTTTTTATTCTTTATCGAAAATGCCTGGAGATTTACTGAAACGTTGACTTTTTGAACCCGAGACAGCAGTCATTTCGGAAAATCTGAAGTTTATTCTGCATCATTGGGTTGATTGGGAACTGCGGCATATGCATCCCAACGGAAGTGAAGACGATTCTTTTGGGCATCTTCCAATGTCTCTTTTTCCAGCCGTCGTTGGTACGTTTATTTTGGTCAAGAAGTCATCACTTATTTAAACCTATCTCGAATACAAGACTTCTTTTCAGATATTGCTGGTACTTTTGTAATTCGTATTACTGATTTCCTGACTGACGAATGCACTGAAGAAAATGTCGGATTCAGTGACATGAACATGGCTCCCTAGTAGACATCGAGAAAAAAAACTAAACACCCCCATAGATAAGACACAAGAAAATAATAAATTTAGTTCATGAGAAAAACGATATACGAGAAATGACTGACATTCAACCAATCAGATAAATCTTAAAATCTTTAAATGAAAATAAAATAGTCGAACGTTATAGGCTGTCACGGATTTTATAAGCAAATTGCGATTAGTTGTGTGGTACGAGAATCATTAAATAAGTTTCCAGACTTGTTGTAACGTTCCAACTACTTCTGGAAGACCCCATAGAAGTCCTCTTGTGTGAGCGTGTCAATGACCTTCGTCACAGCTTCTTTCATCTCCTCAATTGTCTCATAACGATAGCCTCTGAGCTTAGGGTATAACCAAAAGTCACAGGGGGTAAGGTCTGGACTATAGGGAGAGTGAGGAAGTGTCTTGATGCCCATCTTGGTCAAATAGTCTGTGACAAGGATGGAGTTGTGGACTGGTGCATTGTCCTGGTTGAAATGCCACTGAGCCGATTTGAAGAGTGCTGGCCTCTTCCGAGGGAATCTCTTCATGAACTCCCTTAAAGCCTCAACATAGTAACCCTAACACTAACCCTTTTGGCCAATCAATTCTGGTGTATTGACTTCCTTACTCCTCCCACACCTTTCATCATTCCTCACAGACTCACTACTTTCCTTGAATCTCTTATGCCACTCAAAAACTGATGATCGATTCATGCAAGATGGTCGAAAAGCAGTGTGACGCACTCCATACCTTTCTATGCCATTTTTTCCAAGTTTAAAACAGAATTGCATTGCATATTGTTCTTCTGAAGTGTCCTCACGTGTAGATTGCATTTTTGAAAGTCACCAGCTGTGACAATCAGGCTTTATAGTAGGGTGTATTCCAATTGCTGCTGTAGCTGTTCATTTGAACTAGAAATCATATAAAGTGGTCAGCCATCTCATAAGATGTATAGCAAAAACATAATGAATGTTCAAGAGTCTATGACAATTTTAAATGCCTGTACAAAAAGTTTGGAAAATTATTTAATGCACTACGTACATTGACTGTGTGATTGTTTATATACGAGAAGAACGTTCCACTGACAAGTTAGCCTGGTCAACACGGCTTAGAATACACTGAATTTTTCCTCTGGAAAAGGGCAACAACCCCACGAAAAGGGATATCAAGTTATGAAACCAAACTGAATTTCCAGATGCCCAGAGTACCCAACCAATGCCATTATTCCATGTACTCTCTCGTATAGAGTAGAACCTGATAGGATCCCCTCTATCGATCAGATAGATATATCTTTAAATTCTTGTTCGATAGAATTGTATGCAAAAAAAAGAAAAACACTCTTTAGAAACAATTACGAACAATAAACGCAATTTACTAAGCTCTCGGCATAAAATAACCATAGACAGTTTGAGATGCCATTAAAATAAAAAATGAATGACAAATTTGGAATGTAGAATGAATGCTAATATATCTTGAATTGTATGGTGATGAGTTATGCTTATATAACGCTATCATAATATACACACATACGTATTTGTGTGTGTATATATATATATATATAACAAGTAAAAATGGTGACTGTAGTCAAGGGCGACCCGAAGGCTCCCTTTTCATTACCTACTACACCGAGGTATAGGAGAGGTGATTAGTCCTTTCTTTTGATTGCTCTACCTTACCCTTGATTCATAATCCGTACCTTATAATGCTGAGTGTTAAGCAACAAGGAATCAAGAACTATTTTTGAGTCTTTGAGATGACTCAACCGAGCTACTGACAAACACTCATCCCATTTATATTTGTTTCTTGCACTATTTGACTTTTCATTGCCGTAATTCCTAAGTGTTTAATTAATTGTTCAGTTCCCTGACAAGTTTTGGGTGTTCTCAAGATTTCAATAACTTAATTGGTATCAATTACTTTCTTGGTATCCTTCTGTACATGATTAATACTTTCTTACAATGTTAATCCGTATTTATATGTATAGTTACTTTTTTCTGTTGGATAAATCAGTCTCAGCTTTGAAGGTTTCAAGAAATTTTATAACTTTCATTAGAAATGTTTTTTATGATATTCAAATGTTCCAAGAACTTACATCCTTTCTTATTGTTCCTCCAACCTCAAAAAGACCAATGTCCAGTCGGCTGGGGCTGTAGAATACGTCGACTGTATCTCTGCAGAGTAGTAAAACTCTCCCCATTAGTGTCCTGGATATTACACTAAACAATCTGATGGTGAGGCTTCAGAAATGTTGGAATATAGAGAATGTGGAGTACCCAGTAATGCTGGAATATGGGGAATATAGAGTATTCAGTGATGCTGGAATTGGGGAATGTGGAGTGCCCAGTAATGTTGGAATATAGGGAATATGGAGTACCCAGTAATGCTAGAATATGGGGAGTGTAGAGAACCCAGTGATACTGGAATTGGGGAATCTGGAGTACCCCTTCATTGCCATTACTCGCAGAACAACTCTGGTCCGAAGGGTTAGCACCTGACAGGATCCTATGTATGGGTCGAATAGAACTAAGCTGTGTACATACAGTAAACAGAATTGTTTGAAATAGAACTGTTTTTACATTTAACTGTGGCTAAACAAAAACCTGTATTCAGACAAATGATTGTGTGTAAACAAAAAACTATGTACTTACACTGAACTGTGTTGTTTGAAATAGAACTGTTTTTACACGTAATTATGTATTTGTATTAGATATGAGTGAAACCATTTAACGGTAAAAAAATGAGCTCAGACTCGTTTAAAAATATTAATCATACGTTTAATATATATGTATAAAAAGGATACGGCATTAAGTAATCTACAATGGTTGATATGCCATAAAACCAAACCAAACCAAACCAAAACTAATCTACAAGACCAGATATGTGCATGCGTGCCAAAACACATATAATGATCTCATGCGCCAGACGTATAGCGTCGGTATGTTATTTACTCTTGAAAAACAGATGTCACTGAAAAAACACCTTATCTTCTCACAGGGGAAATGACTCAAAGAAAAAACACATTCTACAAGTCATTTAAATGGGCAAATTTACGAGACAAAATTGATATTCCTGACAATCGCTCGTAGAGATGATGTCTTTAAAACATCAACGATGGAATTGACGCTAAGAAAGAAATTTCTTTGTGCCTAATGTGAACCTTATGAGGACAAACGTGTGGACGCCTACGATAATACATTGGTTAACAAGCTCATGTTTCATGCCAGTTCGCTAATATCAGTTAAATACTGTACTCTCTAAGTCCTCCGCAAAGTTAGCCTTGAACCAGCGTAGTTAATAAATGATTTAGGGCTGCAGGCATATCTAACAATCTCGAATTCTTTTCCATCATAAGACTTCTAAATATATATATATATATATTCGACGAAAAATGTTTTAAAAAACCTTTATCAAAAAGTTCGCAATACCGGCTGGCAGGCCAGGGGGAAATCTAAAATAAATCCTTTTTTTCTGCTGCTTTGATACTACCAAATTTATAAAATTATTTTATGGGATAAAAAAGAATTTGCAATCATTAAATAAGGCAGACTCATCCTAAAATATTTCCTCATTCGTTCAAAAGATAGAATGAAACTGGTTGTAATAGAAGAACTAATTACGATTAAGTTTATATATCATCATCATCATCATGTCGTGCCGTGGGGTGTTGCCGCCAGGACTTGTTCAATATTTCTCGCAACATTCTTGTGTAATTGCCGACTAGCTTCTTCTCTAGCCGTTTAGTTAGCGTCCAAGTAGTGCATCCATACAGCAGTATCGATACGACCGCTGCCTGGAAGAAACTGCATTTCATTTTATCGGTCAAGTCTGATTTCCATATGATCAATTGCCTATCGATAGCAGTTCATGCCTTCGTTAGTCGCGTGTCGATGTGTGTGTGTGTGTGTGTGTGTTTGTGTTGTTGTTGTTGTTGTTGTTCTCCCTACATAATGGACTCGGCCTCCTCCATAAATACACGTCAACGAGAGTGTTAGACGGAGACCCGCGTGACACAATTAAGTGTGATACCATTTGCGTAGTGGACGGATAGTCACTACCCTACTGGACTGTCTGCTTCCTCTCAAATAACTACTGTTTAACCAGGTTCACTTGTATCTTGTTTCAGTTACTTGAATATATATGTTTTTTTCTATCAATCTTTCTGTGTTCCACGTGTCTTTCTTTTGTCAGCATCTCAACATATATATTAATTAAGGAAAAATTGAAAATAAATTTAACGTTATGTAAAGATGAAATTTAAAACAAAACATATTCAAAGTAGGTAATTTTTTATATATAAGTTTTATAATCTTTCGTTCAGGGCGTAATGTTTCGCCGACTGTTTATAATATTTTCACTTTTGTACAATACGGAATACCGAATCCAATACCAAGTACAGAATCGAGGAATGACTGCATACGCAGTACTTATTACAATGCTATACGACATAAATTCTACTGGAATTCTGTTTAAAAGATTTATTTATTTACTATTCATAGTCACGTAATCCCAAGGACCACAATCCATTTCAACTGTTGTATTTGTTGTCTTGAGATTCGTGTTCGACCATACGGGTGGGTATGGACCCATTTTTCTGACATCATAAGTTTCAATTTTAAAAAAATAATGCAAGTGATGTTCACATCTTTCAACTGAATTTGAAAAATATCCTTGCGATGAATTATTCAACATCAGTTACCGGCCCATTATCGTAGTGGCTAGAGTGTTCGCCAATGGTCCGGGAGACCTGGGTTCAATCCCAGATCGCGTCATACCAAGAACGTTAAAAATGGTACTTGATACCCCCTTGCTTAACACTCAGCATGATAAGGTACGTATCAAGGGTAAAGTGGAACAATCCAGGGAAAGGAGTAGCGCCCTCCCCTACATCTCAGTGTAGTAGCTATTGAAAAAGGAGCCTTGGCTAAGTTTACTTACTTACACTACACTGAAGATGGCTTAATCATCATCATCATCATGTCGCGCCACCAGCACGGATATCCCTGACCCTCTCTCGCCACTTCTCCCTATCATTCATCGCCTCCGGCAGGTCTTCAGGGTTACATCCTGTGTCCTCACATAGTTGCTGTATATAAGTTCGTGCTGGTCGTCCTGCTTTTGCACATCCATATGTGGGGGTCCACAGGAGTACATCGCTTATGAGCTCGTCCTTGCTTCTCCAGCAGTGTCCGGCGTGTTTGGTTCGTCTAACTTGTATAGTTTTCGTGATGGGGGGCAAGTGTCCGTATAGTTGGTGTTTCGTGGGGTGTTGTCGCCAGGACTTGTTCAATACTGCTCTCAACATTCTTGTGTAATTTCCGTCTAGTTTCCTCTCCAGCCGCTTAGTTAGCGTCCATTTGGTGCATCCATATAGCAGTATCGACACGACCGCTGCCTGGAAGAAACTGCGTTTCATTTTATCGGTTAGGTCCGACTTCCATATGATCGAGAGCCTATCGATAGCTGTCCAAGCCTTCGTCAGTCGTTTGTCGATGTATTTTTCGGTTGATGAGACGCTACTTCCTAGGTAGGTGAATTTGTCTACTAGTTTCAGAGAGGCTCTGTCTAGTGAGGCAATGTTGCCCGTTTGGTTGTAACACATATATTCAGTTTTGTTTGCATTGACATGGAGGCCAATGCCAGCTGCGGCTCGTTCCAGACTATGCATTAGTGTCTCTGCTTGATTAGGCGTATTCGCTAGTAACGCCAAATCATCAGCATAGTCAGCGTCCGTGATTGTTTTTGCGGGGTACCTTTTGCTTCTTCTCTTAGTCAGCTCGAAGCCATTTTCTCTGATTTTGTCGATCGAAGTCCTAAGCACATAGTCTAGACAGATGATAAAGAGGTACGGGGCTAGTGTGTGTCCTTGTAGTACTCCTGCAACAATGTCGAAGTATTCCGTGTCTCCATCTGGTGAACGTACTTTCACTTTGGTGTTTCTGTAGAGAATCATTATCGCTGCTACGGTTTCTTTTGGTAGGCCGTATGCTAGTAGGATTTGCTCCATCTTCCCTTTGTGTATGGAATCGGAGGCCTTGGTAAAGTCGACAAATAGTAATGTCACCTGAAGGTTTTTTGCCCGAACGCCTTCAAGGATTCTACGGATGGTCAGTATTTGTGAGGTTGTGGATCTATTTCTCCGGAAGCCATTTTGGTTTTTCCTAAGGATGTTGTCTATTTTGGGTTCTATGCGGTTTCGTAGTAGGGCATTGTAGATTTTGGCTGCTATGGATGTAAGTGTTATCCCTCGGTAGTTCATGGTTAGTCCGAGGTCGCCTTTTTTAGGGAAAGGAAGGATGCATCCCTTCGTCCATCTTTCTATCCTATTTTGACTATAGACTGCGTTGCATTGCCGGAGCAGTGTATCGTCGAATTGTCTAGTCGTTCTCACTTCTGGGGGGGATCTCGTCTAGCCCTGCAGCTTTCCTATTTTTAATTTTTTTTAGAACCGAGTCGAGTTCTTCTTTGGTGAAAGGACCTAGTTTAACGTCTAATTGCTTACTAATAATTCTGGTGATCGGTTCATCCGTTATTTCCGGTGGGTTTCCTAGTAGATTTTTGAAATGCTGTTCCCACAGTTTTACTCTTTCTTGTTGACTTGCAGCTTTCAATTTTGCTTTGGCTGTGCTCTTCCTTCTACTTACTTCGTTTATTGTTTGCCAGGCTATCCTGGATTGTCTATCTTCCACCGAGTCTCTAATCTTATCTATCTGATTTTGTATGTATTCTACCTGTTCTTTTAGATATATTCCTGTTAATTGATGTTGTGCCTTTTCTAGTTTTCGTGCATTTGTGTTTGTTGGGTTCTTTCGATAGCTTTTGGAAGCAGTTTTCACGAGTGCACGTCTTTCTCTAACCGCTAGCGTTTCCCAAGGGACTCTATATTTAGTTCTAGGTTTTGTTGGGATACACTTTGATGCCGCCTCTAGGTGTGCTTCTACAAAATTTTTATATTCGTCATTTGGGGTACCTTTTTCTGCCTTCTCCTGGAGTGCTTCGAATCTGTTTCTTAATTCTAATGCATATTTATCTCTAATATCTCTGTTGCTGAGTAGGGCCCAGTCATAGTGCTTGGTTGTCGCTTTACGTGTGGCGTTTTTTCGTAGGCTTAGTCGTAATTTGGCCGTAACTATTCGATGATCAGAGGACACACCCTCGAAAGAGGAGTATGCCTCGCAATTCATCGCACTGTTTTTCCATTTCCTGTTTATAAGGACGTAGTCTATCTGTGCTTTACTCTTATTCGCGTATGTGTAGGTCCATAATTTCCCCTCCCTTTTTTGAAAGTTTGTATTGAGGCATATTAATCTATTTTCTATCATGAAATCTATTAGATGTTGTCCATTCCTGTTTGACGCGTTGTGTAGGCTGTATTTGTTGTTTCTGTTTTTCCCAATTTGTGCATTCATATCTCCGCCAATGACTAGCAGGTTGTGTTTCGGAATGCTACGTACTAGGGAGGATAGATCTTCGTAGAAGGTGACTATTTCGTTTTCTTCTCTAACATTGGTAGGGCTGTAGCAGGAGATAATTGTTGCATTGGGGTTGCCATTGAACGTTGCGGCTATCATCCTAGGTTGTATTCTCTCAATGCTGTTTAGTGTTTTTAACGCTCTTGGTCCTATAAGCATTCCCACCCCTCCTACCGATGCATTGACAGAGTTTTTCCATGCCGATACAGTCACCAGCATCCATCCATTACCAGTTTCGTGATATTTGATATCTTCGGTGTGCGTGTATCGGTGCTCTTGTATGCAAATTATATCTATCTTATGTTCTACGGCTGATGCAGTTAGCTCTGATAGTTGACCTATTCTATTTAGGGTTCTAACGTTAAATGTCGCTATCTGTATTGTTTGTTTGCATTTTAGTAGTTTTTGTTTAAGCTCTGTAGCTGATTTTTCGAACACTGAGGCCAGGGCTCCAACCTCAGCAGGACGCGCCCCTTTTTTACCCACGCGAAGAGCGATGCGGTTTGTGTATGTGGTTTGAGTACGAGTCATGGTTATCTTTCGATGGCTGTTTTTATTCTCATCTATAGAAGCCACTCTTATAGATGAGCAGCAGTAGTTCCCCGATCGAAATGACAATCCTGAGCGTTAAGCCGCAAGACTCACACGTACATCATGCTGCTTCCCACGTGTACGTGGTAAAAAAAAAACAACAAAAAAAACCCCAAATACAGACCTTTTTTACCTTAAGTTTTAACTTAGTTAAAGTCCAGGACTGCTTTATGTTAAAATTCAAAGAAATTTTGGGGTATATTTCATCCTATCATACGATTCCGGCCCTGACAGGTTTTTATTTTATAGGTAGAATTCGATTTTTGACTCGGTTGCTTTTTTTTTCTTTTTACTGCTATGAGGGTGTGCAATCAGACTTCTAAGCTTTAGAAAAGTTCTATTTCTGTTTGCCCTGTATACTAAAGCATTCGACCAGGGTCGTTATACTTCATTTTATTTATTTATTCATTTTTTTTTTATTTATTCTTTTTTCTTTTAAACTGCTAAATATGTCGACATAAATGAGGAATATAGTGTATTTCATATAAGAACACAATATAGTAGAGACGTAAGAAATAATTATTTTGAATCAAATATGTGCATTTTTAAATGAACAGTTTAGTAGAATAAATTTACTGACCTCTGTGAAAAAACTTCTGGAAACGGAATCACTTCCAACGTATGCATACTATTTTAACAAATGCGCGATTGAATTATCACTAATTTTATTAGTATTTATATGAAAGTTCCACTCCTATATCATGGTCATCTAGTGGGGTGGACAGAGAGAGAGAGAGAGAGAGAGAGAGAAAGAAAGAAAGAAGGAGAGAGGAGGAGTCAACTCTCTTTTATGGTTTTCGACATAGCACGTGTTAGACTACATTTGACGTGCTTTGGGTTTTTTTTTGGGGGGGGGGCTTTTCTTGGGGGGGTAATTTTGGGGTTTTCCTTAGCAAATTTAGAAGTTCGTCTTCCAAAAGTAAAGTTTTTCCTGAAAATTAAGTCACATAAAGGTCTTCATTCTTCATTTAAACAACACAGAATACAGCTGAGATTTAAGACATTACTATTTTAAATCAAATATGTGCATTTTTAAATGAACAGTTTAGTAGAATAAATTTACTGACGAAATATTATCAAATCTCATGTATAGAATATATCATCTGAATATTTTGATTTATATATATATATATATATGTGTGTGTGTGTGTGTGTGTGTGTGTGTGTGTGTGTGTGTGTGTGTGTGTGTGTGTGTGTGTGTGTTTGTATAATCTAACGACAGGAATCTAACAACAGAAGCAAAACATGCGCTGCCAAAATAAAAAATACATCAGAAAGTCAGAATAGCCATTTTATTTAACAAAATAACTATCAACACAGAATCAAATGTATGAATTACAAGAACATAATATTTGTAGGACAATATTTTGGCTCTGACGATCGAGACACAAACAAATGCAAAGCTTGACATCATAAAAATAATATAGAAATATTACGGTGATTATAGAAACACCTGAAGATAAACGGCTTGAGCGTCTCCAAACACTGAGTCCAAATAGCTTTAACATCAAACTAAAGTATCCTCAAAATACCTCTTTGAAATAGTGTTGTGCAGCCTAATGAAGGAAGAATGACCATAACATTTTTCTTTTACAAATATATAATTCTTTCTTAATTTTTAAAAAGGTTCTGAAGTTGTGAGAGTGTTAGAAAGATGGGGGATGCGGACACAGACTAACGGTAGACTGCAATATTGATCCATAACTTCTTAAATACATTATGCCATATTCAGGGTCACGCTTATCGCTTCTTCTGCTCCTCGTCCGAGGACCACTATTGGTCACTGCCCGCGCCACCTCTGGGCACTCGCTGGCCGTGACTCTCGTGACTCTTTGTCTCTGTGAATGCGTGACAGACCGTTACTATTGTGGGTGCCTGCATATATGATTTCACAATGCCTATTCTTTTCTGGTTGTCACCCCATGTGAACCGCTTCCGGTTAACAACCCACGTGAGCTGCTTACACCCACGCATCGCTGTTTTCCTATTTGCACACCTGAGGCCAATATGCAACTATAGGAATGACTGATGTGAGGTGATACATAAACGCCTAAATAAACAAATGCATGATACAGCAATCACGCCTAATTTATAGCACAACCAACACGTGCATATCATACCATTTTCAAAACGGAAACGAAGTTCTAGGCATCTACGATAGCTGTGATCATATAAAGGTCAAGTGAAGAAACTTGGATGCCAATGAAAATGTTCATCCACTTTCACCTTTTTTCCTATAGCATATCACAATTTAAAAACTTTTTAAAAAAATCTAAAAACCATTTCTTCAGAAAATCTTTTCTGTTGTGATGATCAAATATCGAAACTATCAGAGAACAATAAAAAACACAAAAGAAAGATTCCTATCAGATATATTCGATTTAATCTTTTTAAATTATATGCGAAAAGCCAGTATATGTAAAGAAAAAAAAGTTATAGGGTGTCTCAATATATCTGGGACCCTTGTAAATGCTAATAACCCTACTACTAATAATGTTGTTTTCTTTTTTGTTTCAGATTCGAAAATTGTATACAGTAGCAACTACTATATTTGATCACAATGTCTTGGACAAGAGAGAAAAAATATTTTGCGTCACGATTTATTTGGAGACAAAATCATTCGAAGCAGTCTCAAAAAATATGCAACCCATAAATATGATAATGATGTATTGCTAAGACAAGAAACTCAAAAAAAGATTGCATTTCCTGGAAGCTGATATAATAGCAATTTAAAAAAATATCAATTTGATGTCTCTTGCTCAAAAATGCATTTTTTACCGGACCAAAAAACCACTATTGCACTTGTCTCGGTTATAAATCATTAGCATATTGATAGGTTGCATCTAATTTGAGACTCCCTGTCAGTAATTATATATTCACAAATGTGTGTGTGTGTGTGTGTGTGTGTGTGTGTGTGTGTGTGTGTGTGTGTGTGTGTGTGTGTGTGTGTGTGTGCAAAAAGTCAGTATATAAAAAATACATTAAAAAAACAAGATAGTTCTGCATGTAATTACTGAAAACACAACAATATTAGAACATCAAAATAACAAGCAAAAACTACAGATTCTCAAGACACTACATATTAGGAACATACGACCCAAACTTAACAGAGTTAATTTTAAAACTAGTGCTAATGTACTAAAATGTCATTAGCCACTGACGTTATTTATAGATTCGAAAAATTAAACGCTACACAATACAACAGTACAGACGCTCTTTTTACACAGTAGTAATGTACATACAAAAGGTACATCACTTTTGTAATACATCATCCCCTGGTGATGGCTGAAAGGCGGGCAGAAAGTACTTGGGAAATAACTAATTATGGAAGATTTATCAACGAATTCAAGCTGTATATCATAATATCAATACGGCAATTCAAAAGGATTAACAAAAAAAATATGACAAAAATGTCTATTATACTCAAAGAAATATATATATATATATATATATATATATATATATATATATATATATATATATATATATATATAAACAGGTTTGATTAAGTGAAATCAATTTCTTGTTTTTTAGAAGTTTTTTTTCGTTTTTTTTTTCTTTCAAGAGTCCATATTTTTTTTTAATGTTACAATCTTGAAATTTCTAATTGCTCTCTCCAAAGGAGCTATTTGTGATATACCGAATACTTTTAGTTCTAATCGAAACTATTATCAAGGTAATGTGTATGTTTGCTTCTAAGTTAAAACTGTTTTGTAATTAAACTAAATGATTATTTTATTTTCATTTTCATTACTAAAGGGAGGCTTGTTTTTATGATCAAGGTGATGCTGAGCAGTGTAGGCACTTTGCTTTTAAATATCTATATTACGTGAAGTAGAATAGA
Source organism: Sepioteuthis lessoniana (assembly GCA_963585895.1). NCBI lineage: Eukaryota > Metazoa > Mollusca > Cephalopoda > Myopsida > Loliginidae > Sepioteuthis > Sepioteuthis lessoniana. The sequence continues at coordinate 94,826,831 of OY757912.1, forward strand.
ATTTGTTCTATCTTTTGTAACATGGATTGTTCTATTTTAAACATTTCAGAATATTATCACTGGTTTTGAAGTTAATTCTGTTAATAGTGAATTGTCTAAATTTTATATATAAAGCTTCTAGGATTTTGAAGTTTTTTATATTATTGTCAGTATTTTTGCATTATCAACTAAAATATTTTAATATGTTGCATTAAGACAGTTACGTTTTTTTAAATGTTGACATATGGAGCTGAATTTCTGAAAGATGTGGAGTGAGCCTCTTTGATAGTTTTGTCGTGGTATAACCAATCTAACTTATGTTTTTTTTATTGTCGGAGATGCATTCTCCCAAGGGACATTTATATTGATAAATAACATTGATTTTTTTTTCATTATCTTTGTGGGAGGAAAAAATTATTATTAACAAGTAAACTTAATGTTTTAAACTTTTAATAGTAACTTATAAATCTTATTTTCTGTAGGGGATATATACCTATGTATTATATTTTAGAGTGGGGTTTTTTTCATCTAATCTAAAATTCGGATTGCAATGATTTTTTTATAGTTAATTATAAATCATATTTTATCATTATTGCTTGTAGGAGATATACATCTATTTATTATATTTTGAGTATTTTTTTCTTCTAATCTAAAATTATAATTATTATATATAACTTAACTTCTATCATCTATTTTATTCCTATTGTTAATCATAAGTTTATCTAATTCGTCTATAAAGTAGTTTGGAAATATGTTGTTAATAAGTGTTTGTTTGATATTTTTCAATTCATTACGAAATATTTTATTGGATAAATGAGATTTGTTTTGTGCGATTTAACAGATTTTTTATGATAGTTTTTTTGTATCGGTGTGGGCATTCACTTTTATAATTCAAAATACATGAATTGTTACTAGTATGTTTTTTTTTTATATAAAGAGGTATTAAAGTTATCATTGTTTGCATAAATAAGCACACCAAGAAAAGGAATTTTATTATTTACATTTAGTTCATACGAAAATTTGAAGATAGACTTATTTTGGAATGTTTCTTGTAATGTTTTTAATTTCTTCAGAATTATCTGCTAGAATAAGGATATCATCAACATAGCGTACATAAATATGTGAATTTTATATGTCACTGAATATTTTATTTACTAGATTAGACATGTAAAAATTACTAACTGACCTAAAACTGAACCCATAGAAATACCATCAATTTGTGTATATATTTCAGCATTGGTTAAATTGTATAGACGTATTTTCTAAACATGTTTTTATCTTAATTTGTTCAAATCGCCGTATGGATGTTATAACAGCCGGCCGAAATCGGCTAATGAATTTTCGATTGTCAATTTGTTCTCAAGTACATTTAACCCCATCATAGACCATCTTCAGTGGGTGTTTGTAAGTCTTACAATGTTGTATTGCACTTGCAAATATTGTATTACTTTTTTCAATATAAACCCGTGTGAATATGGCCTATGATGGGATATTATACCATCCATACGGTGACTTAAATGGATTAAAATAAAATAAAAAATAGATAGACAAAAACGTCTCTACTATTTAATCAAGTATGTTTTAATGAAGAAATGCTGCCCAACTACACACACACGCACACACACACACACACACACACACACACACACACATATATATATATATATATATATATGTATATAATCGCAGAGCTACCTAGGTTTTTTTTTATAAATGTAACAACCTTTCAATATTTGAGGATACAAGAAATAAACGAAAAATAGCCGGACGCAGTTTGATTCTCATTGTTAGAATAAGAACGTAATACCGGAAAAAGTATCAAAACAAGACTAAAAATCAACGAACATTCGTTTTTGATCTTACATCA
>OY757912.1:94831176-95221821 GCA_963585895.1 Sepioteuthis lessoniana
TATTTCCTTAATTTTGTAATGATAACATTTTGCTATTCAGTTATAATCATCATCGTACTCACACAAAAAAGGCATAACTTATACTAACATTTATTGCAACGCTTTATCATTATATTCCTTACGTACGTTCTATCATGGATCGCTACAATATATACGCAACATATAATCAACAAAATACAAATCATCATTGTAATCTAACTCAAATCCTATTCCAACATAAAATACCAATATTTTACAATACTCTATATTGATATACAACGTATCCCTCCACCATGATATTTACTGTGATTCTGGTCTACGATACCATACCAGCTTAATTATGCTTACAAATCATATCCTTATTCTATTTTCTTCGAAATGCAAGGATGATGTTTTGTCCCTTAGTTATAATCACCTGCACATATAGAAATAAATAAAGAATTTTTTTTTCTCGCATCTACTGTAGCAATGTTCGATACAACTGCGTCTCCCAATCGGTACACAACACCAAGTTTACCGCGCTCTGCATGTATCTCCACATGCACATACACTGAACAACACTTACACATACACACATAATAATACGCAACTATAAATCACACAAACTCACACATACACACACAAGCACACGTAAAGATTTCTGCACAATCCCAACAGTTTTTGACTTTCGATTTTTTCGGTTTATTCATTTACTTTCGTTATCTGCCTGACAGTTGTTGTTTGTAAAACTTCATGAAACCAAAGGTCGCAGACAAACATCCAAGGCAATAAATATATAAATCTAATATATATATATATATATATATATTTATATATATATATATATATATAAATGGGGTTGATATTAAATAACCTATGGTTGTTAAAATGCGAACAAAACGAAACAAAGTTTATATCAACAAAACTCAGACTCCTTATTAATGTTCCATAGAACCTCCTTGGATGTGAACTCATGCCTGTTTTCTTACATGCATATTATAAATTGTTTCGTATACAATCGATTATACGATGCCGAATACCATTCAGTCATGCATTATTTTATACATCTTGCGAATTTTGTTGCGATTCAAGAAGAAATGTAGGTAGTCGAATTTAAGGGAACAGAGGTCGTCCCATCATGCTGAGTCACCAAGGGGAATATGTCGATCATCTTCCAAGAAATATACAGTAACATGGTTATCATGTGTGTGGCTGGAGTGTGAATTACCCTTTTGGATCAGGACATGGACTTTATGTTGCAGGAATTGTAGCAAAATGGGTTGAATAATGTTCTGACATCAATCCATACAGCAGTATTGATACGACCACTGCCTGGAAGAAACTGCGTTTCATTTTATCGGTCAGGTCTGATTTCCATATGATCGATAGCCTATCAATAGCTGTCCATGCCTTTGTTAGCCGGATGTCGATGTCCTTTTCGGTTGATGAGACGCTGCTTCCTAGATAGGTGAATTTGTCAACTAGTTTCAGAACGGCCGGAGAAGTAGCTAGACAGCAATTACACAAGAATGCTGCGAGCAATATTGAACAAGTCCTGGCGGCAACACCCCACAAAGCACCAAGTATACGGCCGCCTGCCTCCCATCACGAAAATTAAACAAGTTAGACGAACCAAACATGCAGGATACTGCTGGAGAAGCAAAGACGAGCTCATAAGTGATGAACTCCGATGGACCCCCCATATGGCCGGGCAAAAGCAGACGACCAGCTCGAACATACATTCAGCAGCTATGTGAGGATACAGGATGTGGCCCTGAAGACCTACCAGAGGCAATGAACGATAGGGAGAAGTGGCGAGAGAGGGTCAGAGATATCCGTGACTGCGGCACGACATGATGATGATGAATGTTCTGACTGTATCTGGGTTGAAACGAAATTCCCATAAAAAAAGCAAAAGTGATCGGGAGTTATGACATGGCTACTCACAAATTAAGATGACAGATATTGTGCTTGCAGGTCCAAGGAAAACACAATCTTGAAGATATCCCATCATACACATACACAAACACACATGTACACACACGTGTATATAGATAGATAGATAGATAGATAGATAGATAGATAAAACAATTGATAATTTATGATTGAATTCGTGAAGTTTAGATTCGTGAGCCATCAATCATATTTATATATAAACTCGTGTAAGACGTATTCTTTACCCATATCTTTGAGATTCATTTTTACTCGGGCTCGCACTTCATATAGCCGCTTGCTCTCTTGGACTGTCAACAAGACTATCTTCCTAGTATGTGAGTGATGTGTTTATGCCTCTTGGTCCTTGAATGACAAATTCACTGAAGAAAATTTTATATTAAATGACATGAACATAGCTACCGAGATGACATTTAAAAAATACTAAATACCTCCATAAAAAAAAGAAAATAATAAATTTCGTTTATGAGAAAACTGTTATATAATGAAATATTGGGAATATAAGTGAATTAGAGATTTATTTGGATTTACATTAGCAAATACATCCAATTTTGATTTTGTATTTGTTATATTTGCTCCAAACCTTTTGTAAATTGGCCATTTTTTATGTATAAAGCAAATGTTATATCTCACTGATTTAATAGACGTTTTAGCTTTTACCAAACTATTTCAGTTTAATCACACACACATACACACACACACACACAAAGTTTTATATATGATAGCCGTACATAAAGTTCATAAGTTGACCAAGACATTTAAATTAAAGGGATCAAATGTGTTTATTTTCAATATAGTCCCTCTTGCAGAGTACACATTGCTTTCATCAGTGTTGCAGTGCTTAGATCTCATTGGTCAAAAGATTCAACGGCAAATATGACGTCATCATATGAAATTTTCATGGATGTCCAAGTGTAGGTCGATCAATAAATTCTTACATGCATCAGCTCAGTGCGGACACTATTTGCGCTTAAGAGAACCTACCAGGAGTGATCGTTGATTGTGATGGATTGCGAGAAAGTAAGGGAACTCTATGCTGTCAGGGAGATTAGATATATAAACAGATAATTTGTTTCCTTGCTGAGCTACAGCAACAATGTCGAAGAAGTCTATGTCTCCATACAGTAAGCGTTCATTGACTTTCTAAAGAGCAGCATTTCAGCTGTAACAGTTTCTTTTGGGAGACCTTGGGCTAGAAGGATTTGCTCCATCTTTCCTTCGTGTATAGAATCAAAAGTCTAGGAGAAAATTACATACGGTAGTGTTGCCTCGAAATTCTTTGCACGAACTCCTTCGATGATTCAAGAGGCTATCAATCATATGGAATTCTGATCTATCCGATAAAATGAAAAGGATTTCTACTAAGCAGCAGTAGTGCCAATTCTATACTATAGATGCACCCCGCGGACACTGACAAACCCCCAAGAGAAAAAAATTGGTGGGACCTGCATGTTACGAGTTATATTGAACGAATCTTGGAAGCAACATCCCAAGGAACAACAGCTGTGAGGCCACTTATCTACCATGAATAGAATTATCTATGTAAGACGAACAAGACGAGAGACCCGACTGAAGAAGCAAGGACGAACTCATAAGTGACGTTCTCTTATGCACCTCTTTACATGGACGTGTCAGTGTTGGACGATCAGCAATAACTTACCAACAACAGTCACCGACACAGGATGTAGTTTTGTGGACCTGCCGATAGAGATAAATGATAGGTATGAAAAGAGAGAGAGTCAGGGAAATCACTGCTATCAGTGCAACTTGATGATATATATATTTATATATATATATATATATATATATATATAGTATTATTCGGTCCAGTTAAACTGGTGTTTGTATCCATAAGATCTGAAGATGTCCTCTTAGCTTTTTTGGTGTTTTTGATTTATATCAAAACCCATAACAGGATGGAAATAAGTTTATAATCCTAATGTGACCGGTTTTTTTTTCTTAAAGAAAAAAAAAATATATATATATACACACACACACACACATATATATATGTGTGTGTGTGTGTGTGTTTGTGTGTGTGTGTGTGTGTGTGTGTGTGCATACACACATACATACATAAATACACCTATATAAAAATACATGTTTGTACGGAAGTTTGTATTTTTCGGTGAGTGCACAAAGTAGATGAAATTAAAAGGTCTAGGTTATATGCATTCAATTTTACGGACCCAAGAAATAAATTGGTATATAGGTGAAATTAGGACTGTATGGATAGACATACTGAGGTAAACACTTACAGATAGATAAAGAGAGAGAGAGAGAGAGAGAGTGAGAGAGAGATGGAAAGTCAATGATAAGAATGTTGACAATATGAGTAGAAGAAATTATTTACATATACTCATTAAAGATATATATCTGTAATAATGAGTAACTATACCAATTCAATGTGTTAATTTTTGGACCATCGAATATATATATATATATATATATATATATATAAATATATATATATATATATGTGTGTGTGTGTGTGTGTGTGTGCTGGTACATTTATAGATAAGTAGATAAGTCTATATAACCGGGACATTGGCCCAGCGGTTAGAGTGTTCGCCAATGGCCCGGGAGACCTGGGTTCAATCCCAGGTCGAGTCATACCAAAGACTTTAAAAATGGTACTTGATACCACCTTGCTTAACACTCAGCATTATAAGGTACGGTTCAAGGGTAAAGTGGAGCAATCCTGGGAATGGAGTAGCGCCCTCCCCTACACCTTGGTGTAGTAGCTATCGAAAAGGGAGCCTTCGGGTCACCCTCGACTATGGTCGCTAACTTTACTTACTTAGATAAGTCTGTGATCAAATTGTTGTCAGTATGTGTAAGTGAAATTATTGACAAATACACTACAATGATAGATATCACTAAGTATACCAAATCAATGACTTAATTCGTAGGAGAATCCATATATATATATATATATATATATATATATATGTTGGGGTTACATAGAGAGATACTGGTAAATATTGTGTGGTATTTAAAATGCTTCGGTGTATCTTTGATCTTTTCCAATATATTTGGCACATGTTTTTGCCTAAAGAAAAGTCAAAAGTCAAGTGAAAAGGTTAAAAGCTTTCGCAAAAAGCTTCACTCGGTCGTCTTCCTACTTTGCCTTCAGCTAAAACTCTTTATGGATTGAAACTGCAGTATTTTAGATGTTTTTCAAATCCGTAAGCTTTGATGCACATATGCACACACGGACCCACATGGAACAATGCATAGTAAATTAGATGCACATGCGTAGACACAAAATCGTTTCTACATTAATATGTTGTAGACTTGAATATTTATGGGATATGTGAATGATATGTGTTTATTTTGCAATAATATTTTGCATTATATATATATTTTAAGGTTTTAATATTATACATTTATCGGCATGTCTGTAGAAATATTCAGGGAGGCTATATACATAAATTTACAAATACATGCTTATATCTGTACTCCAATGTACACGGGAAAGCACACATACGCACGAACTCACAGACATAGTTACCCACGTTCACACACACTGACACACACAGACACACAGACACAGACACACACACACAGACACACAAATATGTCTGATAGCGCAAAATCTAAACCAACAAAAGTTTGTAGACATGCGTTAATTCTCGAGCTGACGTCGAGTCGCAGGCTTGGATTAGGGGTATGTCATCAGCTTGAGGTAAAGTTAGGCGGTTATCGATCCCGTCTTGGAGAGTCGTGCGTGTCTAAATACACTGAGAAGTTGTGATACAATGAAACTGTCTGTGTGTGGATAATATATATATATGGTGTCTGGATAATATATATATATATATATAGGTGTGTATTTGTGTATATCTCCGAGCGTCAGTGTTTGCGTGTCTATGTTTGTGTGTGTACATATTTACCCAAACCCTCCAGTACGAGCAGGATATGACACAAGGTCAATTTTAAGCGGAAAACAGCTGGTTCTAATCCAGAGTTTTCTTTCTCGACTAGTGCCCAACCGAGGCTAAAAATCCTTGCCTGCCCAACTATTCCCCCATAGCTGGATTTATATCTTTTCAAAGAACATTAACGTGATGTGAAACGCAAACAGCCTTGTTCGGATTCGAACCCTGTTCACTATAACCATTTTATACAACAATAAACTTTACGCCAATCAAACTTCGACAAGGCTAAAAGTACAGGTCAACCAGTGAGAATTGAAATCATTAACAATGGTCACTAAACTTATACCATGCAAGACGCCGAAAATCTATAATAGATGTCATTTAATAAGTTTAGTTTTGTTTTGGATCAAGCCCGACATCTGAAGCACTCATTCAAAACAAAAATCCATCGGGCTTATTTTACCTTAGCTAAAGTACTCAAAAAGTCCTCCATATATGGCTGGAGTAACGATGGATTCATTACTTTCTCAAAGTCTTTAGCGCTAAATGAAACGCAAACAGTGTCTCGTAGGGTTTCTAACCTGTATCACCGATTCCATTCCCGGGAAATATAACCATTACCATTAGAGCATATCTGTGTGTTTATGTGTATACTTATATAAAATAAAATTTTCAACTCCTTAAACTACGATGCCGATTTTGATTTGGTAACAGTAGGAATTTACCTTACACTCCACCGCAACGGTCAAGATGGGACGGAGGTCAATTTTAAGCAGAAAACAGTTGATTTGAATTTAGAGTTTCCCTTCTCCTTCTGAGGGTGGAGCGATGGGTTGTTTCCTTTCCGGAGATAATTCGCACGAAGTGAAACAGAAATTCCTGATTTTATTTCCTATGACAATAACCCTTATTTTCCGTGCAACTAGGAACTGTTAGATGGGTAGAAATTACGATGATAAAAATACCAAAGTTTTCGTCAGGAAATATTGCTATCTGTACAATTGTAAGCGTAGACTTATGGGGTAGTAACGGCTTATATCTTTTCTCAAGGAAGATATGCATTGGGTCAAGGTTTCGGTATAATTGTTTAATGGCATATCAACCTTTTTGGGTTATTTATTGCAAAAGTTATCCATGTAGAAGAAAAGTAGTGATACTATTTAACCCCCAGTCGGTGGTGGGGGGAATAAAGAGTCCATACCTTTTTCCAAGGAAATAAGTCTTCAAATAAAAGTAATAGCACGACTGCAGTTCGAACTCACTTATAACCGTGTGGCAGGAGGACTCCTCTGTTCTATGAATTTATGTGGTAGTTGTGTACTGAGCTGAACATGGTTTGTACTTCTAAGTAAAAGTAAAGTTGCCGACCATAGTCGAGGGTAACCCGAAGGCTCCCTTTTCGATAGCTACTACACCAAGGTGTAGGGGAGGGCGCTACTCCTTTCCCTGGATTGCTCTACTTTACCCTTGATCCGTACCTTATAATGCTGAGTGTTAAGCAAGGAGGCATCAAGTACCATTTTTTGAGTCTTTGGTATGACTCGACCTGGGACTGAACCCAGGTCTCCCAGGCCATTGGCGAACACTCTCAAAATTCATGCCGTTCATGCTTGCTGCATTCTGTTTGATTTGCCGCCAGTTTGATTAGCCTCAAAACAAATATTTTCGAGAGATAACAATAATTATTTTCTATAAACCAATCCCAAACCCTCCAGCTATGGGTAAATAGTAGGACAGACAAGGTTCTTCAGCCTTGATGAGGCAACTAGTCTAGGAGAAGGAAAACTCTGAATTCAAACCTGTTAAACTTCGCTTAAAGAAAACTGACCTCGTGTCATATCCTGTCCGAGCGGAGGGGTTGGTAAACATGATAAACCAATTCCAAATGGTGCAGTTAAATTCATGGAAAAAAATCAGGGAAAAAAAAAAAGAGATTTTGCTTTGAAAAAATTCCTCTTATTTAATGAATGACCATCGTATGTTTTTCTAGTATGTGTTTTATTGACAATATAAGGATTTTAGAATAGAATTTTGAAACTGTCACTTTCTTTTGTCGTCACCCTAAATATTCAAGCACTGCATGCATGTGCGCACATACACACACGCACACGTATACGTGAGAAGATTGAGAAAGAGAGAGAGAAAAAAAAGAGAGAGAGAGAGAGAGAAAAGAGAAAGAGAGAGAGAAAAAAGAGAGAGAGAGAAAAAAGAGAGAGAGAGAGAGAAAGAGAAAGAGAGAGAGAGAGAAAAAAAGAGTAAGAGAGAGAGAAAAAAAAGAGAGAGAGAGAAAAAAAGAGAGAGAGAGAGAGAGAAAAAGAGAGAGAGAGAGAGAGAAAAAAGAGAGAGAGAGAGAGAAATAGTTTGCACAAACGTGTTTACGTGCGTGTGTATTCACGCAGGCGTGTGTGCATGTGTGTCTGAATATGTGCGCGTTCGTGCGTTCGTGCGTGTGTATGTATGGGGCATTGTATTTTTAGTGCGTGTAGAAGGTTCCTGAAATGAAACGGCCTAATTCTGATACACTTAAATATGCGCACAGATAAAATAAATCGGTAATTCTTATGAAATACTGTTGCCTGGATAAGTTTTCAGATGAAAAGATAGATAGATAGATAGATAGATAGATAGATAGATAGATGTGGAAAATCTGTGATAAAAATGTTACTTATATAAATAAAAATATTTACAATTGTACTCCAATGGTAGATATCCGTAACTACACCAATTCAGTGAGTTAAATCTTGGGATCATCTATCTATCTATATATATATATATATATAGTTGGACGGGTTTCGATCCCGGCTTCGAGCGTCCTGCGGGTCTAGCCACACTGAAGAGTTCTGATAGAACGAAACAGTCTGTCTGTAGATGACAATATATACGCTCCCCCATGGGGCTTGAGCACTCTGGCGAAGGAATTGTCGGCCGCCCCCAGCGTAATGCAAAGCTCTTCGTAAGAATTGAGCACTCTGGTAGCCGATAGGGTATTAAAAAATGTAAAAAAAAGGCTGCTGGTGCTGTTGCTAAAAATAAAATACCTTAAAATTCCTTTAGCCAATGTAGTCCGCTTGTAGCCGTGTGGTCTGAAACCTTAGTCTATCGAAAAGTTGGACGGGTTTCGATCCCGGCTTCAAGCGTCCTGCGGGTCTAGCCACACTGAAGAGTTCTGACAGAACGAAACAGTCTGTCTGTGGATGACAATATATATATATGTACATAGAAAGAAAGAAATTGATAGATAGATCTTCTTGGATCGTGAAAATGGCATTTGTTTTAGACAATGTGATGGCTGATTTTAACCGTTTTTTAGCTTTTAAATGATCGTTTTTAATCGTTGCTAAATATTTTTACTATCATGTGAATGGTCGGAGAGACCAGGATTCAATTCCAGGTCAAGTCATAACAACAACTCAAAAACTGATACTTGATGCCACCTTGCTTAACACTCACCATTATAAGGTAAAGATCAACGGTAAAGTGGAGCAATCCAGGAAATGGAGTAACGCCCTCCTCTACACCTTGTTGTTGTAGCTATTGAAAAGTGAGCCTTCGGGTTGCTCCCGACTAAGGTCGCCAACAACTTATTATTAAAACAATGCAAGTATTATTTTGTATATAACTAATAGTATATATATATATATATATATATAAGTGGGTGAGTTTATGTTTATGTGTTTGTGTGTTGTTATCGTTCTTGTTTTTGTAATAACGTATTGGCTGGTTCATTCACTTACCTACACCAGGCAAACACTGGTGTATTTGAAGCTATTTCATGGAAATATGTCTACCCTCCGCAGCTCTGATCACCGCTGTTAAAAGGCGATGAACCTGCTAGCGTAACCACTTAGTAACAGCAAGTACAATAAGCAACCTGAGGGCTGTGAGCAAGATAAAGCAAAAAGCTAAGTAAATAACAGTTCCACCACTCTAATCAAGGATAAAATGAGACTAGATACCAGATGAACGTACACATCATCAAAGAAAGAGAATATACCGGTGAAAGTGCTATAAAAATGTACAATGAAGGGTTCTGTAAATAGATCACATTGTTTTAAATTGTATAAATGAATTTCAAAAATGTATCCATTTAAAGGAGTTTAGCAATGAAATCGGCGAGCCGTGTTCAAATACTGGACGGGGCTATTTCCTTTCCTTATAACACCGAGACACTTCGTTTATCCAACTATTTTTTTTTCCTTCGCTATAGTTAGATATACGGACAGACATGTCTTCTTAATGTTGGTATTGCAATCGGTCTTGGAGAAGGAACAATATGAATTCAAACCTGCTGTACTCCGCTTCAAAATTGGCCATCTGCCACATTCTACTGGTAGCGGAAGGCTTGGATAAATACATTTTAAGGGTTTGTTTCTTGTTTTTGCTTTGTTTTTTGTTGGTTTTTTGTGGGATTTTTTTTTTGTTCTTTTTTGTTCACTGTCCTATCGAATACTAGCCCAGTCGGCTAGGGTTAAGAATACATCGACTGCATCACTGCCGAGAGGTATGTCTCCTCCAACGAGTGTCCTTGATATGAGATTGAATAATTTAATGGTAAGGCTCTAGTCTAGGAAAATATGAAATCGCCACTGATCCCAGAGTGGTAGCACCTGAAACGGTCATATCTATGGGTCAAATAGAACTATTCGATATTCAATGTGAGTGCAAAAATCTACGGGGGACGTCCTCGTGGTATAATGGTTAAATCACTGGACTGCGGAATCGTAGTAAGCAAGTTCGAAATGCAGTCGCGCTATTACATTCACTTTCAGATAAACAGCCTTGGAAAAGGCATGAAACACCTTATCCTCCAAGCTATGTGTTAAATAGCATCATTGCTGTTCTTTTAGAAGGATGGATTTGGCATTAAATAACCTGCAAATGTTGATATGCCAATAAAAAAAAATGACGTATGCTAGATTGAATTGTTTGAAAGAACTGTGTGACATTTACCAGTGTCAATAAATGCCTCATGTTTAATTGAATTGTAAGAGATACAAAAAAAATACTTAGAACGATATAACTTTGACGATTGCTGAATTGGATTGTTAGAAATAGAACTCCTTGATCATTGACCTGTTCAAACAAATGACTGGTGTTAGAGATACAGAGCGATTATTTGACTTATTCAACTTTGTTTACTTACGTTTATAATTCATATATATATAATATTAATGAATAAACCAGATTTGGCATTAAATAACCAACAACAGCTGTTTAGCCATAAGACCAACCTAAACCCAAACCTATCGAATACGAATCATTTTTAAACAAATCTATTTGAACTATAAATAGGACCCTAATAGGTTCTATTACTCTGGATCAGAGTAGACCTGGACGTAATGAGAATATAGGAGTACTCCTTACTCCCTTGATACATTTTAATGTCATACTCAGGACACCCTTTTTGGGTGTTCGAACCCCTGTAAAGGATATAGTGACTGCGTATCCTCAGGCTTATCAACAGGGCGATAAGAAATGTATTGTGAAAATTGAAAATAAAGATTCCTTCTCGGGAGGCTTCATTAATATCTAGTAATTAATAGATATAGTAAATATTTTAATTTAGGAAATAAATTAAACAATGGAGCTTCGGAAATGAATTATTCCTAAATATAAAAATCTTGTTCCCGGGGTCAAAGTTTACGGCCCCTCCCAGGTTGTAATCTTCTCTTCCGCCCAGTATTTTTTTCGTTGTTCTCTCTGTATCTGTCTCTGTCTGTCTGTCTGTCTGTCTGTCTGTCTGTCTCTCTCTCTCTCTCTCTGAGCGTGTGGGTCGATGAAGCTCTGGTAAATATTTACCATCATGGCACCTCATGTAATCACTTCCCAACATCTGTGCTGACAGACGAATACACGATAAAGCCCCCGCCCAAACGTGGGTTCAATCTGCTACATATATGATGAAGAAAAAGAACTTGCAGACAGACATATGGACAAGAGAAACGGTATGTGCATGCTTAGCTTAGCAGAAAGCCACAAGTAGGAAACACCAAATAAAGATCGACCTAACTACGGAGTGGTAACGATCACTAAAACCTGCTTAATAAGCATTACTGCACTCAAAGGAACTTGAGACATACATACATACATACATACATGCATGCATGCATACGTGCATTGGTGTAACAGCTATCGTCATAGGATTTAAAATTCGCAATCCAAGTTCAAATCCTTGCCAAGTCCGTTTGCATTTCACTTCTTGAAAATGCTCCAGGGAAATGAATGAATCCATCCGTTCTCCCCACTCCAGCTATTGGCAAATAGTAGGACAAATTTGTTTCTTTGGTTTAGGCTTGGCAAGAGAAATTACTGCCAACTGCATTCCACTTAAAAATTGACCTTATGTCATATTTTCAAGAAGAGTAGGGATTTCATAGCTAAGCATTACTCCCCTCGAAGGAACTAGATAGATAGATAGATAGATAGATAGATATTAATGAGACTGATTGTGTAAAAACTTTTAAGATGGTCTTAATTACAAATCTATTTCATCTCCTTCAAATTGGATTCTTTCTGAAACCACGTACTAATGAAGACGTTGTTCTCACCCTTTTCAAAAACGCTAAGCTTTTTCACGCGTTACTATCGTCAGTTGTTTCGCCACGACCTTTTTTTTTTTTTGCGTTATGTCCAGTTCCCGAAGACCGACTAGACAGTTGGGTTTTGATTTTTGGGAACAAGAAATAGTCACAAGAATTCAGATCAGGGAAATAAGGCTGACTGTGGAATAATCTTTTAAGCCAAATACTCATTTGCAGGAAGTGGGTGGACGAGAGTTTTTTTGGTTTGATTTCTTTGTTTAATGGCATGATAACCTTCAAGGATTATTTAATACCAAAAGCCATTCTTGAAGAGGAACAGCTGGAAAGTTATTTGCTTTTGTTTTTCAATTTTGCAATTTTAATTGAAAATCTACTGATCAATACTAATTAATCTCCAATCGTACTTACTTTCAAAGGTCGATTAAATCCGATAATTAAATCATTGTCGTGTTTGTCTCAAATTGTGAAATGCCTGGTCGACTAGAATGAGGTTAATTTTCAACAACCGCTCGACTACCTAAAAATACCTATACTGTATTTACCTATAGCTGGAGGGAGAACAAATCGATTCATGCCTTCCTTAAGGGCATTAGCCCTAAATGAAACACAAACACCTTTGTCTAGGTTTTGAAATCGAGATACCGATTTCGTTTCCAACGACGATACCAGTTACGCTAAGTGCGTCCTTAGAGCAAAGGGAGTTAGTAAAATGAGTGTGATAACTTCAGAAGGTTGTGTCCTGGATAGAACTTGATCTTCATAAGCATAAGTTAAAAACTTGTTCAATATTTCTGTTGTCTACTCCTGTATATATTTACTCAACTACTAACAGAGAGGCAGGGGTTTCCGTGGTGTAATGGTTAAAGCGCTTGACTGCAGAATCGTAGTACGCGTGTTCGAACTCCAGTCGCGTTATTATGTTCACTTTCGGACAAATATCCTTGGGAAAGATATGAATCCACAGATCTTCCAATGTATGCGCTGAATAGTACCACTACTGTCTTTCTAAAAGGATGGATATGGCATTAAATAACCCGAGAAGGTTAATATGCCATTAAATAATAAACAAACATGCAATCAACTATTAACCCAAAGACGAGAAGGACACAAGGTCAGTTTTTTAGCGGAAAAAGTTGAATTGAATTCAGAGTTTTCCTTTCTCTTATACTTGTCGACTAACCAAGGCAACATAAATCAGTCTGTCCTACTCTTTATCTATAGCCGGAAGATGGAGAAGAGAGGTTTTAATTTCTTTCCCAAGGGCATTATATCGCGAAGTAAAACACAGTCTCGTCCAGTGCTTGAACACGGGTTCCCGATTCCAGTTTCTACGACGATAAATGTTTATCTAAATGCGTCTCTGTATTTTCATATTGAAGATTGACTGAGTGTTTGAATTTGAGTTCCACCTTCGTGACTCACTTACCCAAAACATATTTGATAATGTAATAATTGAAAGACAAACAGGAACTTAATCTTTTTACATATGTTCAAGGTCTGTCCATTTTCAATTGAAAAAATGAAATATAAAACCAGTCTAATTATGTTCTAAACAAACCTAACAGATATATAGTAAGTAAAGTTGGCGACCGTAGTCGAGGACGACAAGAAAGCTCCCTTTTCAATAGCTACTACACCGAAATGTAAGGGAGGGCGCTACTCCTTTCCCTGGATTGCTCCACTTTACTCTTGATACGTACCTTATATTGCTGAGTGTTAAGCAAGGAGGTATCAAGTACCATTTTAAAAGTCTTTGGTATGACTCGACCTGTGATTTAACCCGGGTCTCCCGGACCACTGAAGAACACTCTACCCACTAGGCCAATGAGCCGGTTTATAATAGATATATAATTGTATGCATTCAGCACACCCATAAGAAAATGTTTGCGTTCTGGCCTGAATGAGAAGCTAAAAGATTTTCAAATTACACATTTGAAAGATTGACACTACACATTCTTCTAAAAACTAAATTCGCCCCATCTGTCTATACTTTGTGAATTACTTATATATAGATATACACATATATGGGTGATTAAATAAATAAGGTGAATTTTCCCTTAAGAGTTAACAATAAAAATCTTTGCTTACGGTTGCATCTTTTTCAAGGAAATCAATAGTGATGAGTCCTTTCCTCTCCCCAAAAACAGTCAGCATGACCTTCAATACCGAACTCTGCGTCTTCAACTTTTTCTTTACAAGAGAGTCAGTGTGTTTCCACTTCATGTATTGTCTTTTCGACTCAGGCTTGCAGTGAAGAACCCATGTTTTGCCCATGTGTAAACGTTATGGTTCTCCGTCAACATCACTCATTGTTCTGTATATTTAACATGGCTTGCACTTCTCAGCCGCTAAAAGTTTGATGAGAAATGACTGTAAGAGCCTTAAGCGCCCCGTCTAATGTTCTGCCATTTTGATTAGCTTCAAAACAAATATTTTTTCAGAGACTGAAATAAATTTTGCTATAAACCAATTCCAAACAATGTGGAGTTTGCATTCAGTTAAAAAAAAAATTCTAAAATTAAAAATTTGGGTTTTTAAAAAAATTCTCGTAATCTATTGAATGACCCTTATATATATATATATATATATATATATATATATATATATACTGTGTGAGTCAGAGTCTGTATATATATATATATATATATTGTGTATCTGTGAGTCAGTGTTTTATATATATATATATATATATATATATATATATATATATATATATATATGTCAGTCATTATTCGGTCAGTGCAAAGAGAATAGGAACTACCTTCCATTCTCAAAATTGC
This sequence comes from Sepioteuthis lessoniana, assembly GCA_963585895.1. Classification (NCBI taxonomy): domain Eukaryota; kingdom Metazoa; phylum Mollusca; class Cephalopoda; order Myopsida; family Loliginidae; genus Sepioteuthis; species Sepioteuthis lessoniana. Next base: position 94,846,291 of record OY757912.1, read on the forward strand.
AAAGTTCATTCCACCTCGGCTCAAATTTTAAGAGGTATCTTCACTTCTTACTTGCGAATTTCCATCTAACAACAAGTGTATCCCATTGTACGTCAGCTATTTACTTCTTTTGTTTATTATGTTTATATATTTCATAAATTCAAGTTGTTTGACAATATCATATAATTTTATCTAATTTTCTTTCTATTTTTATTTCAATTTGCCTCTCCATAAAACCTGATAACGTGTTGGGTTTTCAACTTCATTCTATCTATATATCTGTCTATCTATTTTTCAATCGAATTTTGTTATTTCTGTTTTGTTCTTAGCTGTTGTTTTTCAATTGGGTGTTCCAGTTACAAAATATATATTTTTGAATGGGCTTTAACTTCAAAATTCGACTGAGCAGAGGTTAGTGAGTGGGAGTATTTTTCCAAACCCTCCACTACTGACAAGACGTGACACAAGGCCAGTCTTTTCATTAAACCTGGTTTGAATTCAGAGTTTTTTCGTCTAGACTACCTGACTTACCAAGGCTAAAGAATCCAGTATTTCCTTCTAATTATCTATAGTTATAACAGCTGGATACCTGCCCTTCTTACGGGAATTAGTGTGAAATGAAACACAATATGAATTCAGGTTACCGACCCCATTTTAGCACAATAACCGTTTGGCCAAACACGCCTTCTTTTGTATTAACTCTACTCCTTCAACACAGGCAGGATGTAAGACAAAGTTAATTCCTAAAAGGAGTAAAGCTGGTTTGAATTCCATTTTCCTTCTGGACTGGTTGTTTAACCAAGGCTAAAGAACCCAGTCGACCTAACTATTTCACCCATAGCTGGGAGAAAACAGGTGGATTTAGGCTTTTGACAAGGTCATAAGAGCGAAGTGAAACACGTACAGCCTCATCCAGGATTTAAACACGTTTTTCGGATTTCATTCCCCACGATGTTAACCGTTACACCGAGCGTGCCTCCTTAGTGAGTATGGAAAGGTCACGTCAAACCTTTGTTCAATGAGGTCTTCGGATTTTAGTGGATGTGACGCAAATAATACCATTATTTTTACCCTTGTATACGTATTTACCAACCCCTCCGCTCGGACAGGATATGACACAAGGTCAATTTTTAAGCGAAGTTTAACAGGTTTGAATTCAGAGTTTTCCTTCTCCTAGACTAGTTGCTTTACCAAGGCTGAAGAACCTAGTCTGCCCTACTATTTACCCATAGCTGGAGGGAGAATAATTGGATTTATACCTTTCCCAAGGGTATTAGTGCTATGTGAAATGACATCAGTCTCGTCTAGGATTTGAACTAGTGTCGCCGTGTCCATTTCCTACGACGATAACAATTACACCATGGGCTCCTCCAAAACATTTCTACGCTTGTATACGCTCCTTGGTTATCAATTTTTACATTTAATAAAATGAAACATTATTTTCCAGACAATTATATATATATATATATATATATATATATATTAACGAAGAGTGTGTCTTGGTATATTTCTTTCTATGTAACTTCCGGCACACTAAACAGACATCTAAATCTAAATCTTGAATATGATCCGTATTCAAACAAATCATGACAATCCACGAAGCCTGAGTTCCTCTGTGTTGACACCACTCTTAAGATACTAAAAAAACGATTAAATGTTTATGGTGTCTGGCTAAGTGCGATGATGAACAATCCTGTCAGGCCGATAATTAACTAACGTAGTAAATTCAATTAGGCTTATTCATGTTGCAGTACGCATCAGAAAACTGAATGAGTTCCCGGTTAGATTCGATTTCAAGTCTCACAAATTCTGCATTGAAAAAGCTTGGTTCTATGTACTAGCTGCTATAACAACTAAGCACTTCCCATCGTGAATCCAATTGGATTAGCAGACCCTTATAAGTGAGTTAGATTATCAGTGGTTGCCCCTTACTCACTGCTTTGTGCCACAACTAAACAAAGCTTTCTAAATTGGGCATCTAGCCTGTCCTGATCGTTACCGAGCCAAATCATCTAACCACTTGAAGAGAGTCTGATTCATAAATGTTGCTCTTTACTCTAGACCTTTGGCCACAACTAAATAGGGTGCTATAGTATATAGAGCTCCTCACGTGTTCTAATGGTTAGCTATCTGGATTAGAAGACACTTAGTGATGAGTTCGATTCTCACTGGGCGTCCACTTTTTCTGGCCTCATGTCATATCTAAGCTAAGCTTAGTAAATAACTCTACCTATTCAACTATGAGAACACAGACGACATCACAGGAGTCAAACACCAATAAATCCCTAAGAATAATCCTGTCTCCCACTGGTCGGAGCCATATTTGTTACTTTGGTTTAGTGTTAGAATACACCCACATACACCCCCACATATATATATATATATATATATATATATATATACAATTACAATAAAAGAAAAACTTAACGTTTGATGAAAACTAAGACGATTGTGAATTCAGTAAAATATGAAAGCATGATATATAAAGTATATTAGTATGGAATATATATCATCATTCATCATCTTGTCGTGCCGCTGGCACGGATATCCCTGAGCCTCTCTCGCCACTTCTACCTATCATCCATCGCTTTTAGCAGGTCTTCAGGGTTACATCCCGTATCCTCACATAGCTGCTGGATGTATGTTCGAGCTGGTCATCCTGCTTTTGCTTGGCCATATGCGGGGGTCCATAGGAGTACATCACTGATGAGCTCGTCCTTGCTTCTCCAGCAGTGTCCTGCGTGTCTGGTTCGTCTAACTTGTATAGTTTTCGTGATGGGAGGCAAGTGGCCGTATAGTTGGTGTCTTGTGGAGTGTTGTCGCCAGGACTTGTTCAATATTGCTAGCAACATTCTTGTGTAATTGCCGTCTAGTTTTGTCTTTACACTACTTGGACGCTAACAAAACGGCTGAGGAATATATATATATATATATGTATATATATATAAAGTATTATTTATAAAGTATATAACATACATGAAAATTATACAATGTTTAAAAAGTGTAGAACAATGACGATAGTACTAAAAATAAATAAGATTAATATTAATGTCACACGACTCTGATTTTTATGAAGCAGCTCATCAGGTAAAATTCATCGAACAGATCGAGTTCACCGAATTTCACCTGATGATCGAACATATGAAACTCAGGGTCGTGTGCAGTGGGTATTACACGAAGTTTCGTCAATCATAGTTATTTGATTTCCAGCTTTTCCTCCGGTTTCTTACAATTATTCTGATTATCATCTAAAACCTAGCTTGAGGGAAAGTAGTGATTACATCTATTCTATGTTTTTTTTTGGGGGGGGGGTTGCTGCTTCTTTTCGGTTTTATTTTTCCAATCACATTGATTAAATAAATGATCAGTAACACAAAGTGGAATTTATTTTACATTTTATGAAGGCGGTGATTACCAGGTATGTTGTTAATAAGTTTATTTGTCCTTTTCTTGATCATACCCAGGGTTCAACCTATCATTGGCATAGTGATAACTTTAAAATGTCACATTTTTTTTTCAATTTCTCTTCCCAGGTCTATGTATTATTTTATAAATCTTTTAGACTGATATGTTTTTATAATCGTTAATGACTCTGGTCTATTGTTGTTGTTTTTTTATTTCACTCTCAGTTTGGGGAGCAGTCTCTTATGATAATAGTTTCTTTGACTTCACTTGGTTCTGGTTGATGTTTACGTCATTTTTCAGATTTCAGTATTCCAAAGTATTTGCAGATTTTCAAATGAATATAAAGTCCTATTTTATCATGCCTTTCTTTATATTCAATCTTTGTTAGGATTAGGCAACCGGACACGAGATGGTGAAAATATTTAAATTTTGGTCACACAGTCTACATACATCTGATTTGATCCATTTTTTATTATGTTTACCGGATAGTTTCTAGTAGGTAGTCTCTGTACCCTAGCTGCTGTTATTAACCCCTTTGTTTCCGTATTTGGCCCGGCGCTTATCAGCCATTATTTCGTTTTTAGTATATCTATTCTGTCATTTCTAATTCTTTGTTCGTATCGTTCATATATGGGTTTTTGTTCCCAGGAGTTTTTAATTGATTTAGTCCTTGTACCTTTGCTTTCATCATATTTTTGCTGTATCTACTTCTTTATCCTTTATATCTATTTCTTTCCGTGTGATGTCGAGTTTTTAAGCAAAATTTTTGCCTACTTAAATACTTAAATTTCTTTTTCTTTTACTTCTCGAGAGTGTTTACTCACAGTAGCATCCAATCTGTTATAATGTCAAAGTATTTCTTGAATCCTATAGAGGTTGTATTGTACCATATTCGCAATTAACGGTATGTGCGAAATAGACATGTAATGTTCATTAACGATAGAACATATAAAGAACATAGGAATCTCGGAATTCGAAAACACGTAACGACTTCTTGTTCAGGTAGGAAACCTTTTTATTAACTTTGAGTTAAAGGTTTCGACATAAGGAAAAGAGACACAATCTTCTATGCTGTCTTATTGATTTGGCCCCCAACTCGAGCGGCCCCCCCATTGGGCGCAAACTCGCCTCGCGCCTGCGAGCTCCAAAATTGATCCTTCTCGTTTGGCGTCCAAAACCCGACTCTTATTTTCTTCAAATTCTCACACAAACTTCCGCGTGCTTCCGGTGCGTGACGTCACCTGCACCTTGTCACCCAGTATCGTCTCGGACTGTTATGACATCTGAGTGATACATCCATCCGCTCGCGCGCACCCGCGTTAACACCTGCTTCAATCTTACACCCAACCAACCCATGTGTTGAGCCGAAAGGTTCTCAGCCTAACTAAACTCAAAGGCATGAACCGAAATCCCTCGGCTATTTCATAACACTATATCTGTCAATCATTGTTAAATTAATCCTCTTCTACCATTTTCTGTCTTGATGTAAACACGTTCTATATCTGCTCTTCGTTGATACATTCTGCCATTAGTTTCCATCGTTTTACTTCTGCGAACATGCAGCTTATTGTAATAAAGCGCTATGTTACTATTGGTATTGCCAGGGTATTAATTGCTATGATATTATCTTTTGCATTCAATTATGTTCTTAATATGGTTCTTATTCACCTATAGAATTATTTTCTTATTTTTACTTTATTTATTGTATTAATGATACGATTAGGTTCTAATGCTATAACTTCCATGTTTATACCTAAAGCAATGTTCTTTAAACTTTACAAGCGAGCCTTTTCTAAATATGAATCTCGCACATTTTTATAGACCAAATTGCATCATAATGTCGTCACAAGATCTTTTTACCTTACTTCATCATCATAATCATATCGTGCCATAGGTACGGATATCCCTGACCCTCTCTCGCCACTTCTCCCTATCGTTATTCGCTACTGGAAGTCTTCAGGGCTACATCCCGTATCCTCACATAGCTGGTGGATGTATGTTCGAGCTAGTCGTCCTGCTTTTGCCCGGCTATATGTGGGGTCCAAAGGATTACATCACTTATGAACTCGTCCCTAATTCTCCAGCAGTGTCCTGCATGTCTGGTTCGTCTAACTTTGATAGTTTTCGTGATGGGAGATAGGTGACTGTATAGTTGGTGCCTTATGGGGTGTTGCCGCCAGGACTTGTTCAATATTACATTCTTATGTAATTGCCGTCTAGCTTCTTCTCCAGCCGTTTAGTTAGCGTCCAATTAGTGCATCCATACAGCAGTATCGTGATGACCGCTGCTTGGAAGAAACTGTGTTTCATTTTATCGGTCAGGTCTGATTTCCATATGATCGATAACCTATCGATAGCTGTCCATGCCTTCGTTAACCGTGTGTCAATATCCTTTTCTGTTTATGATATGCTGCTTACTATGTAGGTGAATTTGTCTACTAGTTTAAAATGTCCATATAGGAGAGTGTTTTTAGTGATAGTTTTATATCTATAGTTTGTGTTTTTAAGTTCTATGGAGAGAGGTGATAGAGTGAGACAAAAAGAAAAGGAGAAACTCTTTTTAGAAGATTTCAATGTAAATATTCAGTCATTTTTTAGCATGCCTTTTTCATGGATTAATTTGAGTTTAATATGCTACCTTTCCATATTGTTATTTCAACTTGTATCATCTTTAAAATGCTTAAAAGTTTTAAAATCCGTTCGTCGAGTACGCTAACAAAAGATTTTTGGAGTCAGTCAAAGTATTATAAGGTTTTTCTGTTTGGATCGGCCATTCTCCATCATCTTGTTCATGAGGAGCTGATCTTTGCAGCCATAGGCTTCTTTTTTTGCATCCATTTTATTGTAAAGGGAAGATGCCCAAAACATTTTATGAATTTGGCAATTTTCTCTTTTAGAAATGATGCTATTTTTATCATTATTTTCAGGCTGGACTAAGCGAAACAAAATGGATCATGTGTTTGGCAAGGGTTAAATTAAAAGTAGAAAAAGCTAGCAGATGAGAGAATGAAACCACAGAGATATTTCTGCCTGGCTAAGAAGAGAATATTGATATTGGCTAACAAAGAGAATTAGAAGAATTGACTTAAGAAGAAATTGTAGGAATAATTAAGAAAATTATTAGACAAAAAAAGATTAGTTGTCATTGAAAAAACCACATTCATGGAGACTCAACAGGACCCAAACAAATCTATAAAACAATACGAGCACAGATTAAAGGAAGCATGAAATGTTTGCAAGTTTAAAAAAACTAGGAACAAAAGAATTAATTACATCCCTTCGGCCGCCCCGAATACATCAACTTCTTAAAACAAATACTATTCATGGCCTGTGATTCATCCAGTGGGTTCCGACAAGGGCATCACACATTTCTTTACAGCCACAAGAAATACAACCGAGGGAGTGAGAGAAAAAGAGCAAACGAACAATATGGACTTAGGTCAGCTCCAAGTGCAAGAAGGATAGTGTTGTGACACTTTTTTGTACAGCTTTTCGTGCATTTTGTAGACTATCGCGGGCGTATATTTTTCGCGAAACTCCTACAAAAGCCACTAGGAATGCCAATTCATCTTTGACTGTCTTCCTCACGGCCTCCTTCTGCTGACCGTTGTCGACTGCCTCTCTGCGTCTCCCTTTGCCAATTCACCCTCTCTGGGTTCCTTTGCCAACTCCCCTCTGGCTTCTCTCGGATCTCGCTTCCCCCCCACTTCCAGTCTCGTCGGAGATCTCGAGTCTATGCCCTTTGTTTGGTTTCGCGTCAAAACAGACAAAGGGATCGTCTGCTTGGCGGACCACCTACATAGTGTCACAATGGAGGATGAATTAATCCTACGTAGATTAAGAGAAGTCATGCAGGACACATCGCACAAACACAAAATACTTGAAAGGTTACAGATAAGTAACATGAATTTAGAAGTGATCAGAGAATTTTTATTGCTAGAATTGATTAAAGAGTTCAACCAAAGAAAATTATCAAGAGACCTACAACATAACCGATGTCGTGAGCAAATGCAGATATTGTGGAAAAGAACATGAGAGATAAGAATAGATGCCAACTCGAGAGAAAATATGTTCAAACCACCAAAAAAATATTTTCAGGTGATGTTCAATTACAAGAGACGAATAGAAGACTTAGAAGACAGTATATGCAATAAATACTCACATCAAGACCAGAGAAAAAAACAAACTTAAATGGCATATTTTTTCACATGCAAATTTATACGGACAGTGATGTCACTTTAATACCGAAAAACTTCTGGGTGGAAAATGGACTAACCGAAATTTGATAAGAGCAATCTCAATTTGAAGCAATTTTACTGAATTTAAAGTAATGGGTATTTTTGAATGGATATTCAAAACAAAAAAGCGCCTTGAAATTATTCCCATTACGCTAGTAACATGCAATAAAGACCTTAGTGTATTAGGAATCAACGCGCTGAAAGTAGATACCACAAAAATCATTAATTCTATAAAAACACAAGAAAATACTTTGGAATTGCTAAGCTGTTACTGGGTGACTATTCGTTTAATGAAAATAATCACCCTAGCTATATAGAATCTAGAAAGTCACTAATTAATAACCTACTTATGGTGGTTAAATTTTTTAAAAGATATACAGAAATGGATACAAAGAAAATCTCCCCAGGGTTGAAGAAATTGGATTTTAGTTTTTTGTGGCCAAAAGAAAACCTGATGGGGATTTAAGAATGTGTTCTGATTACAAGATAGGGAAGAATCACCAAATATGTTCAAACTCGTTTCTATTACCAAATATGGAAACTGCCAGCCAAGAATTAGCAATATGAAATGCCATTAAAACAGATTTCGAGTCAGCTGACAATCAGATTGTAATTAATGATAAATTCAAGGAAATCACCTCTATAAACACCCCTATAGGCTTAGTAAGGTGGACTAGTCTGCCGTTTGGACTAAAGACTTAGATCCAAATTTTTCAAACACTGACTGAAAAAAAAAATTATCGAGAACGATAAAAGTTATAATATATCCGGACGATATATGTGAGGGAGCGTTCACTAAGAAATGGAAGCACGAAAAGGAACCAAGTTCAAAGAAGTTAAAAAAAAACTATACAATTATAAACAAAGACAAAAATTTGCTCAGTCGGCTGGGCCTGTAAAATACACCGACTGCCCCTCTACAGAGGGGTAAGAGCAACGAGTGTCCTGGATATTACACTGAACAATCTGATGGTGAGGTTTCAGTAATGCTGGGGCTTTGGGGAATGCGGAGAACTCTTTCATTGTCATTGCTCCCATGTCCTCTGGCTCGGAGTGGTAGCACCTGATAGAAGCCAATCTATTGGTTAAATAGAACAAATCTGCATACTTATGCTAAACTGGATTGCTTGAAATAGAACTGTTTTTATCATTAAAACTGTACAACACTAAATGGAATTATTCGAAAGAACTATTTTTACATTTAGCTGTGTGTGGACAAAAACTATACTTATACTAAACTGAATTAGGTGAAATAGAACTTTTTGACTAAACTGGTTAGCTTGATATAGAAGTGATTTTGACAATTAAACTGTGTACTCATACGAAACTAAATTGTTTGAAATAGAACTGATTGTTTCAATAAAAATAGATTTGGCATTAAATAACCTCCAAAGGGTGATATGCTATAAACCCCCAAAAAACAACCAACCAACAAAGACAAAAACGAACTACAATAAGGTATCCAATTTAGGATATCAAATATCAAAGTATGGAATATCACGCAATGAGAGACTAAGTAAGAAAATAGAAATGTCTACACTATGAAATTAGAAGGAATTTTTTTTTGAGACAAACAAGTTTTTATTGTAAGTATCTATCCTGATGGAACCGTTTGCAATAGTAATGGAAAAAAACATCGAGTTTAACTGGAGACAAACTATTACTTTTTAAATATTGCTAAAAGCACCAAGAAAAAAGTGATAAAAGCCTTTAATGAAAAAAAGTAATGCAAATTAGAAGATACGAGTGAACATGTAGCCGCAATCAAAAAGGTTATCGAAAAAGTTATCAAAAAAAGTAACCAAAAGTCATCAAAAAAGTTATTAAAAAAGTTAACGCAGAATGAACTAGCCGAATATTGAATACGAAGCACTAGCAATATAAACTTATTAGGACAGAAAAATTGGCGAAAGCTTATGACATTCGATTTTGACATAAAGTACATTTAATGGCGGTGCCCGTGGTGTAATGATTATCGTCGCTGGAAATGGACACAGCGCACGAGTTCAAATCCTGGACGAGACTGATTGCATTTCCCATAACATTAATACCCTTGGGAAAGGTATGAATCCAATTATTCTCCCTCCAGCTATGGGTAAATAGTAGGGCAGACTAGGTTCTTCAGCCTTGGTAAGGCAACTAGTCTAGGAGAAGGAAAACTCTGAATTCAAACCAGTTAAACACCGCTTCAAAAATTGACCTTGTGTCATATCCTGACCGAGCGGAGGGGTTGGTAAATATGATAAAGTACGTAAAAGCGATAACAATTCCACATGTAGACAAGATTTTGGTTATGAAAAGGTAGAAACTCACGAATATGCTGAAGATATTCTACACAGGGTCGGAACGGGCGTTTTGGTCCTCAATCGACTCAGAATAGAAACAAGCCATTACTCCGGATTAAGCAAGATAGTAAAAAGAATGAATAAAAATATATGAAATAATTACTCAATGGCAGAGAGACCCTTAAAAAGATAAAACACAAACTAGCTATAGAGAAAGGCATAGAATGCAATGGAGATAATAGTTCCTTCCAACACCCTGAAGGTCATACTAAAGTGAGTATATGATGTATATTGTGGCATAACGGCAGCACAAAGGAGGTTAAATTTGCAAGCCTGGTGTCCAGGATGCTCGAAAGAGGCTGAAGACTTCATTGAAATATGCCCAATATGTGCTGAAATAAAAATTCTTAAACGAACCATAGTTCACCCATGGATCAAAGAAAAAAAATGGATTATATTCCACATGATCATGCAGTCGTCAAAGATATAGGCTTATTTTCAATACAAGTGGTTCCCTTTTCGGAATGGTCTGAGATAATCAAAGTAACGGACAGAAAAACCACAACTGCAAAGCAAGTACTAAAAATAATTTTCTCAAGAACCGGAATACCCAAACCAATAGTGCCAGAATTCTGCGACGATTATTATATTCATGCCAAAAGCATACCGGGTTTAGTGTTGTATGTAAATGAGATGCAACCAAAAAAAGCCGTAACCCAATATCTACCGGCCGAGTTTATCTTATTCGACAATCAATATCTACTCAGCAAAATATACACATCATACCAAATACAGAATGTTTTCACTTATTCAATTGTGGAGGTTTCATTTACATTATCTCTTTTCCTATTGTTGTATAGCCATGAACAACAATACATACACCTATACATGCAGAAACATATTCAACACAATAACGACGAGCGGATACAGTTCTTTAGAAAAATATACCTCTCACTTTATTGAAAGGGTTACGAAGGGTATTATTGTGTGAGGGGTGAGTTGGAGACTGGACAGAACTGCAGCATATTGACCCCAACTCTTATGGCCATAACAGCGTTTCTTTCCCGTTCTCCTGGGCTGCTCAACCGGGGGCCTGGGGGCCTAGCCTCTGCTAGGACATTGTTCTCATTCCAGCATCTTCTCTCCAACTGCTCTAAACTTCCTGTCGCCGCGGTTATATAATAATTTGAAGTCCACGTACTTCCTGCAACCGTCACAATTGCGCACTCAATTCAACCCCTCGACAGTCAGGGTCGCCCCTGATCTCCTGATATCTTCGACCGGATGCACCTGTTATTTACACCGGTGCATTTCTTCTTTTGATAGCTTGACCGGGTCGGAGGTCAATATGCAACACTATTTCTTTAGAGTTTTTTTTTTTTTTTTTTTTTTTTGCGGTTGTCCTGAAATATTTTGTGTTTAAACGAATTTTGTTCGGATTTCATATTTTCGGATACGCTGAGCCTTTAGTTGAATTTTTAATACAATTTCTCTTTTATTATCGGGATCTAATCGACTGACCTTATCTCATATTTTTAAAACTTTGTTCTTGCTTTTCTAGTCTTCATATTGTAACCCATTCTTCTTTCATTAATTGTTGCATAGTCAAAATGTAGTTATATAAAATATGCGGATATGTGAAATGTTCATATGCATAGGATTCCCGAAACACTGACGACTTTCTTTAGTTCAGGTACGAAACGGTTATTGACTTCTTGAGTTTAGTCTCTCGACACGAGGAGAGAGAGAGACATAATTTTTACTATGCTGACCCAACAAACGCGCCGTGCATTCCGTAGGCCCCAACTGGACTGGCCTCGCCCAGGCTCAAAAATTAACTAGCCTCTCCCAGGTTCAAATCTCAACTAGCCTCGCCCATAGGCAAATCTCAACTAACTGCTTTTTTTCAAAAATCACCAAAATTCTCAGGCCATCGCTTCCGGTCATGATATCATTCACACCCCAGTCTCAATTCCTATCTGGGGGTTTTATTTTGACATCTCTGATTGTCACATCCTCTGCGCGCGAGCATGAACACCTGCACTCAATGTGTGCACCTGCACGTGCTCTAAGCCGAATAGTTCTAGGCCTAACTAAACCGAATGATAAGATATAACCAACGAAAAATTGTAATATAAAAAAAAATCATTCCGCAATTATATAACACAATTATAGATATTTCTTCTCTGTATAACTCTATTTTTATTTTTTTGTATCCTTGATTTCCATTTAGTTTGCTTACAGTTATTTTGTTTTCGTTTTATGGCTACTGGGATTATTACTGTCACAGTCGAAATTATTATTCTATTTTAATGTGTAAGATTTGATTTAAATCCTCGTAGAAGATCCTCTATGCCAACTTAATCTGCATAAGAATGTTTTGCAATTTTTTTCCCAGTTTTCTGCCTTTCAAATCAGTATCAGTTACCTTCGAGAGTTCTCTTATATTTTTTTTATTTCATCAATTTTAACCGGATCATTGGTCTAGTGGATAGAGTTTTCGCCAGTTTTCCGGTTCAATCCCAGGTCGCATCATACCAAAGACTTTAAAAAATGGTACTTGATGCCTTCTTGTTTAACACTCAGCAATATAAGGTACGTATCAAGAGCCAAGTTGAGCAATTCAGGGAAAGGAATAGCGCCCTCCCCTACATTTCGGTGTAGTAGATATTGAAAAGGGAGCCTTCAGGTAGCTCTTGACTACGGTCGCCAGCTTTACTTTTTACTCATGTGTAGTTTGGTTTTTCAGTTTAAGGTTAGCTATTCTCGAATTTGCTGTATTCCTTTTCTGTTACTGAAGTTTCCATTGAATAATATCTTTATTGGTTTAATTTATTCTCTATTTCATTATATACTACGTTCATTTCAAGTGTTCTACTTTCATTTCGTTGGATATCAGCATTTAAGTGCTCTGCTTTTATTTCCTTGGATATTTGCTAAGCGGTTGCATTTAAGAAGATATCTTCTCAAATTCACTAATTTATTGAGATCTAAGCTTGTATCTGTACATTTCGTCTATTCATGACATATGTGGTAGGTTCCTTGAGTTGCATTTTTGCTGATGATTTAATTATATAAAATAATACATATGATATTTCTTTACAGTCCTCTTTTGATCATTTTTCTTGTGCTTTTATTTTATAGCTTTTTGTGAAGATCTTGGTAGATCATATTTGGGATTATCCCGGTTGTGAATACTACCGAAGTGATGTGAGGAATTTGTTCTGCTTGCGAATTTTTTCAATCCCAATCTGGTTCTTCATTAAAAGACCCAGCTTTTTTGTATCTGCAGTATGACCAATGCAGAGGGTGTCATAAAGATAGTTTTTATATATCGATTTGGTGCATGTTATTCTTTCAGCCAAAAAGTGTTTGTCTTTTGTTGAATCTATCAGCATTACAAATTCTATTATCAGATTTATTAATAATCCATCAATTTATATCATATTAGAAGATATATTATAAATTAAAGCGTTTCTAATATTAAGAAGTATGATGTGCCCTCTTGAAACTCCGGAGAAAAACATTTGGCTGTTTAACTAACTCAACGTAATCATATTTGATATTTTAGACACAATATAATTATGGATAAAGAATGAAAAATGAATTAAGAATAACATCTGTTGAATTATTTATTTAATAATATATTTTTAAAATAATAACGTGTGAAAACGTTACCCCTCACCCCCCCACATTATCTCTCTCAGTCTTCTAACCATGTCTTCTTAGCTGGCCGGTGATCAACTAGTGGCTGAGGGGGTAACGCACATTTCTTGCCACCACACAAGAATACGATCGAGGGAGACAGGAGAAAATAGAAAGACAAACGAACAAACACGAACAAACTTGGGGTTACCAAGAGCAGAGGGAGGTATTGCAACACTACATGCATGTTTGGACTATCGCTAGCGTGGGTTACTAGCGAAAATTCCACAATGCTACTGGAATCAGACATCTTGAGACTCTTCTTCACTGGACCCTATCTTGTCTCCTCGCCTCTCTGCTCAGTGTCTGGTGTTGACTGCCCCTCCGTTCTTCCACGCCAACTTCTGCTGCCTGCCTCTCTGCTCTCCTGTGTCCAACTCCTTCTGCCTCTCTCTGGTCGCGTCGTCAACTCTCATTCGCCTCCCCGTACCACTTCCGGGTACGGCGAGATTTCATTTCCAAGAATCCTTTGTCTGGTTTCGCGCCAAAACGGACAATTGAATCGTTTGGCAGCCTACCCCCATAGTGCTACAAACGTTAATTGTTTTATTTTGAATTCAAAATGAACAACAATATTATTAAATGTTTAACAATAACTTTTGCTATATGCATATCATTAGTAAAAAAAATTAGATGAATAAAGCTATAATTAATAAATTTATAATGTTGGTAATAATTAGAAATAATTATGCCTATGAAGTAAATTTAAATGAAAAATTAGATTTAAAACTATATCAAATTAATTATTGTTATTATCATACCTCCGAGTTTTACGTATCAGCATTACATGGGGTCTTTCACTGGAGGCTGAGTGACAGCAAATCTCCTCAGGTTTCCAGATCTCGATTCTTCCTGATTTCCGATTCGAGTTTTTTCCAAACCTCTTGAGACCGTTACCAAAGGACAAACTGCAATTGGTATTACAGTCATCTATATGTTCCAGCCTTGTGTGTGTGTGTTTGTGTCTTTTTTTTTTGTTTGTTTGTTTTTGTTCTTTTTGTTTTTTTGTTTTTTTTGGTGGGGGTTTCAGCTCTCTGGCAAGATCTAAAGATTTGTCTTTCTTTCTTTTTTTTTTTTTTTTTGTTTATTTTTAATCTTTGTTCCACCGGAGCGTCAAAATCCATCCACTGGCAAAGCCTTCTCTCTTGTTTATAATCTCTAGGTATGTTCTTCTTTTCAGTATTAAATATTTTGGTATTTCAAAATCCTAGAGAATTTTACGAGCCCAATTCTCTTGGATAAATTCTGGTTTGTGCATACACATTTAGTGGTATGGTCAAATTTTAATCGCTTGCACTTTTCATCTTAATTAGATCTTGGGTTTTAATCTTAAATACTTATTTTTGTCGTTATTTTTTCTGAAATGTTTATGGCTACCAATATTTAGAACTTATTCCCATTAGACTTTTTGGGCAAATAGTTTTTATTGCAATCCGTTGAATTTTCTTCTATATTTACCGTCACTGCTTTAATTACTTTTGTGTTGGTGGTTAGGAGGGAGAGAAAGTGGTGCCTCACTCTTTTTTGAAGGAATCTATACACATTTTAACAAAACTTTAGAATACCAGAAATATTTGTCTTTTTTTTTTTTATAAAATTCAAAAATTACTACATCAACTCAAAACGAACGAAGACAAGATACTACATGTTTTTCTTTTTTCTTTTTTCTGATTTCTTATGAGTCATTTAATACTTGATCTTATCAGCTAATACTTGATCTTATTAACTAATTCTTTTGATCAGTAGGTTATTATTTCATTTCTTGCGAGTTTTTTAAACCAACTTAAGCTGATGGTCTTTCATTTGAGTCTGAGAGACAACAAGTCTCTTCAAATCAACAGGACTCTTCTCGGTATTCTGACCGGTCTCGGCAATGCTGTAATTTGGACGGTATCGATTCGTTCTCCGATTTCTAACTCTTCCAAACCTCTTTCTCGGCATTTGGGGATTGTTCCAAGCGCGCCACTCCTTGCGTATGATTCATACCAACGTTACCAAGAGGTATTTCACTGGAGCAAGCCTATTCATGTTTCTAGTACTCTGAGTATTTTTGCCGATCTTAACAATGTTTTGGTCTGGATGGTCTCGATTCTTTCTGATTTCCAATTCCTCCAGTTTTTTTTTTCCCAAACATTTAGAGACCGTTCCAAGTAAACAAACGACAATTGGTATTCCCGTCGTCCTCCTGTTCCACGGATTTTTTTGTTCTCTGGCAAGGTACTAGTATTCGTTTATCTTTCCCCTCTATGCTCCTCTGGAACATCAAGATCCACAAGATGACAAGCCTTTTTTTTTTTACTTGTTAATCAACACTTGATCTGCTCCTCTGGTCAGGATTGCGTGATCAAATCATTTCTTAAAATGTCAAAGAATTGTAGACATCACATTCATAAGAACGGATTCAGGTTTGTGCATATACCATTGGGAGGTTGTAGTGGTATCATAATTTTTTTTACTCATTTTAGAGTTTTTCAAACCAGCGTTAGCAGATATCTTTCCACGGGAGTCTGAGTAACGGCAAATCTCCTCAAGTCTCCGGGACTTTTCTTAGTATTCTTGCCAATCTCAACATTGGTGTTGTTTGGATGCTCTTCACTCGTCTATATATTTCCAACTCCTCCAGTCCCTGTACCATTAGTAACTGTACCAAGTGAGCCAAATACAATTGGTATCACCGTCACTTTTATGTTCCATAGTTTGTTTTTTTTTCAAGTTCTTTACCAAGCTCAGTTATCATTATTATTATTTACCCATTAAAGTTTTTCACATCAGCTTTAGCGGATGGTCTTTAACTGGAGTTTGAGTGACAGCAAGTCTCCTCAAGTCTCCAGGACTCTTCTCAGTATTCTAGCCGTCTTCAATAATGCTGTCGTTTGGATGGCCTCCACGTGTCCGCCAACTTCCAAATCCTCCAGGCCCTTGAATAATCCTTCAGTTACTGTGCCAAAAGCACCAATCACAATTGGTACAATCGTCACTGTCATCTTCAATAGTTTTTTCAATTCTGTAGCAAGGTCGAGGTAATTATTATTATTATAATTATTATTATTTCCTGTTCATCGACGTCGTAGAAGTAACGACTTAAATGAGTTGTGATAAAATTTAATTCAAAATAAGAAGATTAGATTAATTAATAAAACAAACAGAACATAAATTCTATATAATATTCCCAATAAATCAAAAAACGTAATATAAAAAACAAATGCTGATTCACTAATTAAACAACCATTCCTTTCTTAATATACAGATTTTTTTTGGTTTTTGTATTTTAAAAAATCTATCGTTAATTCAACGTCACGAATATCATCCCTCACAGCCCTGATGATGGTTCATTTGAACCGAAATGCTATAGAGTCGACTTCGCTTCACAATAAATCTCTCCTTCAACTTGAATTACCTTGTAATCAATCTCTCTCTCTCTCTCTCTTTCTCTCTCTCTCTCTCTCTCTCTCTCTATATATATATATATATATACACAAATGTTTGCGTATATGATAGATCATTTTCCCATGTTTAAACTAGTATAGTATCCGATTACAACCCAGTAATGAGTTCTATCCTCACTGAGTACCTCACACAGATGGCCTTGTTTTGCACGAATTATAACTTATGCAAATAATCATATCTATGTCAACACAAAATCAAATCAGAATTTAAAGATATCACTGATTACAACTGGGTGCGAAACTGCGGCGTCTCTGTTTAGAATGGCTTCATCTTTTTTAGAAGAATTTTTCACGAAACAAAGCAAGCACCTACCCAAATATAGATTACTTGTTGTGGGCAGTTTCGAGACATTCCTAAATAGTTTCTTGCTGGAAGATAATTTTGTTCCGCGGGCTTTTCTCAAATAAACATACAAAAGCAGTATCCATAGCAATAGTAACATATGCGTTTTGTTTATATGTTTGGGTGCAAAAAGTAGGTGTATGGGACACAGATGCTGCAAAATAAAACAAGATATTCATAAGAATTACAGAATGTAACGATTTTGTCACACAAGAATAGAGTGAGATAGATAGATAGATAGATAGATAGATAGATAGTCCTTGATAGATAGATTGATAGATAATCAATAGTCCTAGATAGATAGATAGATAGATAGATAGATAGATAGATAGGAATAATTTACAGTAGATATGAGTAGTCTGATAAAGAGAGATAAATTTAATAAACATTTTAAAAAAAGGATATTATTTCAAGTTTGAGCCAAGACCTTTTTCGCATTTACTGATATATACATAGATAGATAGATAGATAGGAATAATCTAAGTTATATATTAGTAGACTGATATATATATATATATATATATATATATATATATAGAGAGAGAGAGAGAGAGAGGTTCAATGAAGATCACAAAAGCCGTTCCTTTTTTAAGTTGAGCTGAGAACTTTCAGCACTTACTATTTGATAGATAGATAGATAGATAGATATTGGTATCATAATACGTAGAGATATATTCAATACGTTTTTTCTTAAAAAGTCCGCCTCTTTTTATGTTTAGCAAAAAATTATAAGAGCCGACTCGTTGATAGATAGATACATACGAACACGTTAGGATTGATATGAGTATTTTGAGATAGATTGATAGACAAACAAAACTAGTTTACAGCTTTTCATACAATTCGGTGATTTCTAAAGAATATCTTATAATAAAATCAAATCTTTTCTTGAAGCATCACTAAATCAATTTATCATCAAT
Organism: Sepioteuthis lessoniana; assembly: GCA_963585895.1. Lineage (NCBI taxonomy): Eukaryota > Metazoa > Mollusca > Cephalopoda > Myopsida > Loliginidae > Sepioteuthis > Sepioteuthis lessoniana. Next base: position 94,864,609 of record OY757912.1, read on the forward strand.
ATGTTGAAGTGATTTCTAATCATCTCAAAAAATTCAACCTCATTTTAGGGAGGAATCCATATAGCGTAATCGCTAAAGTACTGAACTGTGACATCGTAGTGAACGTGTTCGAAATCCAATCACAGTATTACGCTTACTTTCAGACCCAAGAGAAGGTATGAAGGCCCTTATACCCCGATGTATGGGTTAAATAGTATCATTGACGTTCATTTACTGAAATAGAATAGGCATTATATAATCTACAAAGGCGGAGAAACCAAAAAAAAAAAAAACTTTGTTTTAAACATTTAGTTGTTGATCGTTTAAATTCAATAAATTAAGTCAATGGCTCGTGTAACACGGCAGTTTTAAAATCTGGTGAAAAGGTTTAAGATAAAAATGTTATTCAAGATAAAAATGCTATTTTAAAATTCTTCACAACATTCTCGCCAACGTATAATTTCAATAAGTTCCATCAAGTCAGCTTCAAAACATTATTACTGAATTGAGACCAATTCGAAAGCTGTAAACGTATTAGTACTACTATATAGCCGCACCACTTGGGCCCGGACAAAACACTCGGAAAAAACTAGGTAGGAACAATGAAAGAATGGTACGTGATGTTTTGAAGAAATCCTGGAAGCAGCACCCTACAAAACATCAGTTGCAATGCCACTTGCCTCCCATTTTGTAAATCCTCCAAGTATGAGCATAACATCCCAGGTACTGCTACGAAAGTAAATACGAACTTATAAGTAACGTTCTCTCATGGACTACAATACATGGACACACCAGTGTTGGCCGACCAGTAAAAACTTACATTCGCCAGTGCGTACACTGGGTTCCGTCTTGAGGGTATAGCAAGTGTTATATTGTCATATGCATATACATCTACATATACACATGCATATACATGCAGAATGAATCACAACGACACAATGATTAAGGACAAGCGAAGACGTCTTTATAAAAATATGTACCTCTCACTTTATTGTAAGGGTTCGAAAAGGGTTTTACTGTGAGAGGGAGTTGGAGACCGAACATAACTGCAATATATTGACCCCCACTCTTATGGCCGTCAGCGTTGTGTCTTTCTCGTTCTCCAGGGCTGCTCAGAGGCCCACTCCGCCGGGTGCGGGCTTTCTCCACTGCATCTTGTCACCAACGGGTCTCCAAACACCATCGGGGGTCCCGAGGGCCCCTTCAGCCGGGTGTAGCTTTCCCTACCACATCTTGTGTCCGACGTCTCTGATACCCAACTCATCAGGGCCCCAAGGGCCCCCTCCGCCGGGCTTTTTCTACCACATCTTATCAGCAACTGCTCTGGACCCCAACTGTCTGTCTTCCTATCATCACAGAGTTATATAATAGTTCAACGTCCACTCAGTCGACCATTCAATCCTTGGAATGGCATGTTTGATCGTCATCAAGCAGAAATAACTGTCATGTAGTTCACAGGTCACTCTCCTCCGGTGCATCACTCTGTAGCGGCACAGTGGGACCTTCACCTTGTCCCATATTATCAGCCGAGCTCACCTGCGCGATTTCTTTCGATTAATGGCCATTGGGATGTGTCACTTCCGCTATCTTTGGAATGGCATGTTTGCCCGGGCCGAAGGACAAAATACAACACCAGAACGATAACTGATAGAGAGAGATGAGGATTGAGAGAGAATCAAATGAATCCTGACTGTCGGTGCCCTTAGATGATGATGATGATGATGGTGAATTTCATTGACACCTAACGAAATCTATTTTCTTTCCAAATCAGTTTCGTTCAAATTGGGCGCAGCTACGTATGAAGGTCAGGAGGTGGTCCTCGTGGTGTAATGTTTAAAGCAATGGACTGCAGAATTGTAATAAGTGAATCTGAACTCTAGTCGTGCAATTACGTTCACTTTCGGACAAATACCCTTGCAAAAGGTATGAACACCCTTATCATCCCAGCTATGGGTTAAATAGAATCACTACTGTTCTTCTAAAAGGATGGATTTGAAATCAAATGACCCAAGAAGGTTGATATGCCATTAAACAAAGAAACCAAACCAAAGAAGCTCACTTGATCCGTTTTCATATCAATGAATAAGCTATTAAATTCCAATAGAATATAAATATAACTGACTGTGCATAGCTTGCCAGATGTGCACAAATCACCTTCAAAACAACAGGTAAATACGGTAAGACCATAAGTTTCTCTCAAGAGAAATATACATGCGCCTTTCGAATGGAAACATTTTTCAAAAATTGTTTTTACACGAGAACCAGATAGATAGATAGATAGATAGATAGATAGTTGGTTGGTTGGTTGGTTGGTTTTGAGTGTGACATCCGTTTTTGAGTTATTTAATGCTGCTGTCAGTCTTCATTTTTTTGTCAGCAATTATATTTTCACGTAACAATTCATCATATAACTCATTTTGATACATTCAAATGACTTCAAGCATTCATATCTAAAACTTACAATTTATACTCAATAACTGTTAATTGCAATGCACGAGTCAACTTTTTAAGCCTGAAAAAAATCTCGACAAAACAAAGGATTGGCTTAGATATCTAGGGAAAAATCATAACCTTTTCCTCAGAGTGGTCAACCAGTGGAATAGTACTCCTAACAATCGATATACCCCAGTCGACCAGGCCTTATCTCTGCATCAACAAGTGTCCTGGATATGACACTAAACAATCTGATTGTGATGCTCCAGTAGAGTTTTCAGGAATATGGAGTACCCCTTCAATGCAATCGCTCCCAGGTCTAATCTGGCTCCGAGTGGTAGCACTTGATAGGGTCCTATCTATGGGTGAAATAGACATTTAAATTGTGTACTCATGCTAAACTGAATTGTTTAAAATAGAAGTGTTTGATCATTGAACTGTGTGTAAACAAACGACAGATGGTTAATTGAATTGTTTGTGATACTGAGTCATACTTGAAAACATTAATCTGTGTGCAAACAAATCATAAATAGTAAAAGGAATTTTTTGTATTAGATAGAAATAAGGGATATCATTTAAATTAGCTAAATCTCGTTTAAAAATTCCATCTTCAAAACGTGTTTAGACATCATATATTGCATAGATATAAAGAGGATTTAGCATAAAATGACCTACAATGGTTGATATACCATGAGTAAAGTAAGTAAAGTTGACGACCGTAGTCAAGGGTGACCCGAAGGCTCCTTTTTCAATAGCTACTACACCGAGTTGTAAGGGAGGGCGCTACTCCTTCCCCCGGATTGTTCCACTTTATCTGTGATACGTACCTTATAATCTTGAGTGTTAAGTAAAGAGATATCAAGTATCATTTTTTAAGTCTTTGGTATGACGCGACCTGGGACTGAACCCTTGTCTCCAGGGCCATTGGCGAACACTCTACCCACTAGGCCAATGAGTCGGTTTGATATACCATAAAACCAAACAAAACAGACCAAACCAATACAGTAGAATAATATAAACATTTTCAACTCGTTTTTGATTAATATTTTTAACAAATAAACAAAGAGATAGGGGGATGTTATCGTAGTGTAATGGTTAAAGCGCTGGCCTGCGAAATAGTTGTGATCGAATTCGAACTCCAGTCGCGCTAATACGTTCACTTTCGGGCAAATACCCTTGCCAAAGGTATGAACCCCCTTAACCCCCCAGCTATAGGTTGAATAGTACCACTATTTCTAGAAGGATGGATTTGGCATTAAATGTCATTAAAAAAACAAACAAACAAGAAATTAATATAAAATAAAACCATAACACAAATTTAGTATTATATTAACGCTATATTATCGATCGTTTCCAAAAGCTGATGTCGTTATTGTAAGCACTAATAATCATTGCAGCCAACTGAATGTTTGGAGGTTGGCCTATACAGCAAGTATTGGTCTTACTCAGGATCTAAATATCTTGAGGTCGACTTTTTTTCAAGTCGAACTGTACGCTGTAATTCATGGTTGCTGGTTTCAACTAACTATTCCAATAAAATAATACTCAATTGTTTTTACACTGATATATGGTTTTAAGTAGCTCTTACGCTTGAAATAAATCTCTTCATCCCTGCATGAGACCCTAACAGACACTCCCACTCAGGATCTGATGGGACTTAACAAAGCTCAAAAATGGAGCCTCACCATGAAATGCTATATAAAATCATATCCGGACACTCATTTCTTGGGGTGAGCCTCAACTATATGCAGAGGAGGCAGTTGCTGTTTTCTAAGCCAAATTGATAGGGAGAAGAAAAATATATATATATATGCAATTTTTCCTGGAAATATCTCGGAGAAACAGAGACAAAGATAACTACATGAATTTTTTTATTGAATTTCTCTTCCTTTCTCAGCAGGTGTCATGAGAGAAGACAACATCTATGTCTCATTCTTTATCGTGTTTAATATAATGAGAATGGTTGAAAGTGATTGAAGTTTCCCCCAAAACACCTTCACACACACACACACACACACACACACAGATATTTCCCCCCCCACACACACACTCATTGACATCTTTGAGAATCCTTACACTTCTTTGATCTATACATACATTGTCCTATAAGATGCTTGAGAAATTCAATAAAAATCTATGACATACCTTGTCTTTCAGATTCAACAATACGTATTTGAAAACATATATACGTGTGTGTGTGTGTGTGTCTGTGTATATATATATATATATATATATATATATATATATATATATATATATATATATATATACATGTGTAGAAAAACTGATAACAACGATCCAAGTGGAAAGAATGATTTATTTACGGGTCGACACTATAACGTTTCGGTTCTACTGAACCATAATCAGGACCATGAGGGGTGATATTAATAATTTTAAGTTAACGATGGATGATTATAAATGTGAAATACAAAAACCTAGGGGAAAATATGAATAGTTAGAAAAAGTTAGTCGTTTAACTGGCAAATCAGTTTAAATTACGTCATTTAACTTATTAGGAATATTGTATAGAATTTATGTACGTTGTTTAGGAGAAAGATTTCGAGTCAGAAGGAAGAAAAGAAAGAAAGAACAAAAGAAGAATAAAAAGCATGGAAATTACTCTTCATATATATATATATATATATATATATATATATAATTAACAACTGTGCCAATGATTATGGGGTGTTTTATGCCGTGGTCATACCTACGTACTCGTCAATCCTATTTACCAACCCCCTCCGCTCGGTCAGGATATGACAATTTTTAAGCGGAGTTTTACAGGTTTGAATTCAGAGTTTTCCTTCTCCTAGACTAGTTGCCACACCAAAGCTGAAGAAACCAGTCTGCCCTACTATTTCTCCATAGCTGGAGGGAGAATAATTGGATTCATACCTTTCCCAAGGGTATTAGTGCTATGTGAAATGCAATCAGTCTCGTCCAGGTTTTGAACTCGTGTCGCCGTGTCCATTTCCTACGACGATAACCATTACACCACGAGCGCCTCCATACGTACTCGTCAATAATCAACAAAATACGGAAAAAGATGCATTAGGCTTACAATACCCGATATTTCGGACAATTAATACGCAACGTTCGTCCTCATTTGCAAGATCTTGTTCAGGAACATCAAAAGGCAAATAAAGAAATCAACTTCAAATCCTTGCCTGTGCTCTTCAATAAAATAAACGTACAAGAAAATTAGTGAAGATCTTAAAGTGCTTAGTGCCCTTATTTATCAGAACCCACTTTAAATCTAAGATATTAACATACTACCTAAAACACAGAGTTTCACGCACATTGGACTGTACAATAGACTGATTGCTATCCATTATATGATTGGGAAAAGCAATGCGCTTGAAACTCAAAGACATGGACAGTAGTTAATGTTGAAAGCCCTGTTTGTTGGGACTGTTGAATACGCCGACTGCACCTCTAAAGAAAGGTAAGAGCCGATACGAATGTCCTAGATATGACAATAAACTGCATCTCATGGTGAAGCTCCAGTTCTGGAGCTTTGGGAAATGTGAAGTACCCCTTCATTGCAATTATTTCAATGACCGCACTGGATTGAATCGATAAGACATGTTTAGGTCAAACAGAACTGCTCACTCATTTACTTGAATTATTTTTATTATTATTTATCTAAAAGCATAGAGCTGTGTTCAAATTATTCATATTACATAGAAATATTTGATAAATAAAATTACTAATGTTTAATAACAACACTTGAAACCGTTTAACTGTGTGCAAACAAATGATAAATATTCAGTAGAATTATTAGTATTTGAGTGGAATACTTGGAAATATTTAACAACCAAATGAGCTGAAAGAACTCGTTTAAAAAAATTTGCGAACTAACAAGGTGCTTACAAAAATATATACAATAACAGGATCTGGCAGTAAATAACCCACAAGTGTTGCTATGCGATACAACGCCAAACCAACTAAATAACATTGATTATATATATATATATATATATATATATATATATATATATATATATATTTATATGTGTGTGTGTGTGTGTGTGTGTGTTTCCAGACGGAAAATAAGTTACGATACCCAGAGGACAATACCGGTTTGACCTGGATATACAAAGTACACAAAGGTTGAGTACTCTTGAACACGCTTTAAGTTTAGAACCTCTTCATCTATTTATCTGAATAAGTGTGTTTCTTTATTGAAATACTCCTCTTTTATATGTATGTCTTTTGTAAATTTAAACACATATATAGAATATTGCAATTTCCTGATAATATATGTCAGCATCTATGTGTGCGTGCTTATGTGTGTGTGTGTGTGTGTGTGTGTGTGTGTGTGTGTGTGTGTGTGTGTTCAAATATTCAAGCGTATAGAGTTTGTTTTTCTATAAAGAACAAGTGCCATTCAATTCTCAGGGGAACAATAATTACTTATCACCAAAAATATCACTAATTTCGTTCTTAAAATCACAAAATGAAATCTAAAAAGAAAAAAATAATAACTTCAGTTGAAATTCTTATACGTTAACACGAACACGTATAGCAACACAGACACTTATTCATAGAACAATATATCACCTTCCCAATGCTACATCAGCAAAGAAAAAATGACGAGAGATAAAGTTGGTTTCTGTTTGTTTTTCTTATTTTGTTCGTATGTTTGTTTTCTTAAAAGACAAAAATAGAGGAAATCTATAGGATTTTTTGTTTTGTTTTGTTTTAAATCTGTTCACTTGTGACAGCCTGAAACCAAATTGTATGTTATTCACATGGGACACAAATTGAAATTAGTTTTGTATTTTCTTGATGTCAGCCTAACTCGATTTCGAAGTATTAACCCGGTTAATACCAATCAACATTTGGGGATCAAATCTGTCGATCTGTGTTAATAATGTGTCTATTTGCAATTACAGATTGAGTCAACAAAGCTCATATTTTTCTTTCCAGGGAGTTCTCTTATATATCAACGAAAGTGTTTTGTTCGAACGTTGTCACAACAGTGACTGAAATTAGATACTGTACTAGCATCAACTAAGTAGACTGAATTTTGATAATAAAAACGTCTATAAGAATATATATATATATATATATATATATATAGATGAGGTTTGAGATACCTAAGAAAATCTTTTTAAAATTCATACTATATGACTCTCAAAATTTATTTTCCTTTTAAAATTTCTATCATAAATTTATCTAGATTATTATTCTTATTTTTAACTTATCTAATTACCTTATTCTGTATATACAAACTCGGGTCATTGGCCTAATGAGTAGAGTGTTCACCAATGGTCAGGGAGACCAGGGTTTAATCCCAGGTCGAGTTAAATCAAAGACTGAAAAGATAATACTTGATGCCACCTTACTTAACACTAAGCATATATATATATATATATATATATATATATATAGTTCGAAGAAAAAAGAGAAAATCTGGATTTTTGAAGCACGAAAATCAGTTTTATATATCCATTATAGCCCGTTGTGTGTGTGTGTGTGTGTGTGTGTGTGTGTGTGTGTGTGTGTGTGTGTGTCCACAGAGAGAAGATTTCTTCAAAATAAGATCCTTCTGATGTCTCTATATACCCAATATGTCTTCGGCTTTTTTACACTTTGTTTACTTTTGATTTGATTTTCCATTTTCTATATGCATATCTCTCTTCACTTTTCTTACCTTTTGGTTGTCACAGAAAGTGTCAAGTGTCACTTTCATTCCTCTGTCTTTTAATCTTTCTACCATCCTACTTTTTAGTTTTCCAATTTACTCTCTCTCGTATACAGTCACGACTACCACGAAAACTATATATGAAGTGTGAGATACCTAAGAAAATATTTTGGAAATTTATACTTAATGTTTAATGTTGACTTAATTTATAATTAATATTTAATGTTGACTATTAAAATTTATTATCCTTAAAAATTTATTAATAATTTATTTAATTACCTTATTCTGCATATTTAAACTCGGGTCATTGGCAGAATGAGTAGAGTGTTCGCCAATGATCAGGGAGACGAAGGTTCAATCCCAGGTCGAGTTATACCAAAAACACAAAAGATGATACTTGATGCCACCTTGCTTAACACTCAGCATTATAAGGTAAGGATCAAGGGTAAAGTGGAGCAATCGAGGAAAAAGAGTAGTTCCCTCCTCTACATATCGGTGTAGTAGGTATTAAAAAAGGAGCCTTCTGGTCACCCTCGACGAAGGTCGCCAACTTTACTTTACTTACTTAACATATTTACAATATACCAGCTCATTGGTCTATAAGGTAGAGTGTTCATCAATGGTGTTCAATCCCTGGGTGAGCCATAACAAAGACTTAAAAAATAGTACTTGATACCTCTTGTATAACACTAAGCATTCTAAGGTACGGATCAAGGGTAAAGAGGAACAATCCAAGGTAAGGAGTAGCGCCCCTTAGCACCTCGGTGTATTAGGTATTAAAAAGGGAGCTTTCGGGTTGCCCTCGACTACGGTCGCCAACTTTATTACTTATATTTTTACAAGGATACATATAAAGCAATCTATGACATGAGACATCAATATAAAAATAATTTTTGAAAAAATTGTTTAATATTATTAGGTTTTTGCAATAAAAGTATATAGATTGACGGAAGGTATTTATTATTTTGTCATCAAGTATTTCTTGGTGATATTGTGGTATTAAATAATGATTTTAAAATGTTATAAAATGTTCTAATGATGTTATTATATACTTCAATATGATATACTTTAATATATTGTGGTATTAGAAAATGATGTTAAACTACCGTAAGAGAATGCTGTTAGATTATTTTAACTTTCGTAAATAAATGATGTGATATCGTGAAAAAAAGGTTTGGAAATATATATATATATATATATATATATATATATATATATATATATATATTATAACATTGCTGGTTGTCAATAAATCACTTTGTGGGTTTGTGTCGAACTAAGTGCAATATAATATGGAGAGTACTCAATATCTAGGATAGAGCTATTATATAATAATAAATATATATATATATATTAGATATATATATTGTCACTGTCTAAATTCCATGAATTAAATATATATATCTAATATATATATATATATACATATATATATATTAATTGTATAGTTTGTTATATTTATAAATAAAGAGTGTTCAATATCGGTGATAGCGTGTATAAATACAACTTGGGGATAGCGTATACATTGATTCTCCCGCGCTTGGTAACTGCCAGTTTCACGCCTATGAGATCATTGAACCGAGTCTTAACAAGTTACAAAATGCTGTTGATGCTAATTTTTAGACTCTCCTAATTTTTACATATATATATATATATATATATATATATATATATGTGTGTGTGTGTGTGTGTGTGTGTGTGTGTGTGTGTGTGTGTGTGTGTGTGTGTAAAGTGAAAAAATTCAAGCCAAATAGATATAATTATTTTGTGTTTAGAAAGAATACCAACGCATTTAACTGTATTTCAGTGTATAACGGAAACGAGAAGATAAAAGATAAAATGTCTCCAAACACTGACTCCTAATGGATTTAATATCACCGCAACTGACACTTCTTTGAAATAGAACAGATTTGGGATGAAATATAAACAAATGAAGAAACAAAACATTCACGGCTAATATGAAACACATCTTTCAGTGGAAGAAAGAGTTTTTTTTAACTCCTTTTTAAAAAATATTGAAGATATCAACATTCACGATACCCTGTTTTGTTGAAAAAAGACTTAAAATTTATGATTAAGAATTTCGTCTTAACCAGATGCCTCGTTGTCAGTAAGCGAGTCAAACACTCTACTTCGTAAAAAAGTGTTTTGTGTGATAGAATTAACCGATATGAATTCTCTTACAGCAATGCATTTCGATCAATCATGGCCGACTGGAAAAGACACCCACGACGAGTTTATGAAATTCAGAACAAGAGAGCATTCGGGGAAAAGGTAGGTCACTAATATTTAATGAAAAGTTGACTATAGCCGTGCTACCCACAGAAATTCTAAATGAAGGACCGCTACGAGTTACAACTTTCTCAACCTACCCAACATTTGTCTGGGAAGTATTGTGCATTATTCCTTACAAACTAAATTTCTTGTAGATTTCAAAGTGACCACGACAAAACTGCATGTCGGCATTTCAGTACAGAAATACTGGAGTCTGAAGATAGGGTTGTGTTTTAACGATGCATTGACCGTAAGTTAGAGAATTAAACTTAAGTATTCATTGTAATTTGTGTAACAGCAAAGGGAATGCCATATCTAAAATGTGAGTGTCTCTCTCTCTCTCTCTCTCTCTCTATCATCATCCTCTCACCAACATCATCATCATGTTGTGCCGCTAGCAGAGATATCCCTGACCATCTCTCACCACTTCTCTCTATTGTTCATCGTCTCAGGCAGGTCTTCAGGGCTACATCCAGTATCCTCACATAGCTGCTGTATTTATGTTCGAGCTGGTCATCCTGCTTTTGCCCGGCCATATGTGGGGGTTCACAGGAGTACATCACATTATGAGCTCGTCCGTGATTCTTCAGCAGTGTCCTGCATGTCTGGTTCGTCTAACTTGGATAGGTTTCGTGATGGGAGCCAGGTGGCCGTATAGTTGGTGCTTTGTAGGGTGTTGCCACCAGGACTTGTTCATTATTGCTCGCAACATTCTTATGTAATTGCCGTCTAGCTTCTTCTCCAGTCGTTCTGTTAGCGTCCATGTGATGCGTCCATACAGCAGTATCGACACGACCGCTGCCTTGAAGAAACTGCGTTTCGTTTTATCGGTCAGGTCTGATTTCAATATGATCAATAGCTTATCGATAGTTGTCCATGCCTTCATTAGCTGCGTGTCGATGTCCTTTTCGGTTGATGAAACACTGCTTCCTAGGTAAGTGAATCTGTCCACCAGTTTCAGAGGGGTTCCCTCTAGTGTGGAAATGTCGCCGGTCTGATTAAAGCACATATATTCAGTCTTGTGTGCATTGAAATAGAGGCCAATGCCTGCGGAGGCTCGTTCCAAACTATACTATAGTGTTTCGGCTTGGTTGGGTGTATTTGCCAGTATCACTATGTCATCTGCGTAGTCGGCGTCGGTAATTGTTTTTGCGGGGTACCTTCTGTTTCTTTTCTTTGTCAGCTTTCGGCCGTTTTCTCTGATTTTATCAATCGATGTTCTAAGCACGTAATCTAGACAGATGATAAAGAGGTATGGGGCTAGCGTGTCCCCTTGTAGTACTCCTGCTACAATGTCGAACTATTGTGTGTCTCCATCTGGTGAACGTACTTTCACTTTGGTGTTTCTATAGAGAATCGTTATGGCTGCTACGGTTTCTTTTGGTATGCCGTATGCTAGTAGGATTTGTTCCATCTTCTCTCTGTGAATGGAATCGAAGGCCTTGGTAAAGTCGACAAATATTAATGTTGCCTGTAGGTTTTTTGGCCGTACGCCTTCAAGGATTCTACGGATGGTCAATATTTGTGAGGTTGTGGATCTATTTCATCGGAAGCCTTTTGGTTTTTCCTAAGGATGTTGTCGATTTTGGGTTCTATGCGGTTTCGTAGTAGGGCATTGTAAATTTTGGCTGCTCTCTATCCCTCTCCCTCTCCCTCTCCCTCTCTCTCTCTATATATATATATATATTCTTAGAAGAGGATTCTACTATTAATTTATATATATCACTCTTGTCTGTTTAAGAGATGAGGTTTATGAAGTCAGAATGTTTATCAATTCGGTTTGTGTTTCTTTTTTAACCTGCTATCTATCTTCATGGGTTATTTAACGCAAAAGCTACTCTTGTTGAAGAAACGTAGTGGCACTGTTTAACCAATTGTTTGACGGGATTTCGAACCCGTTTACTACGATACCATAGCCCAGCACATTAGCCGCTCCACCACGAGGACTTCCAATATTCAGCCATTGAAGAAAAATATTAAGACTTTTCTGTTATTGTTTAATGTACAGCTTAAAAAAAGTAAAAATCTTTTAAGTATCTTAATTGATTTTTTAGCTAGCGATGTCACACACACACACACACACACACATACTCACACACACATATATATATATATATGAAATTTTGACTGAATGTTTGAGACAAGTTATTCATTCTCAACATGGTATTATGTTCATTGGCAATGAAAGAGATTGAGTTGGAAATTAAACATTCTCCCGGATGCCCAGTCGGCTGGGGCTGTAGAATACACCGACTGCTACTCTGCAGAGGGGTAAGAACCCCCCCCCCCCCAATGAGTGTCCTGTTAATGACACTAAACAGTCTGATGGTGAGGTTCCAGCAATGCAGGAGCTTTGGGGAATGCGAAGTACCTCCTCATTGCCATCGCTCCCAGATCCACTCTGGCCCGGAGTGGAAGCACCTGAATAGGGCCCTATCTATGGGTTAAATAGACCTAACAGCATACTTATGCTAAAATGAATTGTTTGAGTAAACGGAATAGCTTTAAATAGAAATATTTTTGACAATTAAACCGTACTTACATTTAAACTGCAGAGGTGAGAGCATGTCTCTGAAAGATTTCTCTTTTGAGTTTTACCTCTACAAGGGTTTGACCTCCTGCTATAAGTTTAACCCTCCGATTTTCGAGGCATTCATGATGAACTTAATGATTTTGTAAGACATTTTGTACATTATGCATGTTTGCAGGACCATATCTAGGCTTCCTTTTCAGTCAATCACTGCCATGGTCGCATTTTCCCCCCTTGTTTTGGTTTTTTTGATGATTTTCTGGTCTATATACAATAGGTTATTTCGTCTTCTTGTCCTCCTGCAGCATCCTTTTTGCACTTCCGGAAATTGCCCGTTGCATTCAAACGGGTTATAGAATTTTCTCTTATTTGTGTGGTCAGAATTTTCTATAGCATAGTTACACACGTTGCTGTGGATGGTCCCTTTTATGGGGTACTTCTAGATCAGAGTAATTTTTCCTTTCGTCATCCTTTCGGGTATGCTTGCTTCTTGTAGCCATCATGGCCGAGCCTTTTCTCACTATTTTCTTAAGTGTTGCTCTTAGCGAGTGCCGATGTATGTTCGCCTCGAGATTTCTTCGAGTTCATCAAATTCTTTTTTTCATTTTGATAATCGATTGAGCGTTTCCGTTATGTTTTTTCTTCCTTCATATTTTACCCAAAAATCGTTTTGTTTCTTTTGTCTCGGGTTGCAGATTTGTATATATTGCTATATTTTGCGTCTCATTTTGTTTTGGAAGCTTTCTTAGAGTAATTTCTTCACTAGTTACATGTCTACATATTCCTATTACCTTAGGTCAAACAACCAGCCTTTCTATAAAATGAAGCCGGTTTGGTCGGCAAATTTTTAACTTAGAGTTGGATTACTTTTAAGTTAACAGTCAATTATATTTTTATTGTCTTCCATAGTCTACTTTTCCTTTTATGTCTCTTCGCTGCATTGTTACTTTGGTCTTTGTTTGTGTACCTAAAATTAGAACAGCCAAAATTCCCAGGAGTCAAGTTAGTTCCCAATGTTGGCTCTCAAGAGAGCATCTACCGATCATGACGCCCAGACCTGTTGTTTGAGTTCCATGTTGATTTATATTTAAATTTGGGAAATTTTATGGGTAGTATACTGGGGCTATCGTACCGGGCTATTTCCCTAATGGGTAGAGCGTTCGCGAATAGTCCGGGATACCGGGGTTCAATCCCAGGTCGAGTCATACCAAAGACTCAAAAAATGGTACTTGATGCCGTCTTACTTAACACTCAGCATTATAAGGTACGTATCAAAGGTAAATTGGTACATTCCAGGCAATGGAGTAGTGCCCTTGCCTCCATCTCGGTGTAATAGCTATTTAAAAGGGAACATTCGGGTCACCCTCGACTACGGTCGCCAACTTTACATTTTTATATTGGGACTATACCAGGCCCATGTGCACATTATTACCTGTGCTCCTGTCACACATGTGGCCAGGCACTCTTAAAATAAAGAAGACTCTTAATTGAATCCCCCAAAAAATTTCTGTTTTAAAACTGACAAAATTTTAGTTACGTAAAAGTTCAGTGGTCACCTTTTATAACTGTTTTGGTTTAAGCTTTATTCGTTACTTAATCTGCTACTTTATATGTGGATTGATTTATTACTAAAATTTAGCCATTCAAAAACGAACCATTTTTGTTGGTTGGTTTGGTTCATTGGGTTTTATGGCATATCAACATTTGTAGGTTATTTAACGTCAAATCCATTTTTATGTAAATAATCTGTTCTTTTTAAAACAGTTCAGTTTAGCAGAAGTACACAGTTTAATGGTCAAAAACATTTCTATTTCAAACTATGCTAGCAGTTATATGTAAAAATTCAGTTAAGTGTAAATACAGTTTTAATGTCGAAAAACAGTTCTATTTCAAATAATTCAGTTAAGCATAAGCACGCAGTTTAAATGTAAGTACGGTTTTATTGTCAAAAACATTTATTTTAAGCTATTCAGTTTATTCAAACAATTCAGTTTAGCATTAGTATGCTGTTAGTTCTATTTAACCTATAAATAGGGCCCTATCAGGTGCTACCAATCCGGGCCAGTGTGGACCTGGGAGCAACAGCAATAAAGGGGTACTTCGCATTCCCCAAAGCTCCAGCATTGCTGGAACCTCACCATCAGATTGTTTAGTGTCATATCAGGACACTCGTTGGGAGCTTACCCTTCTGCAGAGTAGCAGTCGGTGTATTCTACAGCCCCAGCCGACTGTGCAAACCATCTTCGGTCACCGTTTTAATGTTATATTCCGAAATCCCCTTTTTAATCATTTATCTCTAACTTATTAATTAACGGCTTTTTCTTTAAAAGTTGACTTAGTGCGAGGAATCTGCAACTACAATGAATTCTTTATTCTTTATTTCTTTTATATTCTTTAAATATTTTTCAAATAGCCCAATTGGCTTGGGCTGCTGAATACACCGTCTGCATCTCTGCAGAAGGGTAATACCCCCACAAACGATTGCCCCGGATAGGACACTAAATAATCTGATGGTGACCATTCAGTAATACTGGAGCTTTGGGGAATGCGGAGTACACCATCATTGCCATCGGTCCCTTGTTTACTCTAGCAGAGAGTGGTAGCAACTGATAGGGTCCTAGCTATGGTTCAAATAGAACTGTTTGACATTTAAACAGTGTAAACAATTGACCTATGTTAAAATGAAGGGTTAGTTGTAGAAGTGTTTGTTCATTGAACTGTGTGTAAACAAATGACTGATGTTTAATTGAATAGTTAGTGATACATCGCAATACTTGAAAACATTTAACTCTGTTGACTTGTGCTAAATTGAATTGTTCATTTAACAGTGTGTATCGACAATATAAATTTACAAATCATATGTTTGATATATATATATATATTTTACATGGTATAGTCTGTGACCCTGATTTTCATGCAATCAGCAATCGTCGGACAGTAAGAACCATAAACCTCTTATACATATATATATATATATGTGTGTGTGTGTGTGTGTGTGTGTGTGTGTGTGTGTGTGCACAAACAGGATTTGGCATTAGATAACCAGCAATGGTTGATATGCTAAACAAAACTAAACCAAACTAAAGAAAAAAAGAAAGCTCTAAATTTTATTTTTTTATCGCCAGATCCTCCCTTGCAAGGCATTGATTATTTTTTTAAATATTTATAAAGTAGCAAAAATTTCAGCATATCAAAGATAACAAATTCAGAAAAATTGTAGTACTTGACAAGCCAAATTCCTCACACTTATAGATCAAATCTCGGCAAATAATTTAGTGTTATATGCCCAATTCCTTAATTATTTTTTCTTGTCTGCTTATTTGTTAACACAGCTTTCTGATTATAAGTTTCAGGCACGTGACTTAAGTAGAATGTAATACCACAATTAATTTTTCACTCGTGAGTTTTTTTGCTTTTTTAAAATTTTTTAGAATTTTATTTTTATGTTATTTTACTAATTATCAAATTTTCAAGCTTCTTTTACCCAAAGGAAAAAGGAAAACACAGTCCTTATTATTATTATTATTATTATTATTATTATTATTATTATTATTATTCACTCATTAGAGCTTTTCACATCAGCGTGTTACATACCCATAATATACGGATGTGTGAAATAGACATAGGCAATCCGAAAACACGAAAACACTTTACGACTTCTTAGTTCAGGTACGAAACTTTATTTACCTTTTTGAGTTTAAACGTTTTTCGACACGAGGAGAGAAAGACACAATCTTTCTGTGCTGACTGCTTTTACATCGTCAGCTCTCAACCCAACCAACCCGCGGGGCCCGTAGCGCACAAAGTCGTCTGGCCACGCCCAGGTCTGAATCTCAACTTCTCTCGTTCGGAGGCAGGAACTCAACTACCTAACTTTTTCTCAAACCCCAAAATCCTCAGCCGGTGCATGATGTCACCCCATCCCCTGGTCCCAATTCCAACTGGGATTTTTATTTTGACATCTCTGAATGACATATCCTCTCCGCACGCGCGTGAACACCTGCGTTAATGTTGCACCTAACTAACCCATGCGCTAAGCAAAAGGTTCTCATCCTAACTAGACCTAAAGGCAAGATATATAAAACGAAATCCCTCGGCAATTATATTACAAGCGTTAGCTGATGGTTTTTCACTGGAGTCTGAGTGACAGCAAGTCTTCTCAAGTCTCCAGGACTCTTCTCAGTATTCTGGCCGTTCTCAATAATGCTGACGTTTGGATGGTCTCCACCCGTCCGCCAACTTCCAAGTCCTCCAGTCCCTTTAGTAATCCTTTAGTTACTGTTCTAAACGCACCAGTTACAATTGGTATAATTGTCACCTGCATGTTCCACAGTTTTTTTCAATTCCCTAGCGAGGTCGAGGTACTTATCCTTCTTTTCACATTCTTTCAGTTTTCTTCTATGGTCAGCCGGGACAGCAAAGTCGACTATTTTGCAAGTTCTCTTTTTTTTATTATTATTAGGTCAGGTCTTCTGGCCGAGATTAGGTGATCCCTGTGTACGTTGAAGTCCCATAGGAGTTTATGCGAGTCATTTTCTAGGACAAGTGCCGGGTTTTGCATATACCATTTGTTTGTATCGTTGAATTGAAATTTCTTGCACATCTCCCAGTGGATCACCTTGCCGACCCAATCATGTCTCGTCTTATATTCCTTCTGCGCTAATTTGCTGCATTCGCTATTATGTGATTGATGGTTTCATGTCTGTCACCACATAGCCTGCGTTTGCTATTTTGTTGTGTTTTATCTATTCTCGCTTTGGTATGATTGGTTCTTACGGCCTTGTCTTGTGCTGCTATTAGGAGAGATTCTGTTTCTCTCTTAAAGTTTCCTTTTCTTAGCCATGTCCAGGTTTTGTCGTGTGAGATGTTTATTATTATTATTATTATTTTGAAAGTTTTTCACACTATAGTTAGCTGATGGTTCCTCACTATTATCATTATCATTATTCCGTGTGAGTTTTTCTCACCAGCGTTAGCTGATGGTTTTCCACTGGAATCTGAGAGACTGCGTCTCTCCTCACGTCTCCCGGACTCTTCTTAGTATTCTGGTCGACCTCAACAATGCTATAGTTTGGATGGTCTCAGCTCGTCCTCCAATTCCTAACTCCTCGTGTCTTTTTACCAAGCATTTGGGAATCAATCCTAGAGCACCATTTACAATAGTCACTTAAATGTTTCGTTGTTTTTTTTTAGTTCTCTATTAAGGTCCAAGTTCTTGTCTCTTCGTTTCCTTTGATTTTCACTCTGTGGCGGCAAAGTCCACTATTTGGTTATACCCCTTTGCTTGTTTTTACACTTGTGTGAACTGGTGGTTTTCCACAGAAGTTTGAGTAATCGCAAATTTCGTCAGCTCTCAAGAATTATTCTAAATAATCAAGCTGATCTGGATGGTCTCGATTCTACTTTTTATCCCCAGTTCCTCGAGCCATTTTTCCAAAGGATTGAGGAAAATTTCTAAGGTACTAACCACAATTGGTATCACCGTCACTTTCATTGATAATCCTATTGGCCTAATGAGTAGAGTGTTTGCCAGTGGTCCGAGAGACCAGGGTTCAAATCAAGGTCGAGTTATACTAAAGACTAAAAAAAATGGTACTTGATAATGCCTTGCTTAACACTCACCATTATAAGGTAAGGATCAACAGTAATGTGGAGCAACCCAGGGAAAGTAGTAGGGCCCTTCCCTACACCTCGATTTGGAAGCTATTGAAAAGGGAGCCTTTCAGGTCACCCTCGACTAAGGTTACCAACTTTACTTTTTACTTCAGAGTCATAGTTATATTTCGTTGGCTGCTTTTATTTTCTCATTATAGACGCTAACATTAAAGATGAATAGCAATAATTTATTTTTTTAACTATTTGTGTAATATGTTGACCCTCGACCGAGCCGTCAATCAAGAGATGCACCTGTGTAAATAAGCGGAAGAACAGCGAAACAGGTCTATCCGGTCGAAGATATCGGAATATCACCTTGACCTGTAGACGTGGTTGAATTTGGTGGCAGATGCGTCCGCCCTCAGGAAACAGGTGGACGTCAAACAAAAATATATAACCAGATGCCACAGACGGCTTGGGTCAGTTCCAGTTCGAGTTCCAGTTGCAGTCAGTTGCAGTTGGAGTCAGTTGGGGACAAGATCCTAGCGTGAGAATCAGCTTGCAGACTGAGGGCTTGCGGCCCTCAGTGACCCACGATGGAGCAGCCCAACCAGGACACGAAAAAAGTGCTGCTATGGTGAGAAGAACTTTGGGTCAATATGTAGCAGTCTGACCCCTTCTACAACTCACCTCTCACACACAACCAACATCAACCCTTTCGAATAAAGTGTCAGAGGTATATTTTTGTAAAGAATTGTGTTCGTTCGTTCTTTGAAGTTCCGTCATTATTGTTGGCTGTTTCCGCTTATATTATGTAAATGTATGGTTGTTACTCTACATTTGATCTTGTCCGTTGACAGAGGGGTTCTTCCACTCAGCATCTGATCAAGTTTGCCGGTATCCTAACTTTGGATTCATCAGCTTTGCTTCATATACAACTTGCCCACAACCCATGGTTTCCATGGCAATATGTTTGTGCTGCTCGCAAATTCTCTGCTACATCAGAGATTTATCCAGTGACAAACCGGGGGCGGGGCGAATATCAGGGTAGTTATGATGGGGTAAAAAAACACAATTGGGTTTTCCTTAAGTTCAAAATCCTAGTATCACATCGTAGCTTAATTTCTGACATGTAGTACTTTCTTATTTTATCACCACACGTACACTAACCTATTCCGGGGAAAGTATTTCGGAGTTTTCTGATGTGAATGAAATATTTTATTATGGTTTAATTTCTTTTATTTCTAAATATTTTCAGTAAAATATTTTAGGTAAATAAAGTTGGTGACTGTTGTCGAGGATGACTCGAAAGCTCCCTTTTCGATAGCTACTACACCAAGGGAGGGCGCTACTCCTTTCCCTGGATTGATCCACTTAACCGTTGATCCGTACCTTATAATGCTGAGTGTTAAGCAAGGAGGAATCAAGTACCATTTTTTGGGTTTTTGGTATGACTTGACCTGGGATTGAACCAACTTTGCTTTTACTTTTTTTACCATAATGCTATTTCTGGCTGACCAGTGTATATCAGGCTTACTAAGTGATTTATCTGTGCAATATTAAACATTCAAGAACAATCTGATGCCTCTTGTTACTCCAAAAGCATAGGCAACCTTTGCCTTCTGGCCGAATGATCTTTTAATGGCGTCTGTATAAGAAGGCAGACTCAAAGGCCATTATTTGTATGACCAAATTCAGCAGACAGGTTAACTGGAAAAACATGAAAGGAGCGTATAAAAGGTAGGCACTGATAGTGGTTCTCAAACGGACTCAGGTCGAAACCGAAGCTAAAATGATAGACATATTTGATTGCTGTTTTTGATCAAGGAAATATCAGCATGATTTCAACTGACTACGATTTATGAAAGACTGTGTCGATAAACAGCCTCAAGACAAAAGAAAGAATTTATGAGGTCTGTTTGGCGGGTTAGATACTTGCATATTTTCAAAGATCAGAGTTCAATCCCAGGTAAAAGCTAGGACGCTGAATTCTTTTTTTTAAGTGAAATAAGCACTTTCTCTCAAAATATTAGGTGCACATCGGATGGTATAATTATTAGATTGATTGATTGCTTTATTTTAATGCATGACAAATCACCTAGGGTTTTTATGCCTAGAGGTTAGAGAATTGCGTTTATTATACGTCTATATTAATATTTTTGTGTGGTGGTTTCTTAAGAGGATTTTTAGCGAACAGTCCAATCGAATAAAAATTATTTTTAAACATCTGTTTGACCTTTAGAAATTTGACCCTGAGTCAAAATGGGCGTAAAGGTAATAAAAGAGTACTCTATACTCATAATATCTCCAAAACTCGATCCTCACCACAAAATGAAGTTAAGTGTCTTACAAAGGAAAAATTTTCCCCAGGAGTGGGGTTCTTATCCCTATAATGGTTAGAGGTCTTTTCTCACGGAACATCTTACTCTCACAATATACGCCGAATATCGGGCCTTATTACAAACTTAGGTTGGTTGGTTGTTTGTGTTTTTATGGCATATCAACTTTTGTAGGTTATTTAACGCCAAATCCATTTTTTAAACAATTCAGTTTAGCATAAGTACGCAGTTTAAATGTAAGTACAGTTTGATAGTGAAAAGCATTTCTATTTCAAGCTATTCAGTTTAATCAAGCAGTTATCATCATCATCATCATGTCGCGCCGCCAGCGCGGATATCCCTGACCGTCTCTCGCCACTTCTCCCTATCATTCATCGCCTCCGGCAGGTCTTCAGGGTTACATCCCGTGTCCTTACATAGCTGCTGTATGTAAGTTCGTGCTGGTCGTCCCACTCTTGCACATCCATGTGTGGGGGTCCACAGGAGTACATCGCTTATGAGCTCGTCCTTGCTTCTCCAGCAGTGTCCCGCATGTCTGGTTCGTCGAACTTTTATAGTTTTCGTGATGGGGGGCAAGTGTCCGTATAGTTGGAGTCTCGTGGGGTGTTGTCGCCAGGACTTGTTTAATACTGTTCTCAACATTCTTGTGTAATTTCCGTCCAGCCTCCTCTCCAGCCGCTTCGTAAGCGTCCATGTGGTGCATCCATATAGCAGTATCGACACAACCGCTGCCTGGAAGAAACTGCGTTTCATTTTATCAGTTAGGTCCGACTTCCATGTGATCGAGAGCCTATCGATAGCTGTCCATGCCTTCGTCAGTCGTGTGTCGATGTCTTTCTCTGTTGATGAGACGCTGCTTCCTAGGTAGGTGAATTTGTCGACTAGTTTCAGAGAGGCTCCGTCTAGTGTGGCAATGTTGCCCGTTTGGTTGTAACACATATATTCAGTTTTGTTTGCATTGACATGGAGGCCAATGCCAGCTGCGGCTCGTTCCAGACTATGCAGTAGTGTCTCTGCTTGATTAGGCGTATTCGCTAGTAACGCCAAGTCATCAGCGTAGTCGGCGTCCGTGATTGTTTTTGCGGGGTACCTTTTGCTTCTTCTCTTAGTCAGCTCGAAGCCATTTTCTCTGATTTTGTCGATCGAAGTCCTAAGCACATAGTCTAGACAGATGATAAAGAGGTACGGGGCTAGTGTGTCTCCTTGTAGTACTCCTGCAACAATGTCGAAGTATTCCGTGTCTCCATCTGGTGAACGTACTTTCACTCTAATTCCATTTAGTATCGTACTAATTTTTTTTAAACTCAGTTAAATGTCAAAGGATTTTTTGCACACAGCACTATTGAATAAGAATTATTTTTAAACATCTGTTTGACCCATAGATGTGACCTTACCAGGAACTACCACTCCGGGACAGAGTTAAAATTTGCTTAAAACCAAAGAAGAGGTACTCCCAAGATCTTCAAAACTCAATCCTCACATTCAGATGCAGTTTAGAGTCATATCAGGACAATCTTTTTCACTGGGGAGATTTCTTCTTAGAACTCCATATTTCGAATGATAAATATGAAAATTTTGTTACTGCTAAGATGTAAACAGTAGCCGAGTACACCCCCCCAAAAAAAAACGAAGATAAAAAACCAGAGTTCCCTGAAAGTCAATAGCAATTAGGAAAAAAAAATCTTCACCATGAAAAAAGCATCGTTACTAATTTAAAAAAGAACAAAAACAAATACCAATGTGTTGAATATTTAAGAAAGATCAAATAGAACTAATACATGCCAAAAAAAAAAAAAAAACCCAAAAAACAGAAGACATTCAAGGCTAAATCAATAAAATTAGAAATTCGGTAGATGATAGTCGATCCCGATTATCACTGCAAACAGTAAATGAAGAGATCGGCAAGAAAAGGTCCCAAGAGAGCAAAAGTAAAATCTGTCAGCAAAGATGAAATATTTCAGAAGTGGAAAGAACCATTCAAAAACCTGTTCGGAAACCATTCTGAAATCACAGATAGAAATTATCTATAGCCTAATCCTATTTACCAACCCCTCCGCTCGGGCAGGATATGACACCAGGTCAATTTTTAAGCGAAGTTTAACAGGTTTGAATTCAGAGTTTTCCTTCTCCTAGACTAGTTGCCTCACCAAGACTGAAGAACCAAGTCTATCCTACTATTTACCCATAGCTGGAGGGAGAATGATTGGATTCATTCTTTTCCCAAAGGTATTAGTGCTATGTGAAATGCAATCAGTCTGGTCCAGAGTTTGAACTCATGTCGCCGTGTCCATTTCCTACAACGATAACCATTACACCATTATAGCCAAATAGACATCAAATTAGGATGGTTTCCAGTGGTAAACTTTGACGTAGTACTGAAAAAGTTAAAAGAAAAGTTGTAAGCCTCGATAAAATACCCCCTGACATATGGAAAACAAGAACATTTGGCAGCATGGTTCTTCGACTATGCAACGCTGTGTATAAAAAAAAAAAAACAGAAAAGAATGAATAGACAAAAGGCTGCTTCCACCTTTTTCTCATGAAAGTTTGCTTCGGAATCTCTAAAAACTACAGAAGCATAGTTGCTAATGTTTATACTGACCTGCTTCTCAGTGGTATCCAACCAAAAATCAAGAAAATTCTCACGAAAAATTAGAACAGTTTTCGGATAAATCGATTCACGATATTACAGATTCTGACTATCCATCAAATAATTGAAGGAGTACGCGAAAAAACATCAAGGCAACACTACTGTTAGCAAATTTCTCCGCGATGTTTGATTCTATATGCAGGAAATATAGAGCAAATTCTACTAGGATATGCTTTCCGCAAAGAAACCGTTACTGCAGTAACGATGCTTTCCAAAAACGAAAGCGACAGCTCGCTAACCTGAGGGCGATACCGAATTCTTCGACGTTGTAAGGAGATATATTAGCGTCATATATATTAATAATCTGCCAAGATTTCTTACTTTAAATCTCAATAGATCTAATAAAATGGTTACACGCTGTAGTAGTGTCGATACTACTATACAGATGCACCACATACACTAACGAAACGCATGGAGATAAGCTAGATAATAACGACACAAGAGTGCTATATATGCTATTTAGAACTAATTCAGGAAGCAAAAACCACAAAACACCTCATGTACGGCTTCTTACCTCCAATCTCACAAAAAATCCAATTAAGACGAACAAGACATGAGGGACACTACTTAAGAAGTAAACACGAACTTATAAGCTATATTCTTCTTTGGACACATGGACATATCACTGTTGACTGACCAGCAAATACTTACATTAGCTCTATGCAGACACTAGATACAGTCTAGAAGACTTAATAGAAGCGATGGACGATAGGGATGCATGGCGAAATAGAGACTCAATGAAATCTGTGCGCTCAGTGAGACTTATTGATGATGATGAGTTCATCTTTCATCCTGTTAAACTTGTTACGGGGATTAAAATTTGTACCCCAAAAAGAGATGTCTTGGATATGATACAAAACTATATCTGATTGTAATATACGGCCAAAATATTCAGATGCATAAAATGTTGATGCGCTTAGGAATCCGAAAAACACTCGAAACACTAACGACTCTCTTGGTTCAGGTATGAAACTTTTATTACCTTCTTGACTCTAAGGCTTTCGACACGAGGAGAAAGAGACACAATTTTTACTACGCTGACTGTTCCATCTGACCCGACAACGCGCGGCGCGCCCCCTAGACCATAACTGGACTGGCCTAACCCAGGTCCAAAAATCGACTCGCTTCGTCCAGCTTCAAATCTCAAATCACTGACCCAACCAACGCATGCGAACCCTGCAGCAAACAACTGGAGTCGTCTAGGTCTAAAACTCAACTCACTCTTTTTTCAAAATACCCAAGAATCCCAGCCTATCGCTTCCAGGCATGATGTCATTCACATCCCCAGTCCTATTTCCTATCCGGGGTTTTTATTATGACATCTAGATTGATACATCCTTCGCGCGCAAGCGTGAACACCTGCACTCAATGAGTGCACCTAACTAACCCGAATGATAAGATATAACCAATGAAGAATGATAATTTTTAAAAAATCCTTCCGCAATTATATAACATGATTACGAGGCTCCAATTCTGGAGATTAGGGGACTGTTGAGTACCCGTTTTTACCCCAGGCTCACTCAGATCCGGAGAAGAAGTACTTGTTAGGGTACCATCTATGAACGAAATAGACCTGTTTAAATAATATTTGTATTGGATATCTATACATAAAGCCATATAACAGTGTGATATTTTGGAATACATGGAAATAATTGATGTATAAATGTTTAAATAGATGACTATAGACAAAAAAAGGAAAAAGCAATTGAGCAAATATAGTTATATTTGTAATCAAACATTTAGAGGAGTATCAAATTTCGGCAATAAATTAAACCAACACATATCTATCTATCTATCTATCTATCCATCCCAGTATGTTTATATCTCACTTGGTAGCAAGCTATAATTCTATTCATCTGATTCTGCTCATATTTATATCTCGCATTGTTTTATATTTGATCATAATAAAGTAAGCAAGAAGAAAACGAAAGTTTTAAGAAGAACCTTTTTTTTTGTAAGCTGCATTATTTGTTTTCTCACATATCAATCTATGGGTTATTTAATGACAAAGCCATCTTTATAAAAAAATACCTGTATAGGTATAACAACTCATAGCTGGGGGATGAGGATATCTACACCTTTCTTTTGCCCAGTCGGCTCGGGCTGTAGAATACACCGACTGCACTTCTTGTAGAGGGTTAAGACCCCGCCCCAACAAGTGTTCTGGATATGACACTTAGCAATCAGATGATAAGGTTCAAGTAATGCTGGAGCTTTGGGGAAAGCTGAGTACCCATTCATTGGCATCACACTCAGGTCCACTTTTGCCCGGAGAGGTAGCCCTGATAGAGTCTAATCTATGGGTCAAATAGAACTACACAGTGTACTTATACTAAACTGAATTGGTTGAATCGGACTGCTTTGATATTGAAATTGTGTACTTATGCTAAATTGAATTGTTTGAAATAGAACTGATTTTGACTTTGAAACTGCGTACTTATGCTAAACTGAATCGTCTGAAATGGAACTGTTTTTGTATGCTAAACTGAATTGTTTGAAATAAAGCTATTTTGACATTTATCTGAGAGTAAAAGAAAGCTATACTTATTCTAAACTGAATTGTTTGAAATATAACTGTTTTCATGAATTAAAACGGATTTGGCATTAAATAACCTACAGTGGTTGATATGCCATAAAACCAAACAAAACCAAAGCAAACTTTTACCTTTTCCTAGGATTTTGTCTACCATTATTTTTTGCGAAAACTGATGAATTCAAAAGTCAAAATGAGGTTTCTTGTTCATCGTTGGCTAAAATACATAAGAAATTTGGGATTTAAAAAAATAGCATTTTGTGGCAGAGAACATACTCTAAAAATGATTTCATCGTGATCTCTGTGTTTTCATGGAAATAAGTGAGAGATATTATTTTCGGGGCACTTTTTGTATAATTAACAGGTGATATAATCAATAACGGCCAATTAGCGTAGTGGATAGTTTTCATTTAATGGTCCGGAAGACCGGGGTTTAATCCCAGGTCTATTCATACGAAAGACTCAAAAAATGGTAATTGACTCCGCCTTGCTAAATACTTAGTATTATAAGGAACAGATCAAGGTTAATTGGAACAATCCAGGGCAAGAAATAGAGCCCTCCCCTTCACCTCGATGTGAAAAAAGGAAATCTTTGAGTCGCCCTCAACTACGGTCGGCTAACTTACTTACTATATTAATAAAATCAAAATATCATTGTATAATGAAATCGAATATAATAGGTCTTGGGTTTGGGGTTTTTTGTATGTTTTTTTTTCTTCTATGTAAGAAAGGGAATAGCGAAAATGTCGATAATAATACTAACCAAATCCCATAAATATGTTGATCGTATCTTAAATCTTCCATTATGGATCGACTTTAAGAGAACATAAACGTTATTCAGAAGACTTGAGGAGAAGATTACATGCAGATGCGAATAGAGATTAAAGTTAAAAGGAAGAATCGAAGAAGTCCGTTGTTGTCAAGAAGCTTATTGACCAGAGATTATCTCTGAAATGCCAAAGCAATATGGCGTATAGCGTACCTTAGTAAGCCAGAAATGTTTAGAATATTCCTTTCAGTTTATAATTCTGCGCATGAATATACTTTCCTTAAGAAAGAAAATAACAAAGTCGGAGAGCAAGACGATGAAAAACTACAAAGGCAGAAAGAAATTTTCCCGAGAGATTATATTACTACACATTTTCCAGGTTTAGACTCCTAAATGGACTATTTAGATTTTTCTTGAAAATTAATACTTGTTGCCCTTCTTATTATGACTTGGTTTACTATCTACATTTTGGAAATACTCGCTATATATATATATATATATATATATATATATATATATATGATGAGTATTTTCGTAATGTAGATAGTAGAACCAAGTCATAATTAGATGGGCAACAAGTATTAATTTTCAAGAAAAATTTAAATTGTCCATTTTGTAGTCTAAACCTGGAAAATGTGCCGTAATATATATATATATATATATATATATATATATTGTTGAGGTTTATGCTTCACACTAGCTCATATGGTGAGTTGATGGTGAACCAAATTTTGCGATATTATTAAATAGTACTCAATATCACTGATAGAGCTTTTATATATACATATATATATATATATATATATATATTTCATGCTAGTGTTTGTGACCCTGATTTTTATGCTTTACACTACCATGTAATATATATATATATATACAATAAAACTGTAAATAAGTCAAACAGTATTTTGTTTTGATATACAAATATAAAAACACTCAAGTTCTTCAGGAGAACATTTCATTCATATTTTGAATTGCTGCCCAACCTTAAACGCTTCAGTTTTTAAACCTTAATCAAGGCGTATGAATTTTTAAATGAAAGGAAAAGACGAGAAAACTTTAAGTATTTTACTGCCATTGGTTGCAGGTCTGTAACAAATTTCTATGATTTAATTAGTGATCGAGAATTTTTTTAAAAAAACGAAATGGTTTAAAAAAAAATGTCCATATCACATCAGTCGATCTAACAATGATCATTTTACATTATTTTGTTCATATCTTCTCATATTAAACATTCAACAACACATCCATCCCTCTCTATCAATGCCTATCTGCTTCTTTGTTTTCTCTCTCTCTCTCTCTCTCTCCCTCTCTCCCTCTCTCTCTCTCTCTCTCTGTTTGATCCAACTATGTTTGATTCAACTAAGCATATATAAACAATGAAGCTAAATTATTTTAAATCGGGGATTGTGTAACTTTTGAGCACTAATTAAGCCAAGCAAGGAGACAAACTGAAAAAGCTGGGTCTCTGTTTGATAATAGATAGATAGATATTACAAAAATCTTCATTTCGTCTCTATGAAATATTACCCGATATAAAATGGCATAATATACCGAGAAGTTGAGACAAATATATTGAAAACTCTCTTAGATAATTAACACATCCTCAGATCAATTTGCTATTATGAGACTTGAACAATCTTACTACATCGTTGGATGATATCTACTTAAGGCAAAAGTTTCTAGAGTTCTAGATTTGTTAAAGTTTAAACACATGTGAATGTTTTGCATCCAGTGTTGATTTAGCCTTTGCTGGAAAAAAAGCGAAATAGGGAAGGACAAGATACACCTGCTACACGGCTCATTGATCCTTTTCAGGGGCAGCAAAAACATCTAAGAAAATGATCAAATAGCCATGTAGGATTTCTTTGGTTTAAACTGTACCAGTATGGGCTTTTCATGGATTTTCTGTTATTGTTTTTTAACCGATAATATAAGATTTTAAACTGCTCATTTTCAGTGGTCCACAAACTCACGTATGTCCCATGGGCAGGCAGGCAGGAAATGGAAACAAGTCAAGTTCTCCATTTTAATGTCGATGGTTAAAATTTCGGTGGAATATAAATTGTAGGATGTTTTTATTTTATTTTGGTTTTTTCTATTTCTTGTTTTTTTTATTATTTATTTTTGCATTTTATTAATTTATCAATCAACACATCTGACGTTCAGAATTCAAGAAATGGGAATTTTACTTGGATAATAAATTATGAAACAGTTAAACCCCATGAAAGTGATAGCTATTGTTATACAGTTTCTTCTTTCCCACCCATCATCGCTCCTCATTGCCATCTTGTTTACCTGTCATAGCGTCTTCTGACGTGGCCCTACGCTGAATAACAATGAAATTTTCCTTTGTACCTCGATGACTTCTCTTCCACATACATTTTACCGGCCGTTGGGAGCAAGTCGGGCCAGAAATGGAAACTTGACAATCGCCTACTCGATAGGTTCTTGGCTGACTGATTCTTCTTCAAACTTTTAGAATTTCATTCAACTGATTTTGTTTCGTCCAATGAAAGCCAAACTTTCAACTGACCTTAAATTGGTAATTGCACTGGAGGACATTATGGTTAAAATATTTTTAATTTTATCTCCACAACAATCCAAATAAAAGATCCAGCTCATCAATTACTTAACAGTTATGAATTTCAAGTTCTTTTGGATGATAAAACCAAATATTAGAATTGACAGAAAAAATTTCGAGTCAGTATTCAATAGTTGAAAGACATTTGCAATTTTGGAGAAGATTTTAGAAGTGACAAAACGGATTCCGGGTCATATTAAATTAGACAGCCTTAACTGGTTTACATGGTACAAAGAAGAGTAACCGTTGACCTTAAAACAAAAACTAATGTAGATTTAAATTGGCATTTATCAGTCTGTATTGATTTTTCACAAGGCAAATCAACAAGCACGCCTTGCTATTTTTCACGTGTTATTTGGAATGGATATGGATGCCGTCAGGTAACTCTTTCATTGTCCTGAGAAATTCCATTATGGGGAATTACTCGTCACGACAACTTAAATAGATGTTAGGATAGAAGGATGAGGTACAGCCAATTTAGATTAAAATGAGTTTAATTTTTACGTCATCATAATGTTCCATTAAAAAGAAATTGACAATCTGAGTCATGAGAAGATCCGTTGTAACTCGTATACTACGTGTCCGTGGGAGTCAACGTGGGGTAATGGCAGTAAGCGAGTTCGAACCACAGTCGTGCTATTAAGTTCATTTTTTGGATTAATACCCTTGTATGAACCCTCTGATCCACCGCCTAAGGTGTTTTTCTACAAGGATGGTTTGGGAACTAGATATCCCACGAAGCTTTATATGCCATAAAAATATATCAAACCAAACAAGGCACATATGACGTCACTCGAAATGAGCAAATACCTTGTAACCATAACAATAAAAAAATATTTAAAGATCGGTTGGTTGCGTTTTACTAGATATCAATTTTTGTAGGTTTATTAATACTTAATCCTGTTGATACATGTAGATTAAATATGTATGATTTATAAACAAATAGTTTGCAGACAACAATTTTTACACAAGCCAGGGTTCATTTATTTGCACACAGTTGAATGGTATCAAGTGTTGCTATTTAACGCTTATATTTCTATCTGCCGCAGTTAAATAGTTTCAAGTAAAATTAAACAGTTTTTCTTGGCCCAGAGTTAATACCCAAACAGATACTACAATTCCGAGTTAGAGTGGGTCTGGGAATAATGGCAGACTAGAGCCTCACTATCAAAGGATTTAGAGTCATATTTAGGAAAATCGTTTGGAGTGTCTTACTCCTCTGCAGAGATGTAGTGGGTGTAATCTATAGCGCCAGGCGACTAAGTTAGGTATTTAAAGATATCCTAAAATACATGAAAATACATAAAAATGTGTGATTTAGTTTATTTTCTAAATTGTTATTCATTAAAACGAAATACATTCGGAAATTGTTTCATGGGTATAAACTAGTTTTTATCATATGTTAATTATTATTATACATATGCGCGCGCACACACACACACATACGTACATATATATATATATATATGTTTTTATGTATGCACGTGGATTTCATGAAACTTCTCGTTCAGTGTACTTACGTGTCAACAAGTTCGAGAATTAAAATCTTACATTACTGAATTAATGCATCGTAGCTGGGAAGTTGTGAATTCCACAAGCAATTATACATAGAAGCTGCATTTTTATGCAACGTTCTCACAATGTGAGAGAAAACCAACAAAGTCTGGTGATATTCTAAGATACTGCCAGGGCATTCGGGGTGATAAGAAATCCTGTCTGATCTCAGCAACATCATTTGATGGAAGTTTTTTGGGCCACAAATCAATTTTTCTTTTCCAGTTGCAAGTATATAGAGCATTAAACGCGTGTGCACACAAACATACACACACACACACACACACACACATATATATATATATATATATATATATATATATATAAAACTCTGAATTAAAACCAGTTAAATTCCGTTTAAAATTGATCTTGTATCACATCCTGCTCATGTGGAGGGGCTGCTAAATACATCTCTCTCTCTCTCTCTCTCTCTCTCTCTCTCTCTCTCTCTCTCTCTCTGAATATGTGTGTGTGTGTGTGTGTGTGTGTGTGTGTATGTCCTTATGAGAAAATATAAATAATATATCTAAAGTCAAAAATATTCACAAAGTTTTCCATCCGTAAATCCTTAATTTTTGTTATCTTTAAAAATGTTTTCTTTTCATTTTCGTTCTGTTTATATTTGAAAGTTGTCTTTTCTTTTTGTTTTTTCTTTTTACTTTTTTTCGTTTTTTTTTAAAACTTTTTATTAGCAACAAGCCATTATTTTTTTTTTAAATTTCAAGACGCCATTCCAATGTCGATCCTGTGCATCTTAAAAGAACCAACGCAGCAAAAGCTGTCTGGAATATTTAAGCTGATTTTCTTTACATTCTCTTCGTCTTTTCAATTTCGAATTATATCTGTAAATGTTTTTGTTGTTGTTTTTCTTTCTCTGGGATTCATTTAAGTCTCTCTCTCTCTCTCTCTCTCTCTCTCTCTCTCTCTCTCTCTCATTTTTCGATTTTCTTTTCTATGTTTCTCTACCCTCTCTTTTTTTCAATTGCGGTTTACTTTCTACAAGGCCTTTCTTCTTTTTCTTTTTTTTTTGTACTTCGCCGGTTCTTACTCTAGATTTGCATATTTTGTCTCCCTTTCAATCTGCTCTATCCGTCTCTCTCTCTCTCTCTCTCTCTCTCTCTCTCTCTCTCTCTCTTAATCTATCTCTCTCTAAATTTATCTCAATCTCTCACAATTTCTCCAACACTTCCTACCTCTCTAAATCTCCCTCTCTTTATTCCTCTAGATGTTTCTAGCTATTTCTCTTTCTGTCTCTCTCCCTTTCTTTCTGTCTGTCTCTCTGTCTCTCTCTCTCTCTCTCTTTATCTATCTATCTATCTATCTATCTATCTCTTTCTCTGTTTTTCGAGTAATGTTCTTCTTTTCTCCTCCATTCTGACTCTTTTTTCTATATTTTACTCTCGCACTCTCTTTCAAGATCACTCACTCATCCTCTCTCTCCCTCTCTCTCTCTCACACACACTCTCTCTCCATCTCTTTCTCTCCTTCTCTCTCTCTCTTTCTCTCACTCTCTCTCTCTGTCTCTCTCCCTTTTTGCTCTTCTCATTCCTCTTCTTTGCTCTCATATCCTTTTGTTCTACTTATGCTTTATATTCCCTCTCTATCTCCTTCTTTCCCTGCTATACTACTCTCTTTCGATCTCTTGCTAACTTTCACGGTTTCTTCTCTATATTTCTTTCTTTCTTTCTTTCTTTCTTTCTTTCTTTCTTTCTTGTGCTCTCTGTTTCCTATTTCTCATCACACTCTTTCTTTATCACTTCCTGTCATTTGAGATCTCCTTTCTGTTTGGTCGCTTCTTTTACATTCACATCTCGATTGGCAATAGTTTTAGACATGTGAATAACACTTAAATATAAATGTCAACATCAGTATATATCAATATATTATGATCGAAATGCCACTCCAAAAAAATATATATTGTGCTAATTTCTACCATTATATTTAGGATGAAAATATAATAAGATAGAACCTTTTCTTCTCAAGAGTTCATTCCAAGTTCACACACACACACACACACACACATATATATATATATATATATATATATATATATATACATATAACCGAAAATGTTTAAATTTCAATCCAACATAACGCCTCCGGTTTTTGGTGCTGAACATGCCGTCTTCAAGTATCCGAAGGAAATCCAACTTGTTATTATATATATATATATATATATATATATATATATATATATATATATATATATATATATATATTAGACAATATCTAATCTAGTAAATCTGGAAGTAGGAACAATTCCAAACAGGGCAATTAAAATATTCAAATATAGAATATTGAATTTAAGTAATCCCGGTCAATAGCTCAATGCAAATAAAATCCACGACGGATTGTTATATATATATATATATATATATATATATATATATTTCCTGATCAGACCCTTTAAATTATTTCCGTTTATTTTTCTCCAAAAAATATTCACCATAATTTCTTCAGTTGGTTTTCTATATTTCTTACTGCCTTAACTCTTCCAAAAATTGTTTCTTTATATATACTCTTCCGATATCGATTTTTTCCTCTCTAAAAGAAAGGAGACAAAAGCCTTTGGGTAATATCTAAGGTGTTCCTCGTATTTTTTATACCTCTGTAGTTTTCAAATAGTTCTTCAAGTATGGATTAGAAGAAATATTCAGTAAACTATATTATTATTATTTACTCCTTGAGAGTTTTCCATATCAGCATTAGTTGATGGTTTTTTTACTTGATTTTGAGTTATAGTAAATCCCAAGTCTCTAGGACTCTTCTCAGTATTCTGACCGTTCTCAACAATTCCGTAGTTTGGATATTCTTAACTCGTCATCCAATTTCCAAGTCCTCCAGTCCCTTTAATAATCCTTTATTTACAGTACCGAAAGCACCAATCACGATTGGTATAATCGTCACCTTCATGTTTCATATTTCTTTCAATTCCCGAGAAAGGTTGAGGTACTTATTGATTATTATTATTTTTTACTCCTTTAGAGTTTTTTACATCAGCATTAACCGATGGTCTTTCACTGGAGTTTCAGTGACAGCAAATCCCCTCAAGTCTCCAGGACTCTCCTCAATATTCTGGCCATTCCCAACAATGCTGTAATTTGGATGGTCTCCACTAGTCCTCCTACTTCCAAGTCCTCCCGTCCCTTCAACACTCCTTTAGTTACTGTACCAAATGCACCAATCACGATTGCTATAATCTTAACCTTCCGCAGTTCTTTTTAATTCCAGAGCAAGGTTGAGGTATTTAATTTTCCGAATTTCTCTCACTTTTATTTAGTGGTCAGCCGGGACAGCAAAATCTAC
Source organism: Sepioteuthis lessoniana (assembly GCA_963585895.1). Lineage (NCBI taxonomy): Eukaryota > Metazoa > Mollusca > Cephalopoda > Myopsida > Loliginidae > Sepioteuthis > Sepioteuthis lessoniana. The sequence goes on from OY757912.1 coordinate 94,898,805, forward strand.
AATTTTGCATGTTCTCTTTTTTTTTTTTTTTTTGTTGTTGATTACTTTAAGGTCTGGTCTTCTGGCCGAGATTTGGTGACCGTTTGTATGTCAAAGTCCCATGGGAGTTTGCATGTGTCATTCTCTCGGACAGCTGCTGGGTTATGCATATACCATTTGTTCGTAAATTTAAATTTCTTGCACATCTCCCAGTAGATCACCTTGCCCACCCAGTCGTGTCTAGTCTTATACTCCTTCTGTGCTAATTTGCTGCATTCGCTTATTATCATTAATTTCTTTTTTATTTTCATGTGATCGCTTCATTTTGTTTCCCTGACTTCATTCGTTCTCTTTTGTTTTTGCTTTTTCTTTCTTGCCTTCTTTCCGTTTCTTTTTTTTAAAGTCATGTTTTCTTCTTCTTCTTCTTCTTCTTCTTCTTCTTCTTCTTCTTCTTCTTGTTCAAATTATCATTATTATTATTTTACTTCTTTGAGAGTTTTTCCTATCAGCAGTAGCCGATGATATTTCACTGGAGTTTGAGTGAAAGTCTCCTTAAGCTCCAGGACTCTCCTCAGTATTCTGGCCGATCTCAAAAATGCAATAGTTTAGATGGTCTCTGCTCGTTCAGTAATTTCCATGTCCTCCAGTCTTTGTACCAATCCTTTGGTGACTCTAATAAGAGCACCAATTACAATTGGTATAATCGTCACTTTCATGTTCCACAGTTTTTTTTTAAATTCCCTAACAAGGTCCAGATACTTATCCTTCTTTTCGTTTTCTTTCAATTTTACTCTGTGGTCAGCTGGAATAGCAAAGTTCACAATTCTGAAAGTTCTCTTTTTATTGTTGATTATTATAAGGTCTGGTCGTTTGGCCGAAATTAGGTGATCCATTTGTATCTTGAATTTCCTGTGAGTCTAATTTTCAAGGGCAGATGCTTGGTTGTGCATATACCATTTACTCGTATGGTCAAATTTTAATTTTTTGTGCAATTCCCAGTGGATCCCCTTGTCCAGCTATTCGTGTCTTGTCTTATACTCATTCTGCGCTAATTTGCTATCTTTCCTTATTATTATGATTGATCGTTTCGTCTCGATCCCCACATAATTTACATCTGCTGTCTTGTTGCCTCTAATTATTGTTATTTGTTTTTACACCATTTTTTTATCGACCGTTTTTTCTCGGAAGTCTGAGAGACGGGTTGTCCTCTCAGTTCTCAGGTCTCTTCTAAATTTTTTAACTTGTTTGTTTGCTTAATAGCATATCGACCTTCTTACGTTATTTAACGCCAAGCCCACCTTTCTAAAAGAATAGAAGTGGTTCTATTTAACCCATAGCTGGGAGGATAAGTGTTATTTGTCGCTGCCTCCCACCAGACAGGACTTGACAAAAGGTCAAAAGCCCGAAGGCCACTGGGAGAATAAGTGGGTCCATACCTTGTCCGGAAGTGAATGTAATAGCGCGACTGGAGATCGAACTCGCTAACTACGATTCTGCAGTCGACCACTTTAACCATTACAGCAAGAGGACACCCTCTCTAAATTTTCTCGTCGATCTGAAAAGTCCTGTACTTTGGATGGTCTCAATTTTTCTTTTTATCTCCAGTTCACTCAGTCTCAAGGGTTTTGAGGGGCATTCAAACGGCACCATTTACAATTTGTCTCTCTTTAAAAGAGATATCATCTGGAGGGTCTCGATCTTTTCTCTGATGTTCAGTTCTTCTCAGTCTCTTTTCCAAACTCCTATTGACATGTCCAAGGGTGCCAGCAGTAATTGGTATCACCGGTACGTTCATAAACTGTTTTTGTTTTTGTTTTTTGTTTTGTTTTATCTTTTTTTTCGTTTGTTCTTACTCTTTTTGTTTCCCATGTCTTGGCTCTTTCCTTTCTCATCTAATTTCCTTTCTTCCAAATTTTTCTCTCTTTCTCTCTCTATGTATCCCACTCACTTTCATTTTCACTTTCACTTTGTCTTTCGATCTATCCATTTCTCTCTCTCTCTCTCTCTCTCTCGCTCTCGCTCGCTCGCTCTTTCTCTTTCCCTCTCTTATAATTTATCTATATTTCTGTCTCTCTATCTTTCTATCTCTTACTATTTCTCTCTCTCTCTCTCTTTCTCTCTCTCTTTCCCTCTCTTATAATTTATCTATATTTCTGTCTCTCTATCTTTCTATCTCTTACTATTTCTCTCTCTCTCTCTCTCTCTCTCTCTCTCTCTCTCTCTCACTCACTCTCTCTCTTTCTCCTAATTTATCCATTTTTCTGTCTATTTTTCTATCTTTTTTCTTTCTCTCACATTCTTTCTATTTTTCGATTTTTTCACTTTCTCTCTCTTCCTCTCTCTCTTTCTACTTCTCTATTTTGTCTATTTCTCTCTTTCCCCCTCTCCCTCTCTTCTAATTTATCTATGTTTCTCTCTCTCTCTCTCTCTCTCTCTCTCTCTCTCTCTCTCTCTCTCTCTCTCTCTCTCTAGCTCTCTTCGATGCCGTCTTTAGTAGCTTTATTGTGTTGAATTTTTATTGTGTTCAAAAGCTTATTCAGTTCCTTCGACATTTCTGACTTTACTGGCTACTCTGTTCCGTTTATTTTATTTTATTTTATTTTATGCCTTGTTTTGTTTTTGTTTTTTGTTTTTTGTTTTGTTTTTGTTTTGTTTTGTTTTTGTTTTTTGCTCTCCGTCATTTGAAATTAAACAGACAAGAAATGAAACGCAAAAGGAAAAACGAAGAAAAAAAAATTGAAAGCAAATGAAAAGCCCATTGATATTAACAGTAGAAAATACGGACTGAAGAAGCAAAAAAAAAAAAACAGAAAGAAAGAAAACCAACAGAAAATTCTTGGCTTCGTATTCGTCATGAATTTACAATGCAAACAACAGGACCTACACAGAAAAGCAAAAATAAATAATTACAAGGTGACGAAAAGGGTAGAAATATGAGATATCATACATAATATATGGATATATGCGTGTCACCATTGGTATGAAAGTAAACAGACGCGTATGTATTTAAAAATAATGTGACAGATAAAGAGGTTTTTACTTTTCATATATATATATATATGCGTGTGTATGTGTGTGTGTGTGTGGACAGTATATGTGGTGGGTAGCTGGGCGAGTATAATGTATCTTGCATGAGAGTTTAACAAAATATCTATATATATAAACCAAAGAATACGTATATAAAATCAGCAAAACAAAAAGGAAACACACACACACACACACACACACATACATATATATATATATATATATATATATATATATATATATATATATATATATATATATATATATATTAGCTGTCCTATGATTGTAACAATAGTTGCATGAAATCTAAATGACCAACTAATAGTTTTTAAATGGATTTAATTCTTTTTTATAGTAATAATTCATTTCTGTCCTAAATATATTTGCTTTGCTTTGCTTTCTTTTTTTAATGACATACCATCTTTCTCGGATTATTTATTGCCAAACTCATCCTTGTTGAAGAAGAGTAGTGGTATTATTTGAGCCATACCTGAATGAATAAAAGCTCCTGACCTTCCTCAAGGGTATTTGTCCGAAAATGGGCGTAAAAATGTTACTGTAGTTCGTAGTCACCCACTACAACTTTAACTCAAGGACATTTGCCATTACTCCACGAGAACTCTCTCCTAATAGCATTGACCATTCTAAAAGTATTTCTTGTGATTAGTAACAAAATGTTTATGTATGAAGTCATTCACAGCCTGACTGTTTCATTGTATCACTACTCTTCAGTTTGATTAGACTCGAGTGATGCTTCAAGTTGTGATCGAAACCCAACTGATTTTACATTAGTCAGATATCTTACCCCAGATATATCGTCATTCTAATCATAATTGAAGGAATTTTTTCAAATATGTATTTTTTTATATACGTAGTCGGCTATTGGGGTACTCAATTCATGAGAAGAGCTTAGCAATTACGCGTGTACATATATGCAATTTGATATGCTCTTTGCATTAGACCACAAGACGTTAAAAAATTCGACAAATAAATGTTCTTCTGGAAAAATTCAATAAATTGCATGGTTTTAGATGTTACTCACTATTCTCATCGCGTTAATGACCGAATGGTACAAAATACTTGGATTTTATAATTTTATGATCAATATGAAGTTTGGGTTGTTCTTACTCTATTTTTTCCGATACAGAAATAAGATTAAAAGAAAAACTAAAAGCCACTAAAAATATATTGCTCAAACTTAAACGGCGTCTGAAACAATACACACACACACACACACACACACACACACATATATATATATATATATATATATATAGGGTGTGGAAGCAAAATATGGAATGATTTTAAAATGATCTTTGTCTGATTAGTTCGATTTTTTTTTAATTCTGTTATTCAAGCAATTTTTCATTGAAATTCATCCCAACAAAAGTGAGCGAGAAAAGAAACAACAAAGAATCTATGATTTGCTTAACGTCGAAACCAAGCCCAAAGCTTTTCTTAAAAAATTGGATTTTCTTTATAGCCTCCATCAAGCCCAGACCTTAACCCACTTTGATTACGCTATATGGGGCGTTTTAGAAAACAAAACAAATGCAACTTCCCATCCAAATATTGATTCGCTCAAAACTGCTATGAAGGAGGAATGGAATAAACTGTCTGAAGAATTTATTTTGAAGGTATACATATCGTTTCGAAGGTGTGTTGATATAATTGAAATATTTGCAGCCATATTGAATAAATTTACTGTTTTGTGTCAGTCTTCCTATTTTGTTGTTCGTTTTTTAAATTTAGATTCTTGTTTTGGTAGAGAATGGTTCATTATTATACTAGAATATTCCTAATTTTACTTCCGAACTCTCTCGCTCTCTCTCTCTCTATATATATATATATATATATAAATATATATATATATATATGAATGTATGTATATATAGGGTTCGGAAAAACATCTATACACATAAACATATATATATATATATATATATATATATATATATGTGTGTGTGTGTTTGTGTGTGTGTGTGTGTGTGTGTATGTATGTGTGTGTGTGTGTGAAATAGCAAATGTAGAGATTTACAAATATTTTCGCACTATATGTTTCACGGATTTCGATCTTCAGGTAGGCAGTAAAATTAATGGAATAACTCCAAAAGTAATTTCTGAGGCTTAGGTAAAGTAGCAGGAACATTTTTCTGTGGTGTACAGATTTAATTTTAACAACATAATGCAATAATTAACAGTATCTTTCAATTTTAAATTTGCTTTCCTATTTTATCATTATAATACACACACATACATGCACACACATACATACACGTGTGTGTGTGTGTGTGTGTGTGTGTGTGTGTGTGTGTGTGTGTGTGTGTGTGTGTGTGTGTGTGTAATGTCTACGCGTGTATATATACATTTGTTGCTTTTGTCCTAAATATCTGTTTTGTTAAATTTTCTGATTTGTTATGTATACCAACTAAGCAAAGAGCTAAACCTAGAGTCCCATGGGAGACATTAGCGGTTAGAAAAATGGATGCAGATGTGAAAACCACTTCCAAATACAATAGCAGCAACCTAAACAATATCAATGCCCTGAAATAGCTGCATGTTTCAAACCATATCAATGCCCTGAAACTTAAGAAGGCACAAAATGAATTAGCTAATATATACCTAAAAGAACAAACAGAATACATACAAAATCAGATCAATAAAATTAGAGACTCCGTTAAAGATAGTATTTCTAGAATAGCATAGCAGACGGTAAACGAATTGAGCAGAAGGAAGAGCACGACGAAAGCTAAACTGAAAGCTACCCGGTAAGAAGAACGAACACACCTGCGGAAACAACATTTCAAGAATTTACTCGGAAAACATCCGAAAGTTTCGTATGAGCGAATCACGAAAATTATTATTAATCAATAAGACATCAAACTAACACAGTTTACGCAAGAAGAAATCGACTCAGTACTAAGAAAAATTAAAAATAGGAAAGCAGCAAGGCTTGATTAAACACCCCCAGAATTAAGGATGACCAGACAATTCGTTTATTGATATAATGAAAGATAACGGTTTCAAGCTGACAAATGAAAGATGCAGAAGATATTCCGCACAGACAATTAAAGACAAGGATTACGCCAACGACATAGCGCTTCTGGCAAATACACCCGCCCAAGCCGAATCCCAGCTACATAGTCTGCTGGCTTAGGCCTCCATATCAACGCAGACAAGACGGAATACATGTGCTTTTATCAAAGAGGTGATATCACCACACTAAATGGTAGATCTCTGAAACTTGTGGACAAATTAATTACCTAGGAAGCAGTGTCTTATCAACCAAGAAAGACATCAACACACGACTAGAAAACGCATGGGAAGCTATCGAAAGGTTATCGGTCATATGGAAGTCAGACCTGACCGATAAATTAAAACAATTTTTTTACCAGCCGCGGTCGTGTCAATACTGCTATATGGACGCACTTCATGAACGCTAACTAAACATATGGAGAAAAAGCTTAACGCCAATTACACAAGAATGCTGCGAGCAATATTGAACAAGTCGTGGAGTCAACACACCACAAAACTGCAGCTATACGGCCACCTACAACCCATCACGAAAACTATCAAAGAAAGAAAGAAAGAAAGAAAGAAAATCAACCTTGAAAATGTCAACCACGCGGCGAATGTTAAATCAAAGCTAAACGGAGATTTATATATATATAAAATACACATATTTGTATTCATATATATATATATATATATACATGCATATTTAATAATATATACACGTGCATATATATAAGAAATTGGCTATGATTTGTCTGAGCATTATTTACTAAAAGAAAACTGAGAATGAAGTAAAGAAAGAAAGAGTCGAATGAAAGACATATAGATATAATAGCCGAAATACCTTGCCATGGCCATGTCGGTGTGAACTGTATTAAAACGATATCATTCAGTAATTTAAAAATTTTGCATAGCATATTACATATAGAATAGCTACACGTTTCAATTGCTGAAGAATTATAAGATTTTATTCGTTCACTATTCAGGCCAAAATTTCAGAATAAACAATATTCTTGGTTTTTCCATCCAGTGAGAAGATTAAAAGACCATCAATGTTTCTTATTCTTGAAATACCAACAGAAAACTGACAGAAAGATTCAGTTCAAATATTTTCAATGATTGCCTTTGAATTTGATAATGCTTAGGCAAAATCCGGTTCTGACAGGAAAATGGGACCCTTTAAATTTAAATGACAAATCACTGTCTCTAAAATGTTCCGTGGATGAAGAATTTGTCTCTAAGACATTGGGCATCATACTTTCAAAGTACGTCTAGTGTTATTGCAAATGTTTGGCGAATCAAGGTTTCCCAGTAGCATGACTGGTACCTAATGCTTCAGTGGAAGATTTATATGAAGATTTATATTCGACTCTTTCTTTCTTTACTTAATTCTCGGTTTTCTTTCTTTTAGTAAATAATGCTCAAACAAATCATAGTCAATTTCTTATATATATGCGCGTATATATATTATTAAAGTATGCATGTATATGGAACTCGGTAGAATAATCAGGAAACCAGTCCAGAGAACTTATGGTTTCATATGATTTATGGGATCTTTTCTTTCTAACGAGCATGTCCAGAAGCCCTACGTTCATTAACAAAGTAAAACAGTTATCCTATCCTAAGTTGATCGATTACAGTCATTTGCTATCAGATTGCTGAATATAAACGTTAATCTTCAAATTCCTCACGCTTCAAAATCTATCTTTTATTTACATTTACCTAGACACCACTATACCATTCCCTAATACCAAGCTAGCTAGCAAGATAGATAGTAAGTGTACAAATTTCTGCAGCACAAGTCTAATATAATTGAAACATAATTGTTTCATATGGTGAATAATAACGGGAATTTCCAAAAAAAAAAAAATAGTAAAATTAGCATACCAATTTTAATTAAGAATCAATCATTTTTTTCAACAATAATATTTATTTACAATTAGCAAAAATAAATTTCTGACAGGAAAAAATGCTTGCGAAAATTTTCTTTTGAAAGCCGGCATGAAATATTATCTTCAAAAAATATTTGTCGACATAACATCTCTCGATCTATCGTTACTGAAAGACACACAGGAAGATATTTGATTTTAAGGCCTCAATATTCATTGGTCATTTTTATATTAATCTGTCAACGGATATATTTTATGAAAGTTGTTTAGTTATGCACAAACTAAATGATACGCTTACAAAATGACTAAATTATGCACTTATCAAATTATACACTTACTAAATTGCTGAATTATACATTTAAGAAATTTCTGATTTACACATTGACTATATTACTTAATTATACACTTACTAAATTACCTAATTGAACACTTACTAAAGGACAAAATTATTCACTTATTAACTTACTAAATTATACACTTACTAAATTACTAAATCATGTACTTACTACATGACTAACCAATGAAATTACTGCATTAAACAATTGCCAAATAACTAAAGTATACAATTATCAAATTACTAAATTACACACTTTCTAACTTACTACATTAGACACTTACTAAATGACTAAATTATGCACTTGTTTATTTACCAAATTATAAATTTACTAAATCAGTGAATAATAAACTTACTAAGTCACGATATCAAAAACTTGTTAAATGATTATATTATGGAAATTATGCATTTACTAAATGACTAAATTATATACTTAATAAATGACTACTAAAGTATACTCTCATTATATTACTAAACTAAACACTTACTAGGTTACTATATTAAACACTTACTCACTGATTAAATTGTACACTTACTAAATGATAAAAGTATAAACTTATTAAATTACTAAACTATACACTTACTAACGTACCACATTAAACACTTTGGAAATTACTAAATTATGCACTTACTAAATGACAATATTATAAACTTATTAAATTACTAAACTATACACTTACTAACGTACCACATAAACCACTTACTAAATTATTAAATCATGCACTTGCTATTTTACCAACTAATAAACTTACGAAATCAGTAAATGATAAAATTATCAAATTACTACATTAAATACTTAGAATGATTAAATGGTGCACTTGCTAATTAATTTGATTATGCATTCAATAAATGAGGAAATCAAATTTCTAAATTATAAATAAACTTACTAAATTATCACAGTAAACACTTAATAAAGATTTAATTATACACTTACTAAATCACCACTTTATGGTTTTTGGTTAGTTGGGTTGTAGGTTATTTAACGCCAAATCCATTTTTTAAAAATAATCTGTTCCATTTAAAACAATTCAGTTTAGCATGAGTACACAGTTTGTCAAAAAACATTTATATTTCAAACTATTTAAGCAGTTGTATATAACTATTCAGTTAAGTGTAAGTACAGTTTCAATGTCAAAAACAGTTCAATTTCAAACAATTCATTTTCAGCATAAGCACGCAGTTTAAATGTAAGTACAGTTTAATTGTGAAAAACATTTCAATGCAAGCTATTCAGTTTAGTCAAGCAGTTCTAATTCAGATAATTCAGTTTAGTATAAGTACAGATTTTTTTTTACACTCAGTTAAATATCAAAATAGTTCTATGTTAAACAATTCAGTTTAGAGTAAATACAATTTCAATGTCAAAAAACATTTCTTTTTCAAATAATTCAGTTTAGCATAGGCACGCAGTTTAAATGTAAGAACGGTTTAATTGTCGAAAACATTTCTATTTCAAGCTATTCAGTTTAATCAAACAATTCAGTTTAGCATTAGTATGCCGTTAGTTCTATTTAACCCATAGATAGGGCCCTATCAGGTGGTACCACTCCGGTCCAGAGTCGACCTGGGATCAATGGCAATATAAAGGGTACTCCGCATTCCTCAAAGCTCCAGCATTGCAGGATCTTCACCATCTGATTGTTTAGTGTCATATCCAGGACACTCGTTGGTGGGGAGGTCTTACCCCACTGCAGAGGTGTAGTCGGTGTATTCTACAGTCCCAGCCGACTGGGCAAAAATCACTACTTTAAACACTTACAAAGAACTCAATTAATTTACTAAAATATCCACCTAATAAAATTAATAAATTACACTTACTAAATTATTTAGATCTATATTGCTCACCGGTAAACTGTCAGCATTTAGGTTTATTTCATCATCATCATCATCATCATCATGTCGTGCTGGTAGCACGGATATCCCAGACCCTCTCTAATTATTTAAATAAATTACACAATTATATATATTTTAAATTAAGAACAAAGCATAATACACATAACCATTCAATTTTTCTCAACGACTCTTTTTTTAATTAAACATGGCGATTCTATTTTTAATTATGTAAATAATGACTGTGCAATGAGTTAATAAGGACAGGGTGGATTTCGTTCAAAGGGTGACCCGAGTTCAAATTCTGGAGGAGGCTGTTTGCAATTCACTTAACACTAAGACATCTGTGAATGGTACGTATCCGACTACTTTCCCTCCAACCATGAATGAATAGTAGGGCAGACTGACTTATTAAACCTTCGTATGGCAACCGCTCTGGAAGAATGAAAACGGAATTCAAATTTGTTAAACTCCGCGTTAACATTGTTTCTCATTCTGCTTGTGCCGAGGGGTTCGATAAGAAAATACAAATCACTGAATTAAGCAATAAAACTCATTGCATCAAGAAGTATCATCGACTTAATTACAAATCACATTTATCTCATTAAAATAGGCCACACAAAAATGAAGAACTGCTGGAAGTCTTTAACTGTCATTGTCTTCACTTCTTTCGGCACAACCTGTTTCATGGACTCAATAGTCCAAAGAGGTAAATTTTTGTCTTGTTGTTCAGAACACAAAACAGTCACAAAGAATTAGAAAATTGTAGTTAGAAGACCTTTATACTGCAGAGATTCTTTTTTATAATTAAGTTTGGTAACCCTGATCGAAAATCAAATAATCAATGTTAATTCATCAACGATAATTTCCCCTGTCAAATGTTGACAAAAGCAGCGGTCGTGTCGATACAGCTGTATGGATCCATTACATGGACACTAACTAAACGTACGGAGAAAAAGCTTGAGGGCAACTACACAAGAATGCTACGAGCAATATTGAACAAGTCCAAGATGCAGCACCCGACAAAGCAACAGCTGTATCGCCACCTACCACCCATCACGAAAACAATACAAGTTAGATGAACCAGACATGTAGACCACTGCTGGAGAAGTAGGGACAAGCTCATAAGTGATGTACTCCTGTGGACCCCTTCACATGGACGAGCAAAGGCAGGACGACCCGCTGGAACCTACATACAGTAGTTCTGTGCCGATACGGGATGTAGCCCTGAAGACCTGCTGGAAGCAATGGACTATAGGGAGGGGTGGCAAGAGAGAGTCAGGGATATGCGTGCTGATAGCCCGACATGATGATGATGATCTTCAACGGTTTCTTGAGCATCTAAAAATACCTTATCCACTTGAAAATCTTTGTCTTTAATAGGACTTCATAAAACGGTCATCTCTTGTTTAATGGTTGACTCGCATTTTCTGAAAGCATGGAACAGTCGACCCTCATAATTCGCAATGTCTCATTGCCCTCCGTGAATGTTTGAAACTAAGAATAGTATTCATGATCTTATGTACACATATAAACAGAGAGCTAAAATATTTTTATTTATAAAGAAGCCATAGAAAAAATCTAGCACAGTCAGCAAGTGCTGTAGCATACACAAACTACATCTCTACAGAGGGTTAAGATTCCCCAACGAGTGTCCTGGATATGGCATTAAACCATCGGATGACAAGGCTCCAGCCATGAAGTTTTGGGGAATGTGGAGTACCCCTTTATTGCCATCTCTCAGATCTGCTCTGTCCGGAGTGGTTGCACCTGATAGAGTCCTATCAATGAGTCAAATAGAACTTCTTGATATTTAAGCTGTGTACCAACAAATGGCTTATGTTAAATTGACTTGTTAGAAATACAACAGTTTGACTGATTAACTGTGGTTAAATAAATGACTGATGTTCCACTGAATTGCTTGTGATTCATAACAAGGTCTAAAATCATTTAACTTTGAGCAAACAAATGATTAATATTAAATGAAATTATTCTTATTTGATAGAAATACTTCAAACCATTAACTTTATGTAAGAAAAAATGAGCTCAGGCTCGTCTAAAAATGTTTTCAACAAAATGTTTACAAATCTTATATATTAATATACATTATGTATTAACATGATTCGGCATTAAACAAACAACAATGGTTGATATGCCATAAAACCCAACCAAACAAAGCAGAAAGGATCGCGGGTTGAACTGATAAAAACGAAGAAGATATTTGAATAAAGCAAAAAAATGAACATTTAAAAAAATGATTAATTATCCTTGCTTATTATAAAGGTTTTGTAAGAGAAACATGACAGAGTCTCTCTCTCTCTCTCTCTCTCTCTCTCTCTCTCTCTCTCTCTCTCTCTCTCTAAATCATGAAAAAGACCAAATAGTAGATCTACCAAGATTAGGGAAAGTCCAAATGTCATAGTAGTTCGTGTCTCGGACGGCAATATTATGGTAAGCGAGTTCGAATTTCAGTTGCGCTATTACGTTCACATTCAGAATAATAACCCCAACACATCATCACTTACAGTTAATTAGTACCACAACTATTCTTCTACAAGGATGACTTTGGCATTAAATAACCCACAAATGGTTGATATACCATTAAACAAAGAAAGAAAACCTAAGATAAATATTCATTGGACTTCATATAAGAAACTAACTCCTGACACGCACAGCACCAGGTACGCGTACTTTATTACCAAACATTCCCATTATGATATTAATATTTCTTATATCCGAGTTCACTTTTCTGATTGACGGGGACGATGCGATTGTGAAATCATTCAACGATCTACATTCTTAAAAACAATGAAACTTCTTAAATAAATTTCTGTATTCATTCACTATGATCATATTTCTATTGTACTTCCATTCAGCTTTTCATTTCGGCATGTAGCATGAAAATGGTTATTAATCCTCATATCAGAAAGTTTTCCCAAAAGCATTCCTAAAAAATATATTCATATTTCTCACTGATACACTCTCTTATTCGTTATCTCAGCGTGTCTTAGGCAAGTATAGCCTGGTGGAACCAACCAATCACTCCCTGAATCTACAACTGCTTAAAATTCAGATGGTTTGGTTTGTTGGGTTTTATGGCATATCAACCTTTGTAGGTTTTTTAACGCCAAATCCATTTTTATGTAAATAATCTGTCCTATTTCAAACAATTCAGTTTAGTATAAGTACACATTTTAATTGTCAAAAACATTTCTATTTCAAACTATTCAAGCAGTTATATGTAGCAATTCAGTTAAGTATAAATACAGTTTCAATGTCGAAAAATAGTTCTATTTCAAATAATTCAGTTAAGCATAAGCACGCAATTTAAATGTAAGTACGGTTTGATTGTCAAAAACATTTCTATTTCAAGCTATTTAGTTTACTCAAACAATTCAGTTTAGCATAAGAATGCTGTTAGTTCTATTCAATCTATAGATAGGACCCTATCAGGTACTACCACTCCGGACCAGAGTGGGCCTGGGAGCGATGGCAATGAAGGGATACTCCGCATTCCCCAAAGTTCCTGCACTGCTGGAACCTCACCATCAGATTGTTTAGTGTCATATCCAGGAAACTCGTTGGGGTAGGTTTTACCCCTCTGCAGAGAAGCAGTCGGTGTATTCTACAGCCCCAGCCGACTGGGCAATTAAAATTCAGAGTTTTCTTTCTCCTAGACTAGAAACCTAAGCAAGGTTAAAGAGGCAAATCAGCCCCACTATTAACCAATAGCTGGAGGAAGAAGAGATTCATAATTTTCCCGGTGGTATTATCACAATATAGAATGTAAACAACTTCCTTCAGGATCTGAACTCAGCTGAGTCAACTGAAAAAATCAATAACTGTTACGCCACCAGCGCCTCCATCGTTACAACTGACCTATATATCCAATTCATTTATCCCCTTGAATATTTGGAAAACAGAATAGTTCAATTATAAGTATATCATTATCATCATTATCAAGCAGTGCTAATAGCATAGATCAATTTGACTCTCTCTTGCCTTCTGTTTCAATCGGCTATCAAACTTGCGACATCTTCTTGACAGCACCCAGCATCCATATTGGAAGGATGTAAGTTTTAGCTTGACGGCCAACACTAGAGTGTCTATGTATAGGAGTCCGTAGGAGAACCTTGCTTATGAATTCGTCATTATTTTTCCAGCAGTCTCTATTTAGATGGCGTGAGACATGTTAGGTAAGTCATTGTAGAGCAGCTGCTTTGTGAGTTGCTGCTTCCAGGCTTTGTTCAAAACAGCACACAGTATCTTTGTGTAGTTCCCATCTAGCTTTTTTTTCTGCAGGCGTTTCCTTAAACTACTAATTGTAAAAGCATACATTTGTAACGACTAAGTATATATTGGATGAAAAAAATCTAATGAATAAATAATTCACTCTTACTGTAGATTTAAGCAAAATCAGCATACGATTTACTTTTTCGTTAATGTTGACCCTTTGTCATAGAAGTATTTTTTGGTCTTTATTTTTGCAAGTTTTCATAGCCAACCTAATTACTTTTTATCGCTCTGGGATGATTATTAAGTATAACGTTTCAATTCTTTATCACTAGTGCGACGTACCGTTTAGTAAAACCACCGAAAATAGGGGGCACTAATCTTAATTCAAATACTGAGATATATTGAATCACGCACCTGTTTAATAATATTACAAGTTAAATAAAAGTTATGCTTGACAGTTGTAACATACATATTTATATATATACACACACAATCATTTGCCCAGTCGACTGGGGCTGTTGAATACACCGACAGTTTCTCTGCAGATGGGTAAGACAAGTGTCCTGTATATGACACTAAACAATCTGATGGTGAGGTTCCAGTAATGCTGGACCTTTGGTAAATGCAGAGTACTCTTTTATTGCCATCACTCCCAGTTCCACTCTGGCTAGGAGTGGTAGCACCTGAGAGGGTCCTATCTATAGATTAAATAGAACTAAACTGTTTACTTATCATCATCATCATCATATCGTGCTGGTAGCACGGATATCCCTGACCCTCTTTCGCCACTCCTCCCTATCGTTCATCGCCCTAGGTAGGTCTTCAGGACAACATCCTGTATCCTCACATAGTTGCTGAATGTACGTTCGAGCTGGTCGTCCTGCTTTTGCGCGGCCATGTGTGGGGATCCATAAGAGTACATCTCTTATGAGTTCATCTCCGCTTCTCCAGCAGTGTCCAGCATGTCTGGTTCGTCTAACTTGAATAGTTTTCGTGATAGGGGGCAGGTGGCCGTACAGTTGGCGTCTTGTGGGGTGTTGCTGCCAGGACTTATTCAGGATTGCACGCAGCATTCTTGTGTAATTGCCATCTAGTTTCTTCCCCAGCCGTTTTGTTAGCGTCCATGTAGTGCATCCATATAGCAGTATCGATGTGACGGCTGCCTAGAAGAAACTGCGTTTCATTTTATCGGTTAGGTCTGATTTCCATATAATCGATAACCTATTGATAGCTGTCCATGCTTTCGTTAGCCTCGTTTCAATGTCCTTTTCGGTTGATTCGACGCTGCTTCCTAGGTACGTGAATTTGTCTACTAGTTTAAGTGGGGTTCCTTCTAGAGTGGAGATGTCCCCCGTTTGGTTATAGCACATATATTCCGTTTTGTGTGCATTAACATAGAGGCCTATGCTTGCTGCTGCTCGTTCCAAACTATGCAGAAGATTTTCGGCTTGGTCAGGTGTATTTGCCAGTATCGCTGTGTCATCGGCGTAGTCGGCGTCGGTAATTGTTGTTGCGGGGTATCTTCTGCTTCTTTTCTTCGTCAGTTCGAAGCCATTCTCTTTGATTTTGTCAATCGATGTTCTAAGTACGTAGTCTAGACAAATGATAAAGAGGTACGGGGCCAGCGTGTCCCCTTGTAGTACTCCTGCTACAATGTCAAAGTATTCTGTGTTTCCATCCAGTGATCGTACTTTTACTTTAGTGTTTCTATAGAGAATCGTTATTGCCGCTACGGTTTCTTTAGGTATGCCGAACGCTAGTAGGATTTGTTCCATCTTTCCTCTGTGAATGGAGTCGAAAGCCTTGGTAAAGTCGACAAATATTAATGTCGCTTGTAGGTTCTTTGCCCGTACACCTTCAAGGATTCTGCGGATGGTTAATATTTGTGAGGTCGTGGATCTATTTCTTCGGAAGCCATTTTGGTTTTTTCTAATATGTTGTCGATTTTGGGTTCTATTCGGTTTCGTAGTTGGGCATTGTATATTTTGGCAGCTATGGATGTAAGTGTTATGCCTCGGTAGTTTTTGGCTAATCCGAGGTCCCCCTTTTTAGGGAAGGGGAGTATGCATCCCTTCATCCATCTATCTATCGGATTTTGATTGTATACTGCGTTGCAGTGTCGGAGCAGTATGTCGTCGAATTGTCTGGTCTTCCATACTTCCGGGGGAATTTCGTCCAGCCCTGCAGCTTTCCTATTTTTAATTTTTCTGAGAACCGAGTCGAGTTCTTCTTGTGTGAACGGTCCTAGTTTAATGTCTAATTGTTTGCTAATTATTCTGGTGATTGGTTCATGCGTTATTTTTGGTGGGTTTCCAAGTAAGTTTTCGAAGTGCTGTTTCCACAGTTTTATTCTTTCTTGTTGGTTTGCTGTTTTAAGTTTTGCTTTGGCTGTGTTCTTTCTTCTGCTCACTTCGTTTATTGTTTGCCAGGCTATTCTAGATTGTCTATCTTCCACCGAGTCTCTAATCTTATCTATCTGATTTTGAATGTATTCTGTCTGTTCCTTTATATATATGCCTGCTAATTGATATTGTGCCGTTTTTAGTTTTAAGGCATTTGTGTTTGTTGGGTTTTTTCGATAGTTTTTGGAGGCTGTTTTCACTAGTGCACGTTTTTCTCTCACCGCTAAAGTTTCCCATGGGACTCTATATTTAGTTTTAATTTTTGTTGGAATGTATTTTGCTGCAGCCTCGAGGTGTGCATTGACGAAATTTTCATATTCGTCGTTTGGTGTACTTTTTTCCGTCTTTTCTTGTAGTGTTTCGAATCTGTTTCTTAATTCTAATACGTATTTATCTCTTATATCTTTATTGTTCAATAGGGCCCAGTCATAGTGTTTGGTGGTCGCTGTTCGTTTGGCGTTTTTTCGTAGGCTTAACCGTATTTTCGCCGTGACTAATCGGTGATCGGTGGACACACCCTCAAAAGAGGAGTATGCCTCGCAATTCAATGCACTATTTTTCCATTTCTTGTTTATAAGGACGTAGTCTATCTGAGCTTTACTATTGTTTGCGTACGTGTATGTCCATAGTTTGCCCTCTCTTTTTTGGTAGTTTGTATTGAGGCATGCTAATCTATTTTCTATCATGAAATCTGTTAGATGTTGCCCATTCCTATTTGACGTGTTGTGGAGGCTGTATTTGTTGTTTCCGTTTTTCCCGATTTGGGCATTCATGTCTCCGCCAATGACTAACATGTTGTGTTTCGGGATGCTACGCACTAATGAGGATAACTCATCGTAGAAGGTGACTAGTTCATTTTCTTCACTAACATTGGTGGGGCTGTAGCATGAGATGATTGTTGCTCTGGGGTTTCCGTTAAATGTAGCTGCCATCATTCTAGGTTGTATTTTCTCAACGCTATTAAGCGTTTTTAATGCTCTAGGTCCTATAAGTAACCCTACTCCTCCAACTGCGGCGTTGACAGAGTTTTTCCATGCGGATACAGTGGCGAGCGACCAGCCATTGCCAGTTTCGTGATATTTGATATCTTCTGTGTGCGTGTATCTGTGTTCTTGTATGCATATTATGTCTATCTTATGTTCTTCGGCCGATGCGATTAGCTCTGGGAGTTGTCCTATTCTATTTAAGGTTCTTACGTTAAATGTGGCTATTTGTAGTGTTTGCTTGCCTTTTAGTAGTTTTGATTGTTTGAGCTCTGTAGCTGATTTTTCGAACACCGAGGCCAGGGCTCCAACCTCAGCAGGACGCGCCCCTTTTTTACCTGCGCGAAGAGCGATGCGGTTTGTGTAAGTGGTTTGAGTGTGGGTCATAGTTATCTTTCGATGGCTGTTTTATTCTCTTCTATAGAAGCCACTCTTATAGAGGAGCAGCAGTAGTTCCCCGATCGAACTAGGGATCCTGAGCGTGAAGTCGTCAAACTCACGTCCAGGACCCGTTTAGGTATTGAGTTTGGTCGTCCATGGGTTTATTCAAATACTTTTACGTACATAATGCTGCTTCCCATGTGTACGCAAAAAAAAGGAGGGGGTAATTTTGGTTTAAGTTTTAAGTTTTAACTTAGTTAAAGTCCAACATTAAGGTACTTTCGTATGACTTTCAATGGTACTGACTTGTGCTATTTTTTTTTTTTTTGGCTGTATTTGGACTTTTCCTAGGTTTTTCATTTTTTTTTTTTTTTACTACAGTTGGGAACCTAGCAGGCTTCAGGAATTACAGAGCTTAAAAAATTTTTTTTCTTTTTCCTTTTCTCTTGGGGGGGGCGGTGGTAGCATTAGGTGTTTTAGGCTTTTTCTTTTTCTTCTAAACTACTGTTAGGGCTTTCTTTACGAATTTTTTCAATTATTCCATAGAAGATATTCAAAAACATTCTGCCTTGTTCGGTGACATGTGGAAAGACTAACATCAATTTGGCTTTATAGTAGAGTAAGCGTGTCTTTACATTTAAAACGCATAGTTTAAGCATTATTTCACAAACAAAATACAGCATAACATTTTGTAAAATTCAGCATTTTAAATTGATACTAAACTGAATTGTTTGAAATCGAAGTGTTTATATACATAAAAATAGATTTGGCAAAGGTTGATGTGTCATCAAAACCCAATTAAACCAAACTAAACACACAATCATCCTGTAACCTTTACCGACGTGGCAAATGAGAACGCCGACCAGAGTCCTATACGATCCTGTTTGAGTTTTACAAAAAGCTATTACGCTTGGGAAAGGTATGTATTTAACTCTTGAGGCTACAGCTATGGATAAATAGTAGGGCAGACTGTTTTCTTGAACCTTGATATGACAACCTGTCCAGGAGAAAGAATCTCATAATTCAAACCTGTTCAACGACGCTTATAATTAACTTTTTCTCACATCCTGATCGTGCAAGAGAGAGCGTCTCATCAACCGAAAAGGACATCGACACACGGCTAACGAAAGCATGGACAGCTATCGATAGGCTGTCGATCATATGGAAGTCAGACCTGACCGATAAAACGAAACGCAGTTTTTTCCAAGCAGCGGTCGTATCGATACTGCTATATGGATGCACTACTTGGATGCTAACTAAACGGCT
The DNA here is from genome assembly GCA_963585895.1 of Sepioteuthis lessoniana. Lineage (NCBI taxonomy): Eukaryota > Metazoa > Mollusca > Cephalopoda > Myopsida > Loliginidae > Sepioteuthis > Sepioteuthis lessoniana. Next base: position 94,918,147 of record OY757912.1, read on the forward strand.
GGAGAAGAAGCTGGACGGCAATTACACAAAAATGCTGCGAGCAATTTTGAACAAGTCCTGGCGGCAACACCCCACAAGGCACCAACTATACGGCCATCTGCCTCCCATCACGAAAACTATCCAAGTTAGACGGACCAGACATGCAGGACACTGCTGGAGAAGCAAGGACGAGCTCATAAGTGATGTACTCCTATGGACCCCCACATATGGCCGGGCAAAAGCAGGACGACCAACACGAACACACATACAGGAGCTATATGAGGATACAGGATGTAGCTGTGAAGACCTGCCAGAGTCGATAAACGATACGGAGAAGTGGCGAGAGAGGGTCAGGGATATCCGTGCTAGCGGCACTCTGGTAGCCGTAAGGGTATAAAAATGTAAACAAAGGCTGCTGTTGCTAAAATAAATACCTTAAAATTCCCATAGCCAACGTGGTCCGCTTGGTGGCCGAGAGGTCTGAAACTTAGTCTAACGTAAAGTTGGACGGGTTTCGATCCCGGCTTCGAGCGTCCTGCGTGTCTAGCCACACTGAAGAGTTCTGATAGAACGAAACAGTCTGTCTGTGGATGACAATATATATATTGGGGGTGAACATTAGGATAGCGTAGACACATAGTCCCTTGTTAGTTGTAAATTTATTTCATATGTGCTCATCTAACCTAATGGGTTGTTTTGTGAGGAGTACTCTTTATATACTCTTGTGTAGAGCATGATAATATGGTTGATCTATTTCGTGGGTACCTTGGTTAGTGTTTCTTTTGTTTTATTATAACAATTTTGCGATTTGTCATTTATTTACTCATGTTGAATAGATTATTTTCTAATGGTCTTTCCCAGAAGTTTGAGAGACAGCAAGTCTCCTCAGGTCCCCAAGACTCTTCTCGCTATTCTAGCCGATCTTAGCAATGCAGTAGTTTAAATAGTCTCGATTCGTCCTTTGAGTTCCAACTCTTTCAGCCCTCTTTCCAAGATTTTGGGGAACGGTCCAAGCGCACCAGTTAAAATTGCAATCACATTTTCTCTCACGTTCCACAGCTTTTTGAGTTGTCTGGCAATGTCTATGTGTTTGTCTCGCTTTTTGCTTTCTGTGTTTTTTTTAGCCATTTCTGGAGGACAGACAACCAAAAACTTTCCAAAGATAAATATACAAGATCGTGTGCTTCAGTGTGAATACAGATAAAGAGAAAGTGATTTTTAGTGTTAGGGAGTGTAGTTTTGTGGATAAAATCTGTATTCGTATGTGTATGCTTTTGTATACCTTTAAAGAAAGTAAGAAGGAGACAGAGTACATGCTTGTGTGTGTGTGTGTGTGTGTGTGTGTGTGTGTGTGTGTGTGTGTGTGTGTGTGTGTGTGTGTGTGTGTGATAGAGAGAGAGAGAGAGTTTTGTTGCACGCACGCGTGTGTAATGCTTTACATGTGTGTATCCCTGTTATTTAACCCAACATTTAATGACGTGATGATTCGGCTGACGCCCAAAACATATGCTGAGCAAAGGTTAAGAAATTTTACGCTGTCACAGACGACGATTAAAAATTTAATTCCTGAGATTAATTTCTGAAATAATATGAATTTCGGAGCACTGCTTTCTGAAACAAATAAAATAAAAGCGAAATAAAAAATAAAACAATTCTCAGAGTGGGTAAACAATACAAAATAAAAGCGAGAAGAAATCCGCCAAACAGAATTAATGACAATTTATTTTTAAAAAAAAAATTGAAATGATTTATTAACATTCTTCTCATAGAAACAAAAAGAATTTTTTTCCTATTTATTATTTTTTTGCTGAAAAAAATGTGGAAAGGAGATTTATTAAATTTTAATTTTCCTATAGTGAAAAAAGAAAATTGTATGAAAGATTGGATAGAAATTCATAGAATTAATTTTACTTTTTTTCAAAGACAGACACAAACAGATACACAGACACACAAACACAGATATACAAAAACTGACACTCACGGACACACAAACACATACACATACCCTCTCCTTCACTCTCCTTCACTCTCTCTCTCTCTCTCTCTCTCATTTATCCATCTATTTCTCTATGAGCAGGTGATGGGTTGTTTTTTACGGCATGACAACCCTTATAGGGTCATTTACACCAAAATAAATTTGAAGCCCCTTTTCAGTATCGATACAAATAGGGTATATTTACCCAAACTCCCAGAGCAAGTGAAAAAAATAGATTTTTAAACAGAGTACAGCATGTTTTAATCGAGAGTTTTTCTTTTTCTAGACTTGTTGCCACACCAAGCCAAAAGAAAATTCAACCTGCCCTACTATTTATCCATAGCTGAGGGAGAAGAAATGGATTCAAGCCTTTTTCAAAGAAATTCGGCCGAAGAGATACACAAATTGCCTCATCAAGTTGAATTCAAGACGCCGATTCGATTTTCTCTGACTATAACCGGTACGTGCACCTATAATATAATTTAACAGGAATATTTTTCAATAAACATTACTTTTTTCTTGGTCACTGAGTTTTAATGCAGTAGAGTTTGATCCTAAATCATCATCATCATCATGATGTCTTGCCACTAGCATGGACATCACCGACCCTCTCTTGCCACTTCTCCCTATCATTCATCGCCACTGGCAGGTCTTCAGGGCTACATCCCGTATCCTCACATAGCTGCTGTTTGTATGTTCGAGCTGGTCGTCCTGCTTTTGCTTGGGTCCATAGGATTACATCACTGATGAGTTCGTCCTTATTTCTCCAGCTGTGTCCTGCGTGTCTGGTTCGTCTAACTTGTATAGTTTTCGTGATGGGAGGCAGGTGGCCGTATAGTTGGTACCTCGTCCAAGTAGTGCATCTATATAGCAGTATCGATACGACCGCTGCTTGGAAGAAACTGCGTTTCGTTTTATCGGTCAGGTCTGATTTCCATAATACCTAATAATATCCGTTTTTATTTTTTTATGTTGCACTAATAATAATTAAAATAGATTGTTTAGTTTAGAAGTAAAACTCTTTTTTAAAGATTGGTAGTTTGTTCTTATTCAAAAATTGATGTGAACTCGCTTTGTCAACTTCATTTTCTACAACAACGATGGTAAGGAACAACGATGGTAAGTCTATATTACAAATCATTGCCGTCAAGAAATATACCTTGAACAGTACTCTTAAACATTTCCTCTGAATCTCCACTATAGATGGCCCAGTCAATTGAGGCTGTAAAATACACCGACTGCATCTCTGCAGAGAGGTAACATGCCTGCAGCGAGTGGCCTACATGTGACACAAAACTATCCAGCCTAGTTGGCTTGGCCAGTAGAAAAAACCAACTGCATCTCTGCAGAGGGGTAAAATGACCGCAGCGAGTGGCCTGAGTGTGACACAAAGCCATCCAGCCTAGTCGGCTTGGCCAGTAGAATACACCGACTGCATCTCTGCAGAGGGGTAACACGCCTACAAAGAGTGCCCAGCGTGTGACACAAAACCATCCAACTAAGTCGACAACGAGTGTCATAAATATGATCTAAATAAATCTGATCGCGAGACTCCAGTAGTGCTAAAACATTGGAGAAATCCCATTGCTTTGACTTAGAGTGTTAGCACCTGATAGGATCCTATCTATGGGTCAACTAAAACTGTTTGACATTTAAACTCTATGCAAACAAATGACCTATGCTAAATTGAATTATTAGAAATACAACTGATCATTTAACTCTGTGCAAACAAATGAGTTCGAACACATTGAAAAATATAGCCTTATCGTCTAGGGCTGTAGAATACACCGAATGTATCTCTGCTGAGAGATAAGACTCTACTACCGAGTGTCCTGGTAATGACACTAAACAATCTGATGGTCAGGCTCCAGTAATGCTAAAAGAAGGACCGATATACTATCTCTTTAAAGTGATTTCATTCCCTTCTCTCTTCGCTATTAGGGGAAAATTTATAACCAAAATTTTCTTTAAATTATTCAGATAAGTTTTATGTTATTTCAGAGCATTATAAAAACACCGTCAGAGCAAATTATTAAAAATAATCATTTTAATCTATATAAAAGTGTGGTATATTTTACCAGTCAAACATGTCATTTTTTTTAAATTCTAAGTATTATATTCTTTCCAAGATCGGGTTATTTAACTGTAACTTAATTGTAAATGGATTACCGGTTCCATTCTGGCCTATTTGGTTATTTTTTAACAAAGTTTCTACGTTGAATCTAAATGTCAATGAAACAGCTAATTTAGCTAAGTGTACGTTGTCATATTAAGAAATAGTGAGAATGAAAGGAAATTTAGAATTTGACCCCAGCCAAAACATTCAGATGACTATAAATAAAAAGAACTTACATTACCTTGTGCCCAGGGTGTGTAGAGATGTCATCCCAAAGATATTTATATTCTTGTGAAATAACTTGTGAAATAACCTTACTAATTGAGAGCAAGAGACTAAAGTCTTCTTTTAGTTCTTTTGGGATTTTCTTTTTCAAGATTAAAAATAACATAATATGTTCTCTCTTATAGCTAATAAACTTTTTTATTATTAATTTGATCTTTTTATATTCTACAAGTTGGTTTACATTGGTAATTTCGAAATTTGCTGTTTACATATCATTTTAAAATAGATTCTCATGTCTCATTGTCTGCAGGCAACATTTACCACCAACCCTATATTCTGTTTCTTTTTTTCTTTCTTTTTTATGTCGGATACTTTAGGAACATTATATAATTAGAGTAGTCAAAAATAAAAACCGGTGTCGTTTTTAGTCACTATTTACGAAGCTTATATAAATTTCGCTGAAACCCAAAGTAGTTGCGTATCCACTTTTAATAGAACCATCAGTACTGTTTAAAATAATATTTTTTTATCTACCACAGCCTGGCGAGTTACCCAGTTCCTTACTATGCTTAATCAATTTTGAAACAAGGCCAAAATAGTTGGTTGATTGATTGTAATGGTATATCAACCTGTCAGGGGTTAATTTATGCCTAGAGGTTAAGGAATCACGTTTTTTGTGAACAGTTTGATGATATCAATTATGTCTAATACAAAACATTTTTTAAAAAGACCTCTTGACACTAACAGGTACTGTCATACCGATTCAGGTGGATCTGGGAGTAATTGTAATAAAGGAATATTCCAATCTTCTCTGATCTCTAAAACACTAGATATAGTTTAGTTTCCGGAGTGAAATAATGATTCTATATTATTATTTTTCTTAAGCTTGAAGAAAACCCCAATAAACCTAATTAGAAATGTTTAATTGTACAATAATTGATATTTTAGGAAAAAAAATCGTCAGCTTAATCGGCTGGGGCTGGGGAGTAAGACACCCCCAACGAGTGTACTAATATGACATCAAACAATCTGAAGGTAAGGCTCCAGTTCTCGATCTTTGGGGAATGTGGAGAACACATTCCTTGCCATTACTCCCAGGCCTACTCTAATAGGATCCTATTTTATAGTTCAAATACTTCAAACGCTTTCGACCATAATTCTGGTCGTCATCAGGAGTAGTGTAGTATTACTTGACAGTTTTGAGTTTTTATTTTTTTAATTATTTGCTGCATTTTGTTTTGAAGTTGTCTGTTGGGACGTTTTCAGCGTTTTGCTTTAAAACGTTGGCTTGGAAAAGTTTACAAATAAAGCTAGTGATTTCAGTGGTTAAAAAGTATTTAATATGTTAGTGCCTGTGTTAAATGCTTTTTTATTGATGTTTAGTCTTTTTATGACAACCAAAAGTATGATCGAAAACGTTTGGGCAGACGATATGGGACAATTCCTTTACCACCTAGATCCCGATGCAAGAAAAATAAGAAGACACAAAAAATTAAAACTAAAAATAATAAACAGAGTTCGATCGTCTTTAATAAAACTTGCCTTAAAAACAACTTGCTGCCTAAATATTCAGTCTTCAAAATATGTATATATATATATATATATATATATGTGTGAGTGTGTGTGTGTGTGTGTGTGTGTGTGAAACATGTGTTATAGAAAGTAACACTTACCGTAACCATTATTATCATTAACTCGTGTTGGGCGCATATAATTCCTTGACTCTCTAAAGCCATCCGTCCCTATTATCCGTCGCTCTTGGAAAGTCACTTTGACCGCATCCACTGTGTGTACTGGTGTGCCCACGCGTAGGAGTTTATAGGAGAACGTCGCATTACTTTTTCTCTCAGTTCCCCGCATGTCTTCTTCGTCTTACTTGGATGATTTATGAGATGGAAGATAGCTCTTTTGTGGGTTGTTACACCCAGCATTTGTTTAAAACAAATCGCATTCTTGCATAGTTAACATCTACGTTTTTTCTCAATGTGTTTCGTTTGCATCTATACAGTAGTATTAAGACAGCCGCAGCTTGGATAAAAGTCCTGTTTTATTTGGTCTGAGAGATCGGATTTCCATAGGATTGACCACCTGTCCATAGAAGTCCACACTTTTGCTTCTCCTATGTTGACAACAGTTTCAGTAGATAAGATATTGTAGCCGAGGTATGTGAACTGGTCAACTAACTTTAGAGACTTGCCACTGGAAGTGGAAATGGCTCCTTAGTGATAATTAATTATCAAAAGGCTTCATCCTCACTTTAATCATGTGACACTTCGTCTGGCCGTGTTCGCTGATACGCGGATCAAGTCGGGTATATCTTAGCTTTTGTGGCCAGTCGGTTAAGGCGGTCTGACATAGGCGCTGGGTAAGAACAGCATTCGTACCACGTGGCAGTGTTAGGGTTAGGGTTCGACTGACATTCCTAGAGTTGAATGACATTCCTCTAGCCATATTCCCAGACTTTCACCTGCTTCGGCAGGGCTTGGTATATTGCCGACGAGGACAAAGGCATTTTTGGACCCACCAGGTATTTCCGGGTTACGGCTCTGAGCCCAGCTCCCACGTTAAAATGGCCTTATACCACTCTTTGGCATGGTTGGATGCTGAAGAAATACAAATCAGAATTGATGTTTTGGTTGCTTTTAAGGCATGTCAACTTTTGTTGGGTTATTAAATACCAAAAAGAAGTAATTTTTCTTTATTCCTTCAAATAATTACATTTTTTTCCAGAAATGATTCCTATTTAATAAAAAAAACATTCATAAACAATTAGAGCATCAAGTAACTAGTCTTAATACAAATAATTTTCTCACAATTATATAGTTTCAATATTATACTTATAGGAAAAAAACGTGTGGCGTAGTGGCAAATGACCTGGACTGAGACATCGTTGTAAGTCAGTTCGAACTCCAGTCGCGCTCTTACGTTCACCTTCGGACTCGAAGGAAAAGTATGAACTCCAGCTATGGGATAAATAGGACCATTATTCTTCTACAATGATGGCCTTGGCATTAAATAGCACACGAAGGTTGATATACCATAAAGCATTGAAACCGAAATCTACTACTAACAATTTTTAAACGGATCTATTTGATCCATTGTTGGAATTGTAAGTGATATTTCATACTTGTCAACAAATTTTAGAGAACGCTCTCTGTATCTCTTGTAGAGGGGATAAGAATCTACCAGAAATAGATATGGTACTAAACAGTTTCTGATGATGAGGCTCCAATTCTGGAAAATCTGGGGAGAGTGGAATACTGTATTGCCATTATTCCACTTAGACCGAAGTTGTATGTTAATAGTTGAAACCTTCAGATCACTATGGAACACTGACCAAAACTGTAGCCGCAACCATCACAACTGCTGAATGTCCATTCCTAAAACTAAAAAAAAAAAAGCACAAACCAACATACAATTAATTCAACGATCCGTAGTTGTGTTATGTTTTGACCTTTTGACCCGGCCAAAAATGCCATTCAAGGTGATGCACCGGAAGGAAGTGATACATTCTAATGGCTGTTATGAGAGGAAATCGCGTGGGCGGAAATTGGCTGATGAAATGGGACGAGCTAAAAAAAAAATCACATGGTACAATACAGAGTGATACACCGGAAGAGAGTGACCTCTGAACTGCATGACAGTTATTTCCGCTTGATGACGATTAAACATTCGATTTCAAAGATCGAGTGGGCGTCGAACGATTATATAATTCAGTTGAGTTCGACGAGCCAGAGCAGTTTCCAGTAGAGTTCCAGACAGCTAGAGACGAGATGTGGTAGGGAAAGCCACACCCGACCGAGGGGGCCTTCAGATACCCCGATGGAGTTTGTGGTCCAGAGAAGATGCTGATAAGATGCAATAAAGAAAGCCAGCATCCAGCAGTGGGCCCTAGGCCTCCGGTTGAGCATCAAGAGAACAAGAAAGACACAACGTGACGGTCATAACAGTGGGGTCAAAATATTGCAGTTATGATCGATCTCCAGCTCCCTCTCACATGCAACCCTTGAACAACCCTTTCGAAATTTGGCAATAAAGTGAGAGGTAAAATATTGTTAAAGAAGTCTTCCTGCGTCTTCCTTCCTGCGTCTTAATTATTGTGTCGTTGTGATGCTGTAGATGACTATATAACAGTTGAACACAACGGTTAGTAGAAATACAAAATCATCCCATTGCACATATAAATGGAAACTAGTCTTATCTTTCAGTGTTTTATCTAAGGCTCAGATTTGTTTTAAAATATTTGTATTTAACTGGACTGTATGCAAAGAAATGCCTCAGATACTTATATACAAAAATGTGTATAGAAACGTAGTATGAACGAGATTTCATTATATCTAAGCATGAAATAACTCTTGATGGGTTGAAATGCACTTAAATATCAATCACTTGATCTGACAGGTAATAACACTTCGACTCAGATTAGTCATAGTCGCAATGGCAATGAAGATATAACTCCAGAATTCCCACATCTCTAGAAGTAAACTTTCACCATCAAATGCAGTTTAGAGTTTTACTTAGGGCACCCTTTGTGGTGGATGGGGGGTCTCTCTTTTCAGGGAAAGCATTCGTGGTATTCTAGGTTCCACCGTCAGAGTGAAGCAATGAAATTACAATGAGAGTGCTTAACCTAATATGCAACAATAATAAGATGTAAAACTTGTATTTTTTAAAATTCTATTTCATTACCCAACTTTCGCCATCTTAAAAGCTCTATCAGAAATCTTTTTAAAACAATTTCGCAACTTATAGATTATTCATTTCTGACAGATTCCAAATTGTTGAATTTAAATTTCTCTGACCTCGCCTCTACTTGGCGACAGCCACCATTTCCTAAGACTGCTTTTAAGTCGGCTGCAAATCCTTGAAATGGCATTTTCAAAATGGCACTGATATCCCTGGCACCAGTTCGCTGATTGTATTATTTCCGTAGTGGTGAATGTCAACCATTTTGCAGACGAAATTCTGCAGTAGGAGAAATAGTCTAAAATAAAAAAAAAACAGAATGTTGCCAAAAACAAAAATGACACTAATTATGCCATCTTGAATATATTTAGGTAAATATTTCTGTCTACACGAACACTTACAACAGCAAGATGGCTGCAATCACACCGGTTTGTGGATAGCGGTTAACTATGTTGTTTTTAATAATACCAACGTGATATTTTTGGCGGCCGAAGTTGATGTTTATATATTCAAATATCTTTAACAGTTTGGCTTGCATTTAAGAAAACATTTTCCTTAACAATATTGGAATCTATGCTTCTTAAATGACTACAATGTTATTCAAAATGCATACAGGACTTAGCAGACGACACACTCGTATCTTGTGTACGTACTTAAAAACTCCAAAGGTTGGGTTGATATATGATTCGTTTGTTTTTAATGTTAATATAGCAGTTACAGTAAACTCTGCCACGCGATTTAACAATACTATTTAATGATATTCTTGTTCTAAATGCATGTTTCGTTTTATATTTTCACACAACTGTTTACACGGTTTGTCGGCAGAGATTAAAATACACTGAGTGTATCCTTAGCAGACAACAACCCCCTAACCATCAAAGGGAAGTGTCTTGGGGATGTCATTAAACTGCATCTAATGATTAGGTTCCAATTTTTCAGCTGTGGAAGTGCTTATCAATTTGAAAATTATTAGTATTTGATAGAAATATATGAAACCTTATAACTGTGTGAACATGAATAATTATTGAATAGAATTCTTAATGTTAGATAGAAATACTTGAAACCACTTAATAGCAGGGCTTACGTTAATTGTATCCCCTATAGAAAGTTAATATCTCCCGCGAAAAAAGGGTGTTTACAGGTTATGACACTAAAATATAGCTAATGTTGAGGCTTTATTTCTTGAGATCTGGGGGGCCGTGTGTTGTATACTCATATGCATATACATCTATATGCATAACACAACGACACAATAAAGACGAGCGACACAGTTCTTTTGAAAAATATACCTCTCACTTTATTGAAAGGGTTGAGTGTGAGAGGGAGTTGAGACCGAACAGAACTGCAATATATTGATCCCTACTCTTCTGGCCATAACCGCGTTTCTTTCCCGTTCTCCTGGGCTGCTCAACCGGGGGCATAGGGGCCCAGCCTTTCTGAGTACTGGTTTTCTCTACCGCATCTTATCTCCAACTCGTCTGATCCCCAACTGATTGAATTTCCTGTGCACTGAGTTATATAATAGTTCAACATCCACCTTCTTGTGGGCGTCACAAATCACGGTCAAGGTTATATTCTGATATTCCTTGACCGGATCCACCTGTTATTTACACAGGTGCATTTCCTATTTTGACAGCCCGGTCGGTTCGGAGGCCAATATACAACACCGTGAAGTGCTTCTTTATTAATATTACTCCCAGGTTAACTCTGATCTGAAGTTGTAGTATGTGTTATGGTCCCACCTATGAGTTAAACAGATCTGTTTGTAAATTATTTCTGTTAGGCAAGATAGATTTTGGGGGCAAAAACTCGTAAGAGACAACTGTACAAAAATGACATAAATTAACCCAAGATGGGTTGTCATCCCGTTAAAATCAATCAATCAATCAACGACTGTCGATGGAGATATATTTACAGCGAAAATGCATGAAGATTTAAAACATTATTTTGTAAAGGTGTGGACTGTTACCGATAGATTATCGATCATATAGAAGTCTGATCTATCCGTGAGAATCAAAGGGGGTTTATTCTAAGCTGGGGTTATGTCAACACTGCGGTATGGATACACTGTATAGACACTAACAAAACGCATATAAAAAGCTAGATGGGAACAAGAATGCAAAAAGCTATTTTGAACAAATCCAACAACAGTTGTATGGCCACCTACCTCCTATTCCCCAAACCACCCAAGTCAGTCGCACATGACATGCAGGACTCTGCTGGAGAAGCACGATAGAACTCATAAGTAACTTTCTTCAATGGATCCCTACAAGGACTGTACGAGATGAACGAGTGTGAAAGAGAATACAGAGTAATCAAGTTGATTTATGTTGCCTAGTGGCTTACGGTATATCCAATATATTAATTTCTCAAAGAACAAAGGAGGTGCACTTAGCGTAACGGTTATCTTGTTGGGAAATAGAACTCTGGAGAAGACTCTTAGCGTTTACCATTGTGCAAATGTTCCTTGGAAAGGCATGAATCCATATTCACCATCCACAGCTACTGGCGAATAGTTGGGCTGAAAGGGTTCCTTAGCCTTGGTTGGTCAACCAGTCTAGAAGAAGGAAAACTCTAAATATAAGCCTGTTAGACTCCAATTAAAAATTGAACTTGTTTCACATACTTCCTTAGGCTAGTGGAGTTTCGGTAAAAAGATACTAGTTGACTCAGTACTCATTGGGGACTAAAAAATAGTCACCTCATACCAGACAAAGCAAAAATTAGTAAATATTAAATACGCTTCGTGTCGTCACTCGAACCGAAAATAAGTCGCGCTACAACAGCAATGGAATTTACGATCTTAACCAGAAGTAACCTTTCGATCAAAAGCAGATTTGCTGGTTGGATTTAATGGCATATCAACCTCTATAGGTTATTTAATGCCAGAGCCTTTTTACATATATATTATATATATGATTTGTAAACACATATTTTTTAGCTGGTGATGGTTGGGTTTTATGGCAAATTAACCTCTTAAGGGTCTTTGAGTGTCAAATTCTGATATGTATGTATATATATATATATATATATATAAATGAATATTAATTGTAAATAAATAGTCCGGAATTAGTAATTTTAAAATAGGTCAAAGCTTTATATATATATATATATATATATATATATATATATAAATGAATATTAATTGTAAATAAATAGTCTGCAATTTGTAATTTTAAAATAGGTCAAAGCTTTTTGTTTGTATTAACTTGATGGTCGAAAGTGTTGGTAACATAGTCTATATCTTTAATAGGAGGCCAATTGTTTTTAAGAAGTTGATTATGTTTATGAGGTGCCCGTGGTGTAATTGTTATCGTCATAGGAAACGAACATGGCAACACGAGTTCAAATCCTGGACGAAACTCATTGCATTTCACTTAGCACTAATACCCTTGGGAAAGGTATGAATCCAATTATTCTCCCTCCAGCTATGGGTAAATAGTAGGGCAGACTGGGTTCTTAAGCCTTTGTTAGGCAACTAGTCTAGGAGAAGGAAAACTCTGAATTCAAACCTGTTAAACTCCGCTTAAACATTGACCTTGTGTCATATCCTGCCCGAGCGGAGGAGTTGGTAAATAGAATTATGTTTTTGAGAGCAATTTTTAAAAAATAGTTCCTTCATGCTGTTCGCCTTATAGAAGCAGAGTGCACTTGTACAAGATTTTATTTTAGGCAGAGGTGCTACTTTACTCTTAGATAATCCTATCATTTTTTTACGGAAGTTATACTAGTGTATATTACACTAATTATTTAGCGGGCAAAAACTTGAAAACAAGTTCACAAATTGTTACGGGAAATGTGCTAAATGTTATCATTATAATTTCTCTTTCATACGAACCGAGAACATTGTCATGTCAGTTTCTTATTTGAGACTCTATTTACCCAACCCCTCCACTCGAGCAGGATATGACACAAGGTCAATTTTTAAGCGGAGTTTAACAGGTTTGAATTCAGAGTTTTCCTTCTCCTAGACTAGTTGCCTCACCAAGGCTGAAGAACCAAGTCTGCCCTACTATTTACCCATAGCTGGAGGGATAATAATTGGATTCATACCTTTCCCAAGGGTATTAGTGCTATGTGAAATGCAATCAGTCTCGTCCAGGATTTGAACTCGTGTCGCCGTGTCCATTTCCTACGACGATAACGACTACACCACGGGCACCTCCCAGTTTCTTATTTGAGACAGAAGATAAAAAAAGCAAGTCGTGAACGCGTTACTGCACTTCGAAAATGCATGAATCAGTCTATTCTCCCCACAGCTATGAGTAAATAACTGGCCAGAGTTTTTTTTTTTATACTTGGTAAAGCAACTAGTCAAGAAAAAAAAAAACCTAATTTCAAACCTGCTTTTCCCCGCTTAAAGACTGATCATGTGTCATATCCTACTCATTGGGGAGGAGTTGGGTAAATATAAAATCATTGAATAGACTTATTGATATTTAACTTCTATGATCTCGCCGGAACCTGTTCTTAATGTTACAAAATCATAGATAATGCATTATCTGTAATACTTTATGACGGATGTATTTGTAGACCTTTCTGACAGGGACAACACATTACTGCTTCGACTACAGAAGCCAAATAGCTGTCATCTTCTAAGTCTGCAAATCTCATCGGCGGTTACTTTATTTTGCCGACGTGCACGTAACGGTTATCGTCGTTTGAAACTGACACGGTGACCCGAGTTCAAACCCTGGGTGAAGCATTTCATATATTAATATTCTTGAAAAAGGCATGAATCCAACTATTCTCCTCCAGTACAAGCTTTGGGTAAATAGAAGAGCAGACTTGGTTCCTTTACTGCAGTATAGCAACGGATGTCAGAGAGGGAAAACTCTAAATTCAAATGAGTTATAACTGTTTTTATCATTAAGGGTTTTTGGACTATTGTCTTTATTTTTATTGTCATTTCTTCAATGTTTCGGTCGATATGTCCTCCGGCCTGTTTGTCGAACTCGGGAACCTTCACGGAACTTCGAACTTTATTGAATCCACGGTGGTCGCCTGTTCTGATTCCGTTAGCCATAACCGGTTACAAGTGTTAAGTAATCCTGTACTGTTACTCGCCTGCAGTCAGGAATGAACCTGCAACCTCCAGATGATTGTCTCCTTAGAAGCTTAGGGAACCAACGCCTATAACCATTACACATATTATGTGTCCAGTAGGAATTTTTGGGACTTATAAACTTAATGTTCTTCCTTGACTCGGTTTACTACTATTATGTATGACTTTTTACCTGTGCTCATATTCAGATTTTTTTATAACTTCTTTAAAAATTGATCTTGTCTCACACTCTGCGCGTGAAAAATGATTTACTTTTTGATCCATGGAGCTTAAACATCGAATAATACAAAATCGACCCGATAAAAAGCGTTGAATTAAAATGGAAGAATAAAAAGGCGAAAATTAAATACAATTAGGCTTCATAATTCTATCTATGACTATTTCATCGCAGGATTGAATAATGAGGTGTTTTTGGTTTCCTTGTTTAATGGTATATCAACCTTGCTAGATTATTTAATGTCAAAGCCATTTTTGTGGAAGTACAAAGGTGGTACTATTTAAACCACAGCAGGGAGATAAGAGTTCATGCCTTTCCCTAGAATATAAGTCCGAAAGTGAACTCAATAGTGAGACTGGAGTTCGAACTGACTTACTAAAATTTTACAGTCCAGTTCGTTAACAATTTCACTACAGACCCCCCCCCGCCAATAAGGCGTTTGAAATTGAAGCATTCAATTTCAAAAATTACTACGACGATGTGCACAAAGATTTAAATATCATATGATAAAGTGATGATTTCAATATTCATAGACTGTTGCACAGGTGTCGAGACGAATGTAGACAAATCAATGCAAAATTGAAAAAAATGAATTCGGAGCTCATTCTTGATACTTTCTAGTTAGCAGTACATGGTTGAAGACTGAATTCTGCAAGTGCAATACCCTTTGAACATACCAGATCTAGCCCGGTGGGATTTTTCCTTTTTTAATAAAAATTTATCTCGAAGGTAATATTTGAGGATGATGGTGTGTAGATTTGATTTGGTTGTTTTGTTTTACGGTGTATCAACCCATTTCGGGTCATTTAACTCTGAATTAAATTTTAAACAAGTCAGTTTAGTATAGGAATAGTTTTTTGTTTAGAAACTGTTAAATATCAAAACAGTTCTATTTCAAACAATTAAGGATAGCATAAATACACAATTTCAATGTAAAAAACTGTTCTATTTCAAAGAACTCAGTTTAGCACGAGTACACAGCTTAGTTCTATCAAAAAAAGCTCTATTTTAACCACTTCAATTCAGCATAAGTTCGCACTTTCGATGACAAAAAACAGTTCTAATTCAAGCAATTCAGTTTAGCACAAGTACACAGCTTAGTTCTATCAAAAAAAGCTCTATTTTAACCACTTCAATTCAGCATAAGTTCGCAGTTTCGATGACAAAAACAGTTCTAATTCAAACAATTCTGTTTAGCACAAGTACACAGCTTAGTTCTGTCAAAAAAAGCTCTATTTTAACAACTTCAATTCAGCATAAGTTCGCAGTTTCGATGACAAAAACAGTTCTAATTCAAACAATTCAGTTTAGCACAAGTACATAGTTTAGTTCTATTGAAAAACAGTTCTATTTCAAACAGTTCAGTTTAGCGTAAGTACGCAATTTCGATGACAAAAACAGTTCTAATTCAAACAATTCAGTTTAGCACAAGTACATAGTTTAGTTTTATTTAAAAACAGTTCTATTTCAAACAGTTCAGTTTAGCGTAAGTACGCAGTTTCCATGACAAAAACAGTTATAATTCAAACAATTCAGTTTAGCACAAGTACACAGTTTAGTTCTATTTAAAAACAGTTATATCTCAAACAGTTAAGTTTAGCATAATTACGCAGTTTCAATGTCAAAAAACAGTTTCATTTCAAAAAGTTAAGTTCAGTTCAGTATAAGTACACAGTTTAGTTCTCTTTGACCCATAGATAGGACCCTCTCTGATGCTATTACTCCGGACCAGAATGAGAACGATGGCAATGACGGGGTACTCTGCATTCTCCAAAGCTCCAGCATTCCTGAAGCCTCACCACCAAGTTGTTCACTGTTATATCCGGGACACTCGTTGGGGAAGTCTTACACATATGTAGAGGAGAAATTGGTTTACGCTACAGCCCCAACCGACTAGGCCACAGGTCACTCGTTGGTGGGGATCTTACCCCGCTGCAGAGAAGCCATCGATGTATTCTGGGAAGATGGTGTGTGGGTTTATACTGTATCGAAAGAGAAATTTTAGATGTGCTTTGACAATGAAAAACTTGGCGATTTGGTTTCTTGTGTCGATTTCCTCAGCGCTGAATAATTAAGAAACTATTTCCTAGAAAATTAACAACTGATTGTTTCATCTACGATTATTTCTACATGGAACCAAACAATGAAACATTTAAAATCGTTCGGTAAATAATGTAGCAATATTCCTAAATTTAAATTGGTTGGCTTTTTTAGCCCAATCAATTAATCGCTGACCACGTGAAACTCTAAAAGGACAATTGAAGGTCAAATATCGTCAGAGATTACATATTTATCCACGATTTATGCTGCTTACATAATTCATCATCAGACGTGTCTCCTATTTCAAACAATTCAGTTTACCATAAGTAATCGGTTTAGTTCTATTTGATCCGTAGGTTGGGCCCTATCAGGTGCTACCCCACCGGGCCAGAGTGGACCTGGAAGTGATGGCTCCAGAATATACTGACGGCACCTCAGCAGAAGGGTTACACTACCCTCATATCGAGTGTCCTGATATGACATTAAACTGTATCAAATGGTGAGGTTCCTTCATTGCCATTACTCCCATGTTCACACTAACCCGGATCAGCTGTACGTTGTAGAGCTCCATCTATGGGTCAAATAGAACTGTTCAATTCTTTATTTAGAGTTATTATCATTATCATTATTATTCGTTTGTTTATATATTAGAACCCGTACAACTGTGTGTACATTATCTATATTATATAGAATACTTGGTCAATAGAATTACTAAGGTTTGAATAGCTATACTTGAAACCATTTAACTGAGTACAAACAATTGATAAATATTTAATAGAATTACTAGCGTTGGATAGCAATACTTGAAACAATTTAACTGAGTACAAACAAATGATAAATATCAAATAGAATTACTAGCGCTAGAGAGCAATACTTGAAACTAGTTAATTGCGTACAAACAAATGAGTTCTCACGACTTATTTAAAAATAAATTTGCAAAAAACTTTAAAATCATAGATATATAAAAGCAGGTTTGACATTAAATAACCCATAAGTGTTGATATGCCGTAAAATTCCAATCAATCCCAAAATAATCATAGTCTTAAAAGATGATTTTAAAAAATTAATGGTTTTGATCGCTGTGACGCTAATCACGCAACGTTTTCGAACAGGAATTGATTGACCGAACTCTTAACCCTTCAGGTCTAGTTTGAAGTTAGCGTTTTCTTTCTTTTCCACGATTGCCATACAAATATTAAAAAGCCCGGTATGTTTTACTGTTTACTCATAGCTGGATGGAGAATAGTCGGATTCATGCCTTTACTTTCGTTTTTTTTTTTTGTTTAACGGCATATGAACCTTCGTTTAATGCTAAAACCATCCTTGTGAAAGAACAGTAGCGGTACCACTCAACCCATAGATGGGGGACAAGGTGGGGTCCCACTTTTCCCAAAAGTATTAGTCCGAAAGTGAACGTAATGGCATTACTGGAATTCGAACTCTCTTACTACTATGTTGCAATCCAGCACGTTAGACACTACACCACTACGCCACTGGGATTACCCTTTACGATTTCTCAAGATAGTATATTTAATTCTTAAAATCCTTTGTTTTTCCAGTGAACAGCATTTGTATATCTGAAAAGAAAACAAAAATACTAAACATAAGATTTTAAGTTGTTTTTGTATATGCAGTTAAAATATAAAATCATTTGAAAGAAAATTAGTCAAATTGTTAGATTTTGAAATTGTATCAATTTCTCTGAAACATCCTATTTGTGTCGGTGTGTCTATCTATATTGATTATTACCCAATCGGCTAAGTGGGGGGGCTCTAGAATACACTGATTGCATCTTAGCAGAGTTTTAAGACGCCCCAATGGGTGTCCTGGTGGCCCAGTCGGCTTGGGCCGTAGAATACACCGACTGCATCTTTGCAGAAGAGTATGACTCCTTAACGAGTGTTCTGGATATGACACTAAACAATCTGATGTTGAGGTTCCAGTAATGCTGGAACTTTGGGGAATGCGGAGTACCCCTTCATTGCCATCTCTTCCAGGTCCACTCTGGCCCGATGTAGTAACACTTGATCAGGTCCTCTATATGGTTCAAATAAAACTAAACTGCATTCTTATGCTAAACTGAATTGTTTGAAATAGGACTGTTTTGATACTTAAACTGCGTACTGAAGCTAAACTGAATTGTTTGAAATAGAACTGTTTATATATTCAAACATGTAAACAAAAATCTGCACTAAATAGAATAAAACAACCAACCAACTATATGGATTAAGTGAAAAATGTCCGTCTGTCCTCAATAGATTAGAAGAACAGTAGCGGTACGATTTAATCAATATTTGTGGTGGATAAGGGAGTTTACATCTTTCTCCAAGGGTTTTAGTCTGAAAGTGAACATGATGGCATGACTGGAGTTTGAACTCTCTTACTACGATATCACCGTCGAATACGTTAACCATTACACCACGGCCTAGACATTTTGCAGGGGTATTTTCGCTTTGTTAGATACAAAGAGGTTCGTATACGATTTGATATCGGGTAATCAAGTCCACTTACAATGGTGATAACCGTTACGACACGAACGTTATTTTTGTCCACAGGTAATTATAAAATACAGGTTGATCTTGCGTTAAAAACACGTGTGAGATTCCTAGTGAGGATCAAATTTAATAAACAGTGCTAATGATTTGGTAGCTCAATGACCTTTACTGCCCAATTGAATCAAAAACTTCTTAAACGTCGCCATAGAAGTTACGTTTTAAATATTACACGGTATCTCAAGAATTTAAAAGATTATGCATGGAACTTATTGCCTTTTAATTTCAATATTTTTTGTAAATGACCTATTAGTCCATTCAAACAAAATTTATGACGATATGAAAGCTTCTATTTAAAGAGGGGCGAATGATTCTAATCATCATTGCATAGCTATTATCGTTACATCGAGAATTAGAGACAGGTCTGCTTAACAACAACAACAACAACAACAATGATAATAATAATAATAATAATTTTAAAAGTTGGCGGCCGAGTGGAGATCATCCAAACAACAGCATTATTGAAAACGGTCACTCAATCTCCAGTGAAAGACCATCAGCTTACGCTGGCCCGAAGACCAGACCTTATAATAATCAACAAAAAAAAAGAAGAAAATCTGCAAAGTTGTCGACTTTGCTGTCCCGGCAGAGCACAGAATAAAACTGAAGAATGTGAAAAGAGAGATAAATACCTTGACCCTGCTAGAGAATTGAAAAAAAACTATGGAACATGAAGGGGACAATTATACCAATTGTGATTAGTGCTTTTGGCACGGTAACTAAAGGATTATTAAAGGGCCTGGAAGATTTAGAAGTTGGCGGCCAAGTGGAGACCATCCAAACAACTGCATTACTGAAAACTGCCAGAATACTGAGAAGAGTCCTGGAGACTTGAGGAGACTTGCTGTCACTCAATCTCCAGTGAAAGACCATCAGCTTATGCTGATGTAAAAAAATCTAATGAATAATAATAATAATAATAATAATAATTAGTAGTAGTAGTTGTAGTAGTAGTAGTGTCTTTTAAACTAATAATCATTTCGTATTTTTCAACTACTTTATGATTGGTCAGCCGATCAAAAGTTCTGATTTACGTCTGTGAGAAGTCTATCCCGTTTACGTTCAAGATTTTTTTTTGGTCATTGGTCATCCATTTTAGCCACAATATTGGACCTTGGCTTATTGAGGGTCCAAGCCCACACTTTGTCAGTGGAGTATTATTTTTCATACTGACTAGTGAAAAAAAGTAGAATCAAAGATCTGATTAATCGATTTTATCTTTTAATTTCAGCAGGTAGACAAAGGTTAATATAAGATGCAATGAGTTAATGTACCAACAGAACCCAAATAACTTTTTTGTCATCTGCTCACTTTGATGATTTTGAAAATTTGTCGGTGTGCAGAGTTCAAGATTTCACTGACCTTTTAAATTGACTTTTGAATTTTGAATGTGTACTCATAAATTAATAAGTATGTATTCTTATATTTTATATTTGAAAATTGAATTTTCTTGACTTTAGAAAGAAAGTATTATAAAAATTTTCGTAAGTTTTATACACAAGTGAATTCCTCATATTGTAATACGAAGATTTGAATGGTTGAAAGGTAAGATAAGAAACGAATAGTCAGTCCAATCTAAACACACACACACACACACACAAATACACTCACACACACACACACACACACACACACACACATATATATATATATATATATATATATATATATATATATATATATATATATATCATTCAGAGTTTTCGGATTATTGGCTTCATCTTTATTGTTATATTCACAACGTTTCGACTGATATGTCCTCCGGCCTTCTTGAGGTGTTTCTTGTCAAACTGGGGAGCCTACACAGAACCTCGAACCACGTCCTTTATTTAACTCACGGGGGTCACTTGCTTTGATTCCGTTTTGAATATAACAATAAAGATGAAGACAATAGTCGAAAATTCAAATGAAAAAAAATCATCGACCTTCGTCTCAGAAATTTAAGCAACAAATATATATATATATATATATATATATATATACCGCTAAAATATCCAGTCAATTAGGAATAAATGTAAATCATGTATGAGATAGACATTAGTTAAACGATCTTAGTCTGTTTAGAAAATCACACCTGTCAAGTAGGAGAAACTACTACAAGAACGCAAAATTAGAAGGGACTGAACAGTAGATTAATTTCACTCCTGTTTTTTAATCTTTTTTTTTTTATTTAATTTTATTTTTTTATTTTTTATTTTCTGATTCTTATTTTTTATTTTATTTTTAATTACCTTATTTTAACTTCTGAATAAGAACTGAAACTCCACATTCGCTACTTTGCGACAGGAGGGAAGTATGTAAAGAGTCATCTGACGAGACGGAGAGTATAGCAATAATATTCTCCGCCGAAATAAATTTATTATGACGACTTAACCGAGTTTGAGTCTCCATTAAATTGTACTATATATATATATATATATATATGGGGGGGTGAGTGTGTGCGCGCGGAAAATACGCGAGCATTATCTCATTATCTAAATATATACGGCAAATAAGTTCTGAAACAGGCAAATCTACCGTAATAGAATAGTTTATTGAGAAAATTGCACAAGCTTATAAAGGCGGTGTTAAGTGCTGCAGATGGTCTGGAAGAAAAAGTATATATACTGAAATATGTCAAAAATAATAAATTGCTGAAGTAATTTAAAAAAACGAATTGATCTCTAAGTGCAGACATATCAATAAATTTGTCATTTACCACCTGAGTAATTCCGTAATTTATTTCCCAGTATTTGGACCTCTTTAGATTTCTAAAATAAATGAATTATTTTTTCTTATTCAAGTACCACGTAAACGAACATCATGTCTCATGATAAATTCCTCACACTATAAATACAGTTGATTAGACACTTTTATCATATTTTCGTTTGATGATTGCGAGAGCCTCAGAATAGATAATTTGAAGATTTAAAACCTGTTTTGTGTTGGTCTATTGATGAGCTTAAAATATATTCACTCTATCTACAGCAAAGTGGGGTTACAAAGTTCACGAAAAAAAGCGTGCCTAGGGTATGACATTAAGCTTCATCTAATGTTAAGGCTTCGGTGTTGGACATCCGTGGAAAGTGGGGTCCCTTTCTTTTTTGCCATTATTCCCAGGTTCATCCAATCCTGAATTATAAGAACCTGTTAGGGTCTCATCAATGGATCAAGCAGAACTCTTTGCAGACCATTTAGATCCAACTGAACCATTTGCAAAAAGGAAACTTCTTAGAAACAACACAAAAATAATATGAACGTACAATGAATGCGATTCCGTAGCCTTTCGGGAAAAGATAACCGCAAAAAGGTTGACACTCTGGTAAAATTAATCAAGCAAAACCTTCCCTGCCATTGAAGCATCAAACATTTTTATGCACTTTTCTAATTTGCTTATCTGATAGATAGATAGATAGATAGATAGATAGATAGATAGACAGATAGATGTAATAAAATGAATAGATCCGCAAGTAGATTTGGTATTTTAGATTTTTATCTTTTATTTTTATTCATTTATGTTTTTATTAATTTACATATTATTCCTGAAGACAACCATGAGAAACACGTGCAAAGCAAAGTTAAAAACATAAAAATCTTAAATACGTATTTTACTTACAGACATATTCATTTTATAATATTTACTTTTCTCTCGTTGGACCAACAAAAAGAAAAAGTATATATATATATATATATATATATATATGTATGTATGTGTGTGTGTGGGTGGGGTTTGCTTTGTATGAAAGAATCTTGTCTTTGTCTGTTGAAAATAAAATTAACCTGTTTCATCGAGACACGGTTTTTCAGTCAGTTAAATGACCCTAAACGAGAACAGAACATTCAGACGAGATTAGATTTCTCCGCGTCATGAAGAGAAGTCGGTTGACTTTCACTTTTTCCCAGGTTTCAATCATTTCCTGCCACAAAGATCTATTTATATTTTTTTTATTCAGGTTTCGTCTTAACAAACGTACGAGCCTGACTTGAATACATTGGATGCAGTTTTGGTTGAAGCGATTATTTTTTAGTTGCTTTTGTAATTGAATTCTAGCGTCGTCTGTAGATGACGTTTTGCAAATCTGGCGAGTCAAATCCAATCTTATCAATCCCGAATTAGGCAAATGAAATAAAGGAAAAAGGTTTAAGAGAAATCAATGCATTAAAAAAAAAAGAAACCCTTCAGAAAGATGTGATGCAAATATATAAATCACTAAATGAAAGTTTTAAAAGAAAAGATACATAGTCTAAGAGAAAGGAAAAATGGATTGATTTTAACGTCATTTCAACCCGAATAGGGTTATTTTATGCTGAGAGGTTAGAAAATTGTGTTTATTATAGGTTTGTAGGTACGTCATTTGTTTAGATGTTAATTTTTTTTTTTTTTTGCACTAAGCTATATATTTTATCTAATACAAATCATTTAAACATTTCTTTGATGTCATATAACGAATAAAAGCATATAAAGTTAGCGAAGGCGACCTGAAGGCTCCCTTTTCAATTGGTACTACACTGAGGTGTAGAGGATGGCGCTACTCTATTCGCTTGATTGCTCCACTTTACCTTTGATCAGTACCATATAATGCTGAGCGTTAAGAAGGCGGCATCAAGTACCATTTTTTGAGTCTTTGGTATGACTTGACCTGGGATTGACCCTCGGTCTTTCGGACCATTGGTGAACACTCTAGACATTATGCCAATGTTCAAGTAACTATTCTTAATATAAATAACTTTATGCACAATCAAAGGGTATCAAGTATTCCAATATAGCACAAATAACTTTCAAACCGATCTATTTGACCCTAAGGGGTAGTACCATTTCAGCTCAGAGTGGACCTGGAAGTAATAGCAGAAAAGGGGTTCTTCACGCTCCCTAGATTCTCAGAACATGAGCCTCACCATCAGATGTAGTTTAGTGTCATACTCAGGACACCCTTTTTAGAAAAATAGAAAAAGAATGAAAGATGGAATTTATAAAGAAAGAAAAATTATGAATGTTATGAATGAACGAAATAAAGAAGAAGAGAAAAAGATTGATTTGATTTAATTTGATTCATTGATTGATTTTACAACAATGTTGGTCCAGCTAAGGTTATATTTTGCCTTGTGGTTACTAAATCGCGTTCATAAAAAATGTACATTTATATTTTTGTGTAGTTTCTTTCTTAAGCGTATTTTTTCGTACAATTATATGATATGAAGTAACTTTGTATCTAATACAAATAAGTAATGATATCAAGTAACTTTGTATCTAATACAAATAATTAGCACACAGTTGTATAGTTTCATGGATTCTTATCTAATAATGATTAGCTTTCAGAAAGATTAATCAATTAAGAGAGGACATTTTGAAAAGTACAGCAATACCTCGCTTTGTGTCATGTTAGCTTGCCTGAAATTCACTTTTACTGCAGTTTTTTAGACTATATATCCGTTCAGCGAACGTCATTTCATCTCTCAAAAACGTCGTTTTAGCTTGCGTCAAATTCACCTTCGCGTCTTTGGTATGACTTGACCTGGGATTGAACTCCGGTCTCCCAGAAAAAAAGGTGAAATATATGGACAAGTTGTTTAAAGTAAAATAGAAGGTGAAAAAATCAATTGAATTGAAAGAAATAAGAAAGACACCATACAAGAAGAAGAAAAAGAAAACAAAATAGAACATTTGGAAGAGAAAAAAAAAAGAAGGAAAAAGATGACTAACAAAAGTAAAACTGAGTAAATGAATGAGAGTAAAACAAACATTCGGATGAATGAAATTATAGAAAATATAACAAGAAAAGGCAGAAAAAATAAAAAAGGATGTAAAGGATTGAATGAAAAACAGTGAATTAACGATTAAATTAGTAAAAAAAAGAAATGAATCAAATATCGAAGAAGAGGAATACGGTAAGAAATTAAAAAGAATAATTACGAAAAGAAGGGAAAAAAAAAAGAATTAGGAAAAAAGAATGAAAAAAAGAGAAAAATTCATATGAAAAGAATAGAGAAATGAAAGGATTGGTACAAAATGAATGAAAGAAAAAAGAATAAAAAAAGAGAAAAATTCATAAGAAAAGAATAGAGAAATGAAAGGATTGGTACAAAATGAATGAAAGAAAAAAGAATGAAAAAAAGAGAAAAATTCATATGAAAAGAATAGAGAAATGAAAGGATTTGTACAAAATGAATGAAAGAAAAAAAGAATGAAAAAAAGAGAAAAATTCATAAGAAAAGAATAGAGAAATGAAAGGATTGATACAAAATGAATGAAAGAAAAAAGAATGAAAAGAATGAGAAAAATTCATGAAAAGAATAGAGAGAAAAGAATGGATTGATACAAAATGACGAAAGAAAAAAGAATGAAAAAAGAAAAAAATCATAAAAAAGAATAGAGAGAAATGAAAGAATTGATACAAAATGAATGAAAGAAAAAATGAAAAAAAGAAAAAATCATTAAAAAAAAATTGAGAGAAAAGAAAGGATCGATACAAAATGAATGAGAGAAAAAAGAATGAAAAAGAGAGAAAAAAGAATGAGAAAAAATTGAGAGAAAAGAAAGGATTGATACAAAATGAATAAAAGAAAAAAAATTTTTAAAGAGAAAATCTCAAAGAATAAAATAGGGAGAAAAGGAACGTTTGATATAAAATTAATGAAAGAAAAAAAAACAATGTATTAATACAATAAAAATGGAGAGAAAGAAAGAATTGATACGAAAAGAACAAAAGCAAAAGAAGGAATAGATACGAAAAGAATTAAAGAAAAAAGAATTATTAAGAAAAAAGAAAGAAAAAAATAATTAATCCAAAAAGAATGTATAAAGGAGCTACACGCAAAGAATGGAGAGAAAAGAAGGAATTGATCCGAAATAATTGAAAGGAAAAAAAAGCGAAAGATACGGAGAGAATGGAAGAAAAAGAAGGAATTGATACAAAAGAAAATGAAAGACAAAGAAATAACTGATACAAAAAGAATGAAAAGAAAAATAATTACGAAAATAATGGAAGGAAAATAAAGTATCAATACAGAAAATGGGAAAAAAAGTAACAAAAAGAAAAGAATGATAAAAAAAAAACAAGGAAATGATACGTAAAACTAGTATAAAAAAGTATCAATACAAAACGAAAAAAAAAAGAAGGAATTGAAAAACGAATGAAAGAAAAAATAAGGAATGAATAAAGAGAATAAAAAAGAATTGATATGGAATGAACGAAAGAAATAAGGATAAATCAATTTACAAGGAACGTAGGTAAAAATCATTGAATATCACAAAAAGAATGGAGAGAAAAGAAAGAGTTCATATGGAAAGAATGGAAGAAAAAATGTTTGATGGAATGAAATGAAAAAAAATACTTCAAAGGATATCCTATAAGTTATCAAATTAAATTTCCGATGAAGTGGAAAAAGAAAATATGAATCTGATGATTCAGGCTACGAACAAAAAAAACAGAAAAAGCGGGAAAAGAAATAGTTTGTTTTTTTTTTTCTAATTGAAAATAAACCCTTTTCATAATTTACTTTTATTCTTTTATTTCATTGCTTTTGAAGTTTCTTTTAAAAAAATCATAGCAGGAGTTAAAGTGGCCACCTTTAAAACGTGATAAATCTCTGAAAATGTTCTGAGGGTCGATACACAAGAATCCCTCTGACTTGTAAGATATCAATAAAATAGAAAAACCAAAAAGAAAATTCAAAAGAACGAAAAACAAAATAAACATGATGCAAATTTATTTGGCCAGTCAATGCCATACTTTTTGTACACAGAGAAACTTCAGATTTATCTTTGAGGCTTACTAAGATATTAATTTCTTGTAGAGTCAGTGGGCTGTAACAGAGCCCTAAGTGAAAATTCAAAATGTACGAAAGTTAGTTCGATTTTCACTGGCCGAGAACAGGAAATAATATAGCTGAATTGAATAATGCATTGGAATGGGAAATAACATTCCTGACCGTTATTCTACACAACAGTAACAACCGTCTTCATACAGCAAATAGGATGCTGAAAATAATGTATTCTTTCATGTGAGGATCGCACTCCAAACATGTCAATCGTTTCTCTTTTGCAATAATCCACATCTGCTTAACACATAGTATAATGTCACACATAATGTTATATATTTAAGGAATGATCTTTTTTTATCATTAAGGGTTTTCGGACTATTGTCTTCATCTTCATTGTTATTTCCCTAACATTTTGGCCGATATGTCCTCTGGCCTTCTTCAAGTGATTGTCGAATTCGGGAACCTTCACGGAACTTTGAACTACGTCCTTCTCGAGTTCGACAAACATCTGAAGAAGGCCGGAGGACATATCGGCCGAAATGTTGTGGAAATAACAATAAAGATTAAGACAATAGTCGGAAAACCCTTAATAATAAAAATCAACAAGCTTCGTCTCAGAAATTTAGACAACTAATGATTTTTTTATATTAATCATTTTTTGTTAATCATATTTTATCATTCTCTGTGGTTTGGCTTTGAACTATTTGGGTTAAGAGTTCAGATGCATGTTGAGTTTTTCGGATCTCAACAGGCAGAGATGAGTTGAGATCTTAAACACCACAAGATTCTCCGCACATTAGGATGGGGTCAGCATAGCATGGTTAGCATAGACTTTTAAGAATTGTGTCTCTGACCTCGTGTCGCCATGGACCGAATCAGAAGTTAATAAACCGTTCGTATTTGAAACGAAAGAGCCTGCCTGTGTTTGTGTAATATTACGGACGGACGCTGTCGTCAATAGTCACGAGACTAGCGCGTGCGGGCAGAATAACCTGCAAAGTTAGACGTGATTTTAAAATAATCACAGATGAATTTTCACGTGTTTCACGACAGTTTCACTGGTGACATCGAACATTCGGGGATCTTCGATTTGTTCCCCAAAATCTCTATATAAGAAAACAAGTCAGGAGATTTTGGAAAGTTGAAGGCAGTTGTCAAAACGGGTTCGTTAAAGGTTCCGAGGCCCAGACCCGTCCTATCTCAGTCTGCTATCTGCCAGGTGTGTGTCAACAGCCAGCTCTCACCCACACAGCCAACACCACCAAGAGGAAGGGAGAAGAAGGACGTAACTAAAATGAACTTTTCGAGTTGCAACGATCATAGCCCTAAGTGAATAATTAAATAAACGACTGCTATATTTTCTTCCCTTACCTTCAAGTTTGAGTATTTCTTTTTCTGCGGACTTCTTTCTTTAAAGCACAACACGTTGGTCCTATATTACATTTGTATAGGTATTTGTATCACTGTTATTATCAACGTAACCAAATTATACAACACTAAGAGTTTCGTAAAATATTCATCAAAAAATGAAAAATTATTTCATTATGAAAAGCATTATTAAAGTAAAATAATGAATCGTTGCGAAAGAAAAAAACTGATTGATTTCTATTGACTGATTGATCTTAACGGCATGTCAACTCATCTCGACTAATTTTATGTGTACAGGTTATAGAATGGTGTTCATTGTGCATTCATATTTAAATTTCTTTATAGTTTTTTACAAACAGTTTTATATCAAGTCTACCAATTTAATACAAATTATTTGCCTACAATTGTATTGTTTCAATGGTTTGGTTTGGTTTGGTTTGGTGTGGTTTGGTTGCATATCAACCACTCTGGGTTATTTAATGCCAAGTCTGGTTAATACGTATATATTAGATATATACGATTTGTAAACATTAATCAACGAAGTTAAATAGTACCAAGTATTGCTATGTATCACTAACAATTCAATTAAACATCAGTTATTTGTTTACACTCAGTTAAATGATAAAGCAGTCCTATGTCAAGCATTTCAGTTTAGCATGTCATTTGTTTGCAATCAGTTTAAATGTTCGTCGGTTGGGGTTTATGGCATATCAATTATTGCAGGTTATCTAATGCCAAATTTTGCCAATGGCCCGGGAGACCTTGGTTCAATCGCAGGTTGAGGCATACCAAAGACTCAAACAATGGTACTTGATATCGCCTTGCTTAACACTCAGCATTATAAGGTAGGTATCAAGGATAAAGTGGAGCAATCCAGGTAAAAGAGGTGGCGCCTTCTCCTACACCTTGATGTAGTAACTATCGAAAAGGGAGACTTCGGGTCACCCTCGACCACGGTCGCCAACTTTAGCTATTTCAAAATGAATAATTTGAAGATAACATTTTAAACAAGCAAGAGCTTATTTGTTTGCTCACGAATAAATGGTTTCAAGTATTGCTATCTAACACGAATAATTCAGTTTAATATCAGCTATTTGTTAGCAGACAGTTAAAAGGTTATTGTTCGTAAGTTTATTTAATTTTATATCATATCAAACGTTATTGGCTGTTTAATGCTAAATCTTGTTTAGACTTATATATTAAATACATATCATTTGTTATCATTTGTTCTAATAACATTTTTAAACGAGTTGATTTTTCTTCAGTTAAAATAATTTCACGTATTTCTATCTAATACGAATCATTTTATTAACTTTTAATCATTTGTTTGCACATAGTTAAATAGTTTCGAGAACTATTATGCTACAGTAAAAAATTAACACCAGTTATTTGTTTGCACACCTTTAAATAAATATGTGTATGTAAAAGGTTAACATTTAACAAAGGAGATTGCAGTTATTTATTATCTTTTCTAGATTAAGGTTGACAACTATGTGGTCTGTGTCACTATTCATACTTTCTATGCTATCGGTTCTTTATAGGCGTTTTGTCGATCCCAGAGCATTTCACTGTTTATTCTTTCTAATAAACCTACTTTGATCTTGATGTTGAGAGGGAATGTGAGAATTTGGCAGAGAGCAGTTTGAATGTGCTTCCTGGTCTTTCATTATTTCCTTTGTATTCTTCTGTATTTTTCCAGCTTGGACAATGGGAGCTTGCAGTTTTTTTTTTTAATTGTTCCGTTTTGTTTTTTGTTGTTGTTTTGGTTTTTTTTGTTTTTGGTTGTTTTTTTTTTTTGCAGGGAGACAAGGTTTTTAGTCTGTCTGTGACGGTTTTTAGTGGACGGATTGGTGACTTATGAAAAAGCTGTTTTATTGGAGGAAATTTGTCGCTTTTTGGAGGAGTAGTAAAGCCTATGTTAGTTTTTGCTTGAACTACCTCATTGGATTTCTCATAATTCTTAACTTTTTGAGTTGCTGCTTGATAACAGTTGACCGAGTGTAGTTTTTTAAGGTGGTCCTGAAACTTGGAGCAATCATAGATCAATTTCTCACCGATAGCTCTATATTTGTTGCCTTGATTTATTGTATCCGCCCTTTTAGTAACAGAAGCATGGCTGTTTTCTCCCATGTTAGTTCCTACTATTTTCTTCCAGGAAAGACAATTCCTCTTGTATTTCACCTCAAGTATTTCTTTTTCTTTTTGGTAAACATCGCAAGTTCTTGCGTTAACCGGGTAATCATATCCGCAATTTGCACATCTAATTTCCTTCAAGCAATCTTCCTCTCTATAGTCCGGGTCCTTTTCACAGAATTTAGCACATGTCTGTCGTCCTCAACAGGATTCCCTGTGGCGTCGATATTTTTGCATTTGTAGCACAGCAGAAGTGCTGGAACGTACTGCTCAACCCTCTCAAGACAATCATAGATCGTTAACTCCTTGGGAGTATAGAACTGGTTAAAAGTCAGTCTTGGTCTGGATTCGTTCTTCACCTTTTCTCATAGAGGTTCTTATGTTTCTAACTCCCTGTTTTCTCCTCTTCTGTAGCCAATGCCAACTTTCTACTCCAGATAACTGCTTTGGTAGAGTTAAGTCTTTTAAGCATGTAAACGCTGCTTTTTCAAATATGCAAAGTTTTCATTTTTATTATGTTTAGCCTGTATCCGGCTGTCCACCTCAGCAAGTAAGTAACTGTTCTTGATTTTCCTTAAGTTTTTTAGAGTGGTCCTTTCCGAAATAACTTTTTTAAGTTAAGTAAGTGCCAGAGTGGTCTGTTGCAATAACTTGACCACTTAATTGCGAGGCCAAATACTTCTCAACCACCAGGATCCCGTCCTTAAGCATCACGACTTGCTACCCTCGGCTAACAGATGATCTCGTTGGGACAGGGTCTTACCCCTCTGCAGAAATGCAGTAGGGGTATTCTACAGCTCCACCGAATGGTCTTAAAAAAAGCAATGTTGAAGCCTTCACTCATTCCTAATACCGTCATAAAGCGCTATTGGAAGAGAAAGCCAAAAGTTCACGGTTCATTAACTATTTCAAAATCAACTTTAGCTGATACCACGGAGTTCCCTGACTCTCTCTCTCACTCTCACTCTCTCTCTCTTTCTCTCTCTCTCTCTCTCTCTCTCTCTATACATCCGTTCCTATAATCCATCGTTCCTATCAGGTCCTCCAGACTTTATCCAGTGTCCAGACAGAGTTGATGTATATAAATCATTACTAACAGAGGCGCATCCTTGTGTAGAAATCTATAAGAAAATGCCACTGATGTGTTCGTCTTTACTTCTCCAGCTGTGCTCAACATGCTGGTTTGTCTTACTCATATTGTTTGTAAGATGGGAAGTAAGTGGCCGTACAGCTACTGTTTGGTTGGTTGTTGCGTCTTATATTTGTTGAAAACAGCATGTAGCATTCTTGTGGAGTTCCCATCCATGTGGTACACACACACACACGCACTCACGTACATATATATATATATATATATATATAGGGGGTGTTTTATGTGAGTTTGTATTTACGAGGATTGTTAAATAAGTTTCCAAACTTTTTCGTATGGGTACTTTTATTGACAGCACACACTTGAAACTCTAGTTCCCTTCGAAATAATCACCTCCGGCTGCAATGAACTTGTTGTACCGTTCCAACAACTTCTGCAAGGCTCCATGGAAGTCCTCTTGTGTGAGCGTGTCAGTGACCTTCGTCACAACCTCAATTGTCTCATAACGACAGCCTCTGAGCTTAGGGAATAACTAAAAGTTACAGGGACAATAGGGAGACTGAGGAACTGTCTTGATGTCCATCTTGGTCAAATAGTCTGTGACAAGGATAGAGTTGTGGACTGGTGCATTGTCCTGGTGGAGATGCCACTGACCCGATTTGAAAAAGTGCTGGCCTCTTCCGACGAAATCTCTTCCTGAACTCCCATAAAACCTCAACATAGTAACCCTAACCCTTTGGCCAATCAACTGTGGTCTATTGACTTCCTTACTTCTCCCGCACCTCTCATCATCTCTCACAGACGCCCTGCCTTCCTTGAATCTCTTATGCCACTTAAAAACTGATGCTCAATTCATGCAAGATGGTTGAAAAGTAGTCTGAAGAATTCCATAATTTTATTGCATATCGTTTCTTGAAAAATTTCCTCCCGTCCAGATTGCATTTTTGAAATTCACCAGCTGTGGCAATCAGGCTTTAGTAGGGTGTATTCCAATTGCTGCTGTAGCTGTTAATTCAAACTTGGAATCATAAGAATTGGTTACTCATCCCATAAGATGTATTGCAATAACATACTGAATTTTCTAGAGTTTACGACAATTTTAAACGCCTGTACAAAAAAGTCTGGAAACCTATTGAATGCTCCACGTATATGAGTATGTGTACTTTTCTGCGTGTATGTATGTATGTATATATGTATGTTTTTATGGGTGTTTGTGCGTATATTTGTGTTTATAAGTGTATGTATATTTTTGTGAGTGTCTTTGTGTGTTTGTACGTATGTATGTATGTATGTATATGTGTTCTTATGAGTGTTTGTGTATGTGCTTGTTTTTATATATACGTGTGTATATTTTTATGAGTGTCGTTGTGTGTATGTTTGTGTGTTTTATGAGTGATTGTGTGTGTTTGTTTTTATATGTGTATGTGCATTTTTGCGAGTGTCTTTGAATGTGTATGTGTGTGTGTGTGTGTGTGTCCACCAATCAAATCCTTCAATCATCCAATTTATTTGTTCCAACTTTTTTCGAAATTTCTTATTATAATGGATTTCACTTTAATTCGTTCCAAACGAAAAAAAGATTTTTAAAAAAAATAGATAGATAATACAAATCTTAATCATACTAATTATTAAACGTTAGTATAAACCCATTCATCATGTATAGAAACCATAAAAAATGTTTAGAAAATAAAGGAATGTATTATTAACAATCTGAAAAAAACTGCTTTATTTCTTGGAGACATCATGCTTCTGTGTTGCTTACACCAGTTTTGTTTCTTTTTCTGCCTTCAGGCAGCTCCGTTGCCAACACAACTTTTCCAAAACAAAAGAATTAACTCTATAATAAGAAAACTGAAAACGGGCTCCTTATAGACTAGAATGTCTAGCAAGTTAAACAAACCAGTCATTTTTAGTTCGACCCTCGATAGGGACCGGGTTCTTTTTAAAACAGTTTAATTGATGACTAAATTAAAACTGCGAATATAAAATTAAATCAAAACTGAAATATTCAAAGTGCCCCACTCAATCTCTCTCTCTCACTCTCTCTCTCTCTCTATATATATATATATATGATGATAATAAATAAATATGAATTAGATATATATATTTAATTCATGGAATTTAAACTGCGACCCCTAGGTTTCATGGAGTTTTTTGCAAAACAACAATCATCAGGCAGTTAAAAAAATGAAATGAATCGAAAAAAATAGTCAAAAAACCGTCGGAATTTTGTAGGAACGCACACACCCACACACACTCGCACACTCACACACAACAACACGTAAAGATTCCTACAAAATCCCAACGGTTTTTCGATTTTCGATTCTTTTCCTTTTCTTAACTGCCTGATGATTGTTGTTTTTCAAAAACCTCCATGAAACCCAGTCTAAATTCCATGAATCAAATATATATATATATATATATATATATATATATATATATATATATATTATTATTATTATTATTATTATTATTATTATTATATAATAGCTCTATCCTAGATATTGAGCACTCTCCATATTATATTGCACTTGGTTCGACACAAACCTACAAAGTGATTTAGTGACAACCAATATATATATATATATATATATAATTCAAGTATAAGAATGACATATAAAACAGGATAAAAAAAAGCAACTCGGAGTTTTACCTTTTTGATCTTTATGAGAGCTACTATATCACAAGTCTGAAAAAATGTCATACCTGTTAAATATTCGATCACTTGAGAAGCAAAAACGTGAAACGGGGTAATGTGATTTTCTCCTGTTTTACATTTCATTTTTATTCTTGAAATATATTGTGATTGTCCTCAGTATTTTCGTTCATTAAGACCTTACTGATTAGAAAACATTTTAAGTTTTAAACTTTGATCCAATATATATATATATATATATATATATATATATATATTGTCCTGTATATGACATCAAAGTTGATTTACTGGTGAGGCTCCAGTCTTAGAGTTTGGTAAATGTCAAGTAACTCTTCATTGCCATTACTTCCAGGTTGACTCTGACCGGAAGGAGCACTATCTATTAGAATCCCATCTATAAGTCAAATAGAGCAGTTCAATATTTTATTGGGAAATATAATTAATATAGAATAGAATTATTAGCGTTAAATGGCAATACTTGAAGCCATCTAACTGTGTGAAAATCGAGCTATCAGTGTTAAATACCAATGCTTGAAAGTATTTAACAGTGTGCAAACAAATGATTAGTACTATATTGAATTATAAGCGTTACAAGTGATACTTTAAACTATTAAACTATGTGCAAGCAATAAATCGCAATGCTTAAAACCATTTAACTGTGGCGAAACAAATGAGCTCTGTATCGTTTTAATGCTACCAACAAACTATTCGTTCACAAATTATATATATATATATATATATATATATATATATATATAGGAACAGGATTTAGCATTAAACAACCTACAAGGGTTGATATGAAATAAAATACAAAATCCAATAGAGGGCAGGTACTTTTCGTCTAGTTAATTGATTCTAAATCTAGTCTTCTGGTTTGAATTAGGTGATTCGTTTATATATCAAAGTACCAGAGAATTTTATGAGTTTCATTTTTCAGACAGATTCTGGTTTGTACACTTACCATTTGTCTGCAATGTCCAATTCTAATTTTTTGCACAATTCCCTGTGGATAACCTTTCCAACCCAGTCATATCTTGTTTGATTGTCTTTTTGTCCAGTTTACCGGATTTGTCTATCGTAAGAATAACCGTTTCATCTCTGCCACAACATAAATTAAACATACAATTTTCTGTGCTGTAGCATGGATGGTTTCGATTCTTCCTCTAATCTCAAGCTCATCGAATCATTTTTCCAGGTTTTTAAGCATTGTTCAAAGCGCTCCTACAACAATTGGTATCACTGTCACGCTAATGTTGCAGAGTTTTTTCATTTGTATTTGTTCTAATTATCGTCTTCTTTTACTTTCACTTTCAATTTCATTCAATGGTCTACTTGCACAACAAAATCCACTTGATTAAAGTTCTTTTTTATCATTATTGTTAGAACTAGGATTGAATTTTTGGCCTGGATTGAGTAATCCATTTGTATTTATCTCGAAGAGAGTTGCCCGTAATTTCAATTCCCATATTCACTGTTTTTGGTATTGTGCCAGGTTTAGTAAATACTTCCACACACATATATATTGATATAAGTGAATATTACTAACTTGTCAATAACTGTATTGTGTTATGGAAGTGTGTGTGCGTGTCTAGGCAAGCAAGCAAGCGCGTGTGTGTGTGTGTGTGTGTGTGGGTTTACTGCGAGGGATAGAGGAAGAGGAAAAAAGAGAAAGTTTAATGAGAGTGACAGAAGCTACAGTGAGAAAATGGATTCCCTATATTTGACTCGTATACAACTGTAATATTTGGAAAGACCAGTAGGTCAACGTTTCAGTTGCTGGGGTTACGGCTTGGGTAGGTAGAAGTTAACCCAGTGACCAGAATGATAGGAAAATACTATCAAAATTATTGATTTGTGTGGCCCGTACGAAATTTTCAGGAAAGATGATTGACATACAGTCTAGCGCTAAGAAAGTCTCGCGAGATTAAAGACGATTATGATGTAGTAACGTTGTACTCAGTAAATATGCACGCCTAAAACTTGGCAAAAGTCCAAGCTCAATCAACTTGAGCTGTAGAACACGTCGACTATATCTCTGCAGACGGGTATGAACCCCTGCTAAGAGTGTCCTGGATAAGACTCTAAATCATCTGATGGTGAGGCTTTCGTAGTGGATCTTTTGGGAATCTGGTGTATCTCTTCATCACCATTACATTGTAATAATTAATTATTACAAATAATTAATTGAATTAGTGTTAAATAGAAGGACTTGAAACTATTTAACAGTGTGGAAACAAATCAGGTCTGTCTTGCTTAAAATAGGCGAGAGTGAAATCCGAAGAGAGATCCGTTTTCCTTTGGTTCACTATTTCAGGTTACAAAGAATTTTAAATCAAACATACCAATCAATTTGACTTAGGGTCAAATCGTATTGAGAACTCCTTTATCCTGCCATATCACCAAAGTTTGAGCAACGATGAGTCTGAGAATTAATCCTTATTTATTGCGGACTTTTTGTCCTCATCTTAGTAGTTGTTGTTGTTTCACTCACGCCTATTTGTGTTGGCCCAGCAGGAAAGGACTTTTGCCAAGTTGGTTAGGTTTTATGCCATATCAACCCTTGTAGGTTTTTTAATACCAAAATCTTCTTTATGCTTATATTAAATATATATGAATTGTAAACGAATTATTTGTTAACATTTTTAACGAGACACACCTGATTTGTTTCCACACTGTTAAATAGTTTCAAGTCCTTCTATTTTACACTAATTCAATCACTCATTTGTTAGCACACAGTTGAATGGTTTCAAGTACTGTTGTATAATACCAAAAATTCATTTTTTTTAATTTTTCTTTTTTTCAAGATGAGAACAAAAAGTCTGCAATAAATAAAAATTAATCCTCAGATTAAGAAGCCTCATCTCAAAAAAAAAAAAAAAATCCCCAAAAAGACAATTACGATGAGTCTGTTCAATATTAAATGTGTAACCGATTAATCAATAACAGATATTGGAAGCAATCTGAAATCTGTATGCAATATCAAAACAAAGCTTAGTAGATAACAGACAAATTAATATTAAATTGAGTTTTTTTAGCTGAAGCTAAGCAAAATTAAATGATTGCTTGGTTGATTTTAATGGGTTGTCAACCTCTCCGGAGTTATTTCATGCCAAGAGGTCAGGGAATAGCGTGCATTGTACGTTTATATTCACATTTTTGTGTAGTTTTTATGAGGATTTTGCAAGCATCAAGTATTTCTGCCGAGTACAAATAATTTGCAAACATATCTGTTTGACCAATAGACGGGATCCTAAAATGTATTACTACTAATTTTTGTTTTGGTTTAGTTTTATGGTATATCAACCGCTATTGGTTATTTAATGCTAAATCCTGTTTATATATATATATATATATATATATATATATATATAATAGAACTGTTTGAGCAGTTAACTTTTCGTATTCACAAAATATGTTTACAAATTATATATATATATATATATGTGTGTGTGTGTGTGTGTGTGTGTGTGTGTGTGTAAGTTTGATTTGTGAACATATTTTGTGGATACAAAAAGTTAAATGCTCAAACAGTTCTATTTCTAACAATTCAATTTAGCCTAAAATCTACAGAGTGAAACAGTTCCAAGTATTGCTGTGTATCACTCACAGTTCAATTAAACATCAGTCATTTGTTTACACACAGTTAAATGATCAAACAGATCTATTTCAAGAAATTCTATTTGTCATAAGTCATTTGTTTACACTCAGTTTAAATGACAAACACTTCTATTTGACCCATAGATAGAACCCTTTCAAGTGCCAACACTCAGGGCCAGAGAGGACCTAGGAGCGATGGCAATGAAAGAATAGTCTGCATTCCCCAACGATCCAGCATTACTGGAGCCTCACAACCAGATTGTTTTGTGTCATTAACAGGGCACTCGTTAGGAGGTATCTCATTCCTCTGCTCAGATGCAGTCGGTGTGTTCTACAGCCCCAGCCGACTAGGCTTTACCGCTCTGAGTTAAAGTTGAACTGAGAGTAATGATAATAAAGAGGTACTTAAAACTTCAGAACTGAATCTCACTACCAGATGAAGTTTAGTGTTAGCCCCAGGACACATTCTTTTTTGAGGGGACGTTACCCCTGTGCAGGAGAGAGAGTCAAATATATTCAAAGTCTTGCCGATAAGACAGCAAAAATAATAGACAAACTGTTTAGTAGTACAAAAATCACTCCAAAAGTAATGCCTTATATTGGTTTTCATTAAAAACTACGACAGATAAAAGAATCACAGAAACACTATCGGATTAAGATTGTGTTCAACTACCAAACGGCATTTTTACCCATCACCATCAGCAGTGGAGGTGCCCGTGGTGTAATGGTTAGCGTCACAGGATATGGACACGGCGACACGAGTTCAAATCCTGGACCTGACTGATTGCATTTCACATAGCACTAATACCCTTGGGAAAGGTATGAATCCAAAATATTCTCCCTCCAGCTATGGGTAAATAGTAGGGCAGACTAGGTTCTTCAGCCTTGGTGAGGCAACTAGTCTAGGAGAAGGAAAACTCTGAATTCAAACCTGCTAAACTCCGCTTAAAAGCTGACCTTGTGTCATATCCTACCCGAGTGGAGGGGTTGGTAAATATGACCATCAGCAGTGTATTCTTGCTTCGGAAGAATGAGATTCTACATTCCATGCTTGTAAAAAGAATAATGGTTTGGTTTTATGGTATATCTGGTAGATCTTTTAATGCGAAATCCATTTTATACATATATATTAGATATATGATTTCTAAACACATTTAGTTGATAACATTTTTAAACGAGCCTGAGCTCATATTTTTGAAAGCAATGGTTTCACTCATTTCTATGTAAAACGAAGGATTCTATTCACCACTAATCATTTGTTTGCACACAGTTAAATGTTTTCATATATTGCTATTCAACACCAACAATTCAATTAAACATCAGTTATTTGTTTACACACTGTTAAATGTTTTCAAATATTGCTATTCAACACCAACAATTCAATTAACCATCAGTTATTTGTTTGCACACAGTTAAATGTTTTCAAATATTGCTATTCAACACCAACAATTCAATTAAACATCAGCTATTTATTTACACACAGTTAAATGATTAAACGGTTCTATTAAAAAAAAAAAAGAAAAAAGATCAGTTTAGCATAAGTCATTTGTTTTCCCTCGGTTTAGATGTCAAAAATTCTATTTGACCCATTGATAGGACTCTGTCTTGTGCTACAACTCCGGCCCAGAGTGGACCTAGTAGTGATGGCAATGAAGAGGTATTTCGTATTCCACAAAGCTCCAGTTTTACTAAAGCTTTACCATCAGATTGTTTAGTGTCATAATTAGGACATTTATTGTAAGAGTCTTACCCTCTGTAGAGATGCAGTCAGTGCATTCTACAGCTCCAGCCGACTGGGCCAAAACATAAAAAACAATTAAAAAAATAATGAACAATATATAAAAAGGAAATGAATCAACGGAGACAATTTTCTTTCTCAATGGAGTGATCGTCAGGAAAAAATCTCTCTGCGTAATCCATCTCTCATGGTCCCGTTTCTCACAGATGAACTAAACGAAACGTCTCGATTCTTTTTCAAGTTATTTTTTTTTATGTTATGAATACTCATCTCACAGATACGCAATACTTTCCATCATCCTTAACTTCATCGTAAACATTATTTTTCTTCCAATTCTCAAATTCTTCATGTTTGCCGTACTTCAATTTGAAATATTTCAGTTATTTGACTTTCCGTCGTAGTATTATCTAATTGAGATGTTCCATGGTTACAGTCGATTACATAAATTGTTTTCCATTGCTCAAAATCTGTCAAAATCAATCACTTGTTTCTGAGCTTCATTTGTAATATTCTACTCGTTTACATATTTACGTGAACATTTGTCAAATTTAGAAATCAGTTTTGCGGTCACCTAATCATTTTCTCGATGCAATTTATATTGAATAGGGTTTGTCACTGTCTCCAGTTCCAAATCACATTACCCACCATCTAACTGTGATCAAATTCTCTGCCGCTAGGCGGAAAAGTTCAAGCTCTGTTCTCAACCCCAATATCTGCCCTTGTATATTAATATATTCAGATGGGAGCCATTATTTCTAGAATAGCCTTCTTACGTACACAGTACGTTGGCTCTTGTTCATCTCTCAGATATTGCTTCCTATCTTAGGATTATGAGAATATCTTGAGATATGATGATCAATTTTTGAGTTGTTAGCTTCATGTGAGAAAGTAACTTGCGTTTCAGCAAAATTTGAACAGAAGACCAATAGAAATATAGTAAGGGATGATGCCATTTTCTTTAGCAATGTCCTTTGTAACATCGCTAAATAAATCCACAAAGAAGGAAGAATGAGACAGAGAAAATTTGATCTTAGTATAATTATGTATTTACCCGACCTCTAAGCCAAAGGTAAGATACGACGCAAGGATAGTTTTGGAGTCACAGTTTTCGTTCTCCTATATTGGTTATCATACCAAGTGTTCAGAGTCCGACCAGAAAGAGATTCATACATTTTTATGACATTAGCGCGAAGTGAAACGCAAACAGGATGTATTCGTATGAATATATCTATATCAGTATATTTCCTTCTATATTTGTATAAAGGGGTGTGTGTTCTGATTATCAATAGCCCGGTCGGTTGTTTGCACACAGGTAAGACTCCCACCAATGAGTATCCTAGATATGACATTAAACAATCTAATGACGAGGCTCCTGTCTTGGAGTTTTGGGAAATTAGGAATACCTCTTCATGGCCATTTCTCTCAAGTCCACTCTAGCTCGGAATAGTAGTATCTGATAGTGTCCTATTTATGGGTTGAGTAGAACTGTTTGACATTTAAACTGGGTCCAAACAAATGAGTAATGCTCGATTGAATTGTTAGAAATAGAACTTCTTGACCATTTAACGGTATGTAATGAAATGAAATGTTTAATTGAATTGTTAGATACATAGCGATTGTTGGTACAATTTAACTGTGTGCAAAAAAATGAGTAATAGAAAATAGAATTATTCGTGTCGGACAGAAATACTTGAAACCATTTTTACTTTCATGTTTTTATATAGCACCATTATGGCTGCGACGGTTACTTTGGGGAGGCCGTAGTCGAGAAGTATTTGCTCCATCTTCCCTCTGTGTATGGAGTCAAATGCCTCGGGAAAGTCGACGAATAATAATGTTGCTTCGTGGTTTTTTGCACGAACACCTTCGAGAATTCGACGGATAGTCTAAATTTGTGATGTCATGGATCGATTTCTCCAAAAGCCATTTTGGTTCTTCCTACGTATTTTATCAATTTTGGGTTCTATGCGTTTGCGTAGAAGATCATTTTAGATCTTGGCCGGTATGGATGTAAAGGTTATACTTCGATAGTTCTTGGCTATTCCAAGTTCACCTTTCTTGGAGAAAAGGGAGGATGCACCCCTTTGCCTATCTGTCAATTGTGTTCTGGCTACATTCGGTGTTACAGTATCGAAATAGTATGTCGTCGAATTTCCTTGTCTTCCATACCTCTTGGGTTATTTCGTAAAGCCCTGCTGCTTTCCTATTTCAAATTTTTCTTAGTACTTAGTCAAGTTATTCATTTTGTTATTGGTTCGTCAGTAACTTTTGGAGGTTTTCCGAATTAACCAAAGTAAGGGAAAATGAACTCAGGCTCATTTTAAAATGTTGTTAATAATAATGTGTTTACAAATCATACTTATATATATAGGAAGCTAATATGTCTAGCCATACTAATGAGTTCTGATAGAACGAAACAGATCTGTCTGTGGATTAATATAGAGATATATACTCCCCTGTCCCCGAGGGGTTGGCTTCTCTGGCGAATGAAGTAATCGTGTTACTATTAGCGTTTATTGCAAGTCTCTTCATACATATCAATTGAGGTCTCGGCAGCCGTTGAACGGATGTATGTAAACAATAGTAATTGTGATTCATAACCGTTTAAAATTTACTTCGCTGCTACTGGCTCCTCTTGGCTGAAGGGTTAGAGACTTGGCTTGGCGTTAGACTCGACCAGGTTTCGATCCCGGCTATGGGAAGCTAATATGTCTAGCCACTCTGGTGAGTTCCGATATAACGAAACAGATCAGTCTGTGGATGACTATATATATATATATATATATATATATATATATTAATACAGAATTTGGCATTAAATAACAAACAATGGTAGTTATGCCATAAAAACAAACCAAACCTGGTTAACAAGAAATATTTTTCCTTTGTATCGTAGGGATCTCGGAATCACCGAGGGATGAATATGCCTCATGATTGTTAAAACTTTGTACGAGAGTGTTTGATAAAGTGATAGATGTTTGCAAAAGTTTCTAGCATTTGTGTGCATTTATTTTTAGCAGTTTTCTACTGTGTTTTTCGACTGTCTCGTCGAGCCCATTTCCTACAACGATATCAATGACGCCACACGTGGCTCGAATTTTTCAGTTTCAAATATCACCCAACTTTTTAAAAAAACTGGTATGCATGTACATATGTGCGTATATATGCATGGATGTAAGCATAAAGGGCAGAACACCATTTAGCACAATATTCCTTGGAGCGCAGGACTTTGATTTTTTGTCAAGTTATCCAACAAGGGAGACGACTCTGACACAACACCAACAGCTGAGGTGATTACAATTTTTCTTGCTTTTGCTTATTACTGGATAATGATCATAAAGACTTTGAGGGTGGTATTTATACGATACAAGCATTGGCCGCTAAAACACTATGATGTACCTATTTTCCTTTAGGATCTTTTCTTCAGTCAACCTTTCTTCCGAAAAAGTGTTATGGCGATGGAAATGTGGCAGTTTAGGCAGACTTGACCCGTTTAGAAGCATGCAGTTAAATATCTACACATGGAGGTTGTGTTTGAGTCTTATCTTAAATATCTTTATTCTGTCCCCTCACGAGAGAGACTGACCCCGGTTGAGACACTTGTGTCTGAGCAGCTCTATTTAGGAGAGCACTTCTCACCCAGACAGAGGAATGCTGTCGGTGCGGATGTGAGATTATGGTTGATGGCAATAATCTGCGAAATATTATGCTACCATGAATATACATGGTGTTTCAAAAAAAAATTGCATGATTTCCTAATCTAATTACATAAAACCAATTCTTGTTCAAATGATTTTGGTGGGGTTGGGAGCATGTAGTATGGCAATATAAAAACACGAAAGTAAAAGTCCGCTCCCGGATGGAGACACAGACTACTTCAACATTGTAGCTGGTGTGCTGCAAGGAGACACAATAGCCCCATACCTGTTTATCATCAGTCTTGACTAGGTGCTCAGAAATGAAAGAAAACGGTTTCAAGCTGGCAAAGGAAAGAAGTAGAAGG
Organism: Sepioteuthis lessoniana; assembly: GCA_963585895.1. Taxonomy (NCBI): domain Eukaryota; kingdom Metazoa; phylum Mollusca; class Cephalopoda; order Myopsida; family Loliginidae; genus Sepioteuthis; species Sepioteuthis lessoniana. The sequence goes on from OY757912.1 coordinate 94,961,327, forward strand.
TACCCAACACAGACAAGTACGGATGCGGACTACGTCGATGACATAGCGCTTCTGGCAAATACACCCGCCCAAGCTTAATCCCTGCTACATAGCCAAGAACGAGCAGGCATCCGTGTCAACGCAGACAAGGCGGAATACGTGATTTAATCAAAGAGGAGCCATCTCCACACTAAATGGTAGTTCTCTGAAACTAGTAGACAAGTTCCCCTACCTAGGAAGCAGTGTCTCATAAACCGAGAAAGACATCAACACGCGACTAGCAAAGGCATGGACAGATATCGAAAGACTATTGGTCATATGGAAGTCAGCCCTGACTGGTTAAATAAAACGCTGTTTTTTCCAAGCAGCACTCGTGTCAATACTGCAATATGGATGCACTACATGGACCCTAACTAAACGTATGAAGAAAAAGCTTGATGACAATTACACAAGAATGCTGTGAGTAATATTGAACAAGTCCTACAGGCAGCACCTCACAAAGCAGCAGATGTACGGCCACTTACCACCCATCACGAAAACTATCAAAGTTAGACGCACCAGACATGGGGACACTGCTGGAGAAGTAGGGACGAACTCATAAGTGACTTACTCATGTGGACCCTTTCACATGGACGAGCAAAGGCAGGTCGACCAGCTAGAACCTATGTACAACAGCTCTGTGCTGATACTGGATGTAGCCCTGAAGACCTACCGGGAACGATGAACGATAGAGAAGGTTGGCGGTAGAGGGTCAGGGAGATCCGTGCAGGCGGCTTGACATGATGATGATTATAGATAAGTTTAGAAAGATTATAACCGTCAAGGTGTCACTTAGTGTAAGTGATGACCTCAAGAACCTTTTTAGAACTCTTTTTTTAGGTTTGATTGAATAATCTCAGTCACGTTATCAAGTAATTCCAGAACGTTAAAAGAGAGGTTAAAATCTCATTCAGCCAAAGAGATCCGCAAAACGAATGGTTGTCTAGGTTTCTATCTCTGATTACAGACATATACAGTTGGTTATGTGTTATACATCGTAAAGTTATGCGCACATAAAAATGATCGTGTTATTCATCTCAGTGAAACGGCGGGTGGCCACAAGAGAAAGCAGCGACATGATGAGAAGCGACGATGGACCGAGAAGAACAAGTTAGCGTCAGGGGAAACACAGCCTGCGACAAAAGTTGATAATAAAGAGGCGCCAGACGTCGTAAAAAAAGAAGAGACAATATGATACTACAAACTGAGACAAATTTTTCTGAAGCACCCTGTACATCTCAAAGGATATCAACTTTTTAAAACATCCTATATATATATGCATGTATTCTAATTTGACAGTGGCTTTCTCAGGTAACTAGAACCAAGCGACAATCAAACTCTCTTCAGATGCAAAAGTAAAAGTTTTAATTATTCTATGTTACTGCGAAACTTTATATTTGTTGGTTATTTTGTTTAATGGCATATCAACCCTCGTAGGTTATTTCACGCCAAATCCTGTTTATATATATATATATATTATACACATATATAGTATGTGAGAAGTAAATTGAATTTAACAGAATTTTGTCAGGATAACTTAACTTCTTCTAATATATATGTATATATATGTATGTGTGGGTGTGTGTGAGGTATTTTTGTGCAAGTAGTTTATCAAAACTTTTTTAAAGGGACAGGTGTCCTCGTGATGTTATGGTGAAAGCAGTGGTTTGCAGAATCATAGAAGGCGAGTTCGAACTCCAGTCGCGTTATTAGATTCACTTTCGGACAAATACCCTTGGGAAAGGTATGAACTCCCTTATCCTCCCATCTATGGGCTAAATAGTACCATTACTGTCCTTCTAAAAAAAAAAAGATGGATTTGGCCTTAAAACAACCCAAGAAGACTGATATGCTATTAAGCAACAAAACAAACAAGTAAATCTATTTTAAGCGAGTTAGAGATCATTTGTTTGGAAGTAAATAATGACAAATACTCCGACAATGTGGAAAAAAATATTGAGAAACAAAATCATCCAAAGTGAAGTAATTAATACGAAATAAAGTCGGTGTTATAACATTTTGGTCTTAATAAACCATCATCAGGAGATGCCCGTGGTGTAATGGTTATCGTCGTTAAACACGGCGATACGAGTTCAAATCCAGGACGAGGCTGATTGCATTTCACATAGCACTAATACCCTTCGAAAAGGTATGAATCCAAAATATTCTCCCTCCAACTATGGATAAATAGTAGGTCAGACTAGGTTCTTCAGCCTTGGTGAAGCAACCAGTCTATGAGAAGGAAAACTCTGAATTCAAACCTGTTAAACTCCACCGAAAAATTGAGCTTGTGTCATATCCTGCCCGAGCGGAGGGGTTGGTAAATATGATAAACCATCATCAGAACTTAGAAAAGACGTTATCGAGTGTCATGAGATCACTAATGGATGCTTGACGAAATACAAAACAGAACAGGGGAAGAGATTATATATACAGAGAAAGGGAGGCGTTAAACGCCTGATCAATAAGTCAGCGTTTATATTTCAAAAAAATCAAGTCACGTGCACACAATTAAACGTTTCAAGTATTTCTATTCAACACTAATATTTCTATTCAATGTTTATCATTTGTCTCCATATGAATGAATGTTTTCAAGTATTACTATTAAAACTACTGCTTTTTTATACTATTTATAAAGTAATTCCAGTTGCTCACTAAGCGTATTTGACCCTTAGCTACCGACTTCTTGCACCTTTAAGATTAAATAGAGTTGGGTATTTGTTTGCGAAAAAAAGTAATTTGAAGATTATGGTCGAAACAATCATACAGGCTTGACATGACCAGCCGACCGTCTTTCAAGCTCAGTAAGGGCCAAAGAGGAGTGTCACAAGTCACTCGAACACTTCTCTTGCCAAGTCAAGGATTTCTCAGCTACCAAGACACCGTCTTCAAGAATTAAGGTCACCACTCAGGGTCAATAGGTGACATTTTTGGGTGGGAGGTTTCTAACCCTTTCGCAGAGGTACAGTCGGGGTATTTTGATGCTCCAGACAATAGGGCGATACATCTGCTGCTTCGTACGAATTCTTGCATCATTTTCGAATTAAATCAATAAACACAATATAAAGACAAATGTATCTCTTAATTTTTGTTTTCTTGGATATGAAATTTGATTTCTTGCTCATTTATATCCATTTGGTAAACTTATTACTAACATTTTTGACATGGTGATTCCATTTCTTTGATATATATCTTTTTCGACTTATATTTTTACACAGTTTTCTCTTCGTTCAAAGAAGCATTCTTGGTGCATCGTGAAATATATTATTTTCTTAAGTAAGCTATCAGACCATACTTCGTGAGTTTTATTCTTACGAGGAGCTCCCTATCCTTAGTCTTGTGCCTCAAATAAATTAAATACCTTGTAGTAATAAGAATTTTTGTAGTGGAAATAGAATACCAAAAGATTTTCTTCTTCTTCTTCTTCTTCTTCTTCTTCTTCTTCTTCTTCTTCTTCTTCTTCTGCTGCTTCCTCTGCTGCTTCCTCTGCTTCTTCTTCTGTTGCTTCTTCTGCTTCTTCTTCTTCACTGGTGAAAGGAAAATGCATATCCTCCTTTGCTAATTCTTCCATTTTTATTTTTATTTCTCTTTGTCTATTTTTATTTCTAGTCTTCTTTTTTTTTCATGAATACTTTTTCATCCCTCTTTCCCTCTTTTTTTTCTTACTTTATCATCTTTCTGAATCCTTTACCAATTTCCAACACAAGCTGAAACATATACATTCACCGAATCACATCTGCGTAAAATCATTACAAACACACGCTATAAAACCCATTCTACAATAGAACAACTAATAAATTTTGTTTCTATAACCACGTAAAGAGAATCACCCAACAATGAAATCCTCAATGAGATTATTATTCTATGTAGTCACCAGTGTTCTTAACATGTTTACGGCTTATTGTGAATTGCCAGAGGACATTAAAACATTACGTTACATAAAACTATAATTACTTTCCGCTGACATCCTAAATAGATGGCAACAGAAAGGTTAAAAAACAATTATAACTTAGCAAGGGTGTCAAGATTATTCGGAAGATCTTTGCAAATATATATATATATATATATATATATATATATATATAGTTTGCCTTATTTATGATAAAAGAGTCCTAAATATCATTAATAGAGGGTATATATATATATATATATATATATATATATATATATGTGGATCATTACTTAACTTTCCAGACTTTTTTCGTATGGGCACTTTATTGATACTACATACATGAAACTCTAGTTCGCTTCGAAGCAATCTCCTCCGGCTGCAATGCACTTGTTGTACCATTCTAACAACTTCTGGAAAACCCCATGGAAGTCCTCTTGTGTGAGCGTGTCAATGACCTTCGTCACAGCCTCTTTCATCTCCTCAATTGTCTCATAACGACAGCTTCTGAGCTTAAGGAATAACCAAAAGCCACAAGGAGCAAGGTCTGGACTATAGGGAAGGTGAGGAACTGTCTTGGTGCCCATCTTGGTCAAATAATCTGCGACAAGGATAGAGTTGTGTACTGCTGCATTGTCCTGGTGGAAATGCCACAGACCCGATTTGATGAGTGCTGGCCTCTTCCGAATGAATCTCTTCCTGAACTCCCTTAAAACCTCAACATAGTAACCCTAACCCTAACCCTAACGGTTTGACTTCCTTACTCCTCCCACACCTTTCATCACCCTTCACAGACGGCCTGCCTTCCTTGAATCTCTTATGCCACTCAAAAACTGATGCTCGATTCATGCAAGATGATCGAAAAGCAGTCTGAAGATTTCCAGATGTTTATGTAGCATTTTTTTCAAGTTTGAGACAGAATTTTATTGCATATTGTTCTTCTAAAGAGTCCTCAGGTCCGGATTGCATTTTTGAAATTCACAAGCTGTGACAATCAGGCGTTAATAGGGTGTATTCCAATTCCTGCCGTAGCTGTTCATTTGAACTTGGAATCATAAAAATTGGTCAGTCATCTCATAAGATGTATAGCAATAACATAGTGCATTTTCAAGAGTCTACAACAATGTTAAATGCCTGTAAAAAACAAGTCTGGAAATTTATTGAATTAAACACGTATATATATATATACACACACACACACACACACACATATATATATATAACACACACATACACACACACGCACACACACACACACACACACACACATATATATATGATGGAAAATATATTCTAAGTTCATAAATATTTGTCTCAGGGTATTCATATCTATCTATCTATCTATCATAAGTAAATACCAAACAAGAATTAGATGTGTCTATTGCTTTAAAGAGACATACATATGAAGAGTCTAATAATGAGAGATAGATAGATAGATAGATAGATAGATAGATTATGCCATATATCTATATATATATATATATATATGGCATAATTTATCTATCTATCAATCTATCTGTTTATATCTCATTATTAGACTCTTCATATGTATGTCTCTGAGATAAGCATTTTGAAAATAAGTACACACCAAAATATAAATAATGGAGTCAATGTTTCGTGTGTGCATATATATATATATATAAAACTGAAAGAAAATCTTCCGTTTTGTAGTTTCATTATCAATTTATGTCGGGTCTATACTGACCCTCTTCAGATGAGAAAAGGAATACAGTTGTGCATTTGAATACAATTTAGGCAGGTTTACTTTGCTTCCGGCGAAAATCCACCCAAAGTATATATATATACATAACTATATTCCTCCCTCTATCTGAAGAGGGTCACCATAGACCCGAAATAAATTTATAATGTAACTCCAAAATTGAATATATATATATATATATATATATATATATATATATATTATCATAATACATTTGTTAGATGTAAAAAAAAATGATTTCCAGAGTTTTTGTGAGATTTTCGTAATTTCATTTTCCTTTTTTCACAAATATTTCAGTGTTTATAACAGGGATACAAGCTACTTATTTTAACAGCCAAGGAAAATATTTTCTATGTCGTCTACCTTCTAAGTTAGTAAGTAAAGTTGGCGACCGTAGTCGAGGCTGGCCAGAAGGCTCCCTTTTCAATAGCTACTACACCAAGGTGTAGAGGAGGGCGTTACGCCTTTCCCAGGATTGCTCTACTTTACCCTTCATGCATATCTTATATCGTTGAGTGTAAAGCAAGGTGGTTGCAAGCACTATTTTTAAAGTCTTTGGTTTGACGTGAACGTAACCTGGGATTGAACCCCAGTCTCCCGGACCACTGGCGAACACTCTACCCTCCAGCTTTATCTCCATTTTATCTGTTCTTTACAGATAAAATGTTTATTTTAAGCAAGAAACCCTAAAAAATCAAATTAAACTTCTTTTTTTTTTTTTGTAAACGACGAACAAAATCCGAAAAGCAAGTTTGAATTGCAGCTCTGGATTATTGTGCTTCCAACCAACAGGGCGAGGAACTTGCTTTATTAAAACCGCATACACCATTCCTAACCTTCAAGATTTCGTACTTAATTCCTTAGAACTAGAGATTCTAATACTAAAAAAAAATCTGTAACAGGTTAATAAATTTTTAATTACTTTTTTTTTTAGATTGGTAAATGTTTTCATATCTTTCATAGTAATTTACTCAGGACTATTTTTTTTTTTTTTTTTTTAGATTTTGTTACATGTAAATTTTTATTAACAAATTTTACAAGCATATATATTAGAGAGAAAGAAAGAAAGTAAGAAAGAAAGAAAGAAAATTTAGAAATATAAGATTTTGCTTCGTGTCAGTTTAGAAGTTAAGTAAACCTGGTTTGAATTCAGAGTTTACCTTTTCATAAAGTGGTTGCCTAACTAAGGCTAAAGAATTAAGTCTAGTTAGGGACAGAACAAAAGAGCATTACCGCAAAGTGAAACACAAACAGCCTCGTTCAAGTTTTTAACACGAGTCACCGATTCCATTTCCTACAAAACTAGATATTATGCTGAGAACACTAAGTTATGAACAAATTAAAATCTATTGAGTAAAAGTAGCCGTGCAGTCCTACTGTATGGCTGCACCTCTTGGAGTTGAATGAAACTCTCGAAGAAAAAAAAACACATCTTGAAATTAGCACCTTACAAAAGAGTATCTGTGTGGACATTTACCTCCCATCTACCAAACCATTCAAGAAAGGCGAACAAAACTGTTAGAGAAGTAAGGATAAACTCATAAATGACGTTCTCCTTTGGAACCCTGCACTTGGATACACAAGCAAAGACTTATAATAATCGGCTCTGAGCGGACACTGGATGTCATCTGGAGGAGCTATCAAGTACGATGGATAGTGAGACAGAATCTAAAGAATGCATGTTCTCGTCACATTTTGATGATAATCTGTAAATGAGGAAAGGTTGGCCATTTCTGATTTAGAATCATGAAAAAGGCATGAACTCTTTCTTCTTCGGGAGGTGCCCGTGGTGTAATGGTTATCGTTGTAGGAAATGGACACGGCGACACGAGTTCAAATCCTGGACGAGACTGATTGTATTTCACATAGCACTAATACCCTTGGGAAAGGAAGAAATCCAATTATTCTCCCCCCAGCTATGGGTAAATAGTAGGCAGACTTGGTTCTTCAGCCTTGGTGAGGCAACTAGTCTAGGAGAAGGAAAACTCTTAGTTCAAACCTGTTAAACTCCGAGGAAAAATTGAGCTTGTGTCATATCCTGCCCGAGCGGGGGGGTTGCGTAAATAGGATGAACCGTTTCTTCCTACCAATTACTTAATAAATATCTTTAATCGATGACTGATGGATAATAAAGTATGTTAGTGAAAACAATACTCTCCAATACTTATTTTATTGGCTCAAGCAGTCGTTAGTGTGAAAAAAGCTGTTGCGCCCTTACTAACCCTTGCCATGGACTAATCAGCGATTGATCTAACTATGTTATGTTACAGTGCATTTTACTGTCCCAGTAGTGTAAATCTCGTCTTTTCTCGAACGTAATATCGTAGCAGCGTGAATAAAATAACAAAATCCCCAGCCGACGTAGAATTCTCGTAAAATTGATAGCTATGTCGGATGAGTCTGTCTGTTAAGAAAGCAAGGATTATTCGGACGTGGGTGACGATCGGACAAATCTTCCCCCGGAGCGGAACAGACGAGTGAGTCGAATGGCCTGAATGACAACCGTGGACTGACATTGTCGATTCTGATTTTAAGACAATTAATTGCTTGTTACAAGCAAGAGGACACTGCATTTATTTACGGATTAGACGCCAAGGCATTTACTTGTCGGTAGTACTAAAGGTCTAGATTGATTGATTGACTTTAACGGCATGTCGTAACGTCTAGGGTTATTTTATGCCTAAAAGTAAGGGAATCACGTTTATTGTAAATTCATATTAACGCTTTCCAGAGAACTGTTTGTATAGGGTTTTTGTTTTTTGTTTTTGTTTTTGTTTTTTTCTTCTAATACATATAATTTGGGGAGACCCGTAGAACTGTGGCTAACGTGCTGGACTGCCAAATCGTTAGAAGTGCGTTCGAGCTCCAGTCATGCTATTACGTTCACTTTAGGACGAATTTACTTGAGAAAGGCATGAACCCTCTTTCCTCCAGTTATGTATTAAAAAGTACAACTATTGTCTTTCTATGAGGATATCTTGTGAAACAATCAGTGTGATAATTAAACATATCAATTATTCAATTGGTAATTATTTATACTAACTATTTTATCATTTAGTTTGGTGAGGCAGGAACCGTTCAGGGACCTTTTAGTTAAATTGCAGACGGCACCGTGGTCAGATAGTATGCGCATGCGCAGACAGAAGGATACAACTATCACCCTTGTCATAATAAATTTTTAGGACAGGAAATGAAAATTAAGCAAAGTTGAAGTCATGTCAAGTGTTAAGTTTGACTGAAATTTAAAAAAAATAACGATACAATGATTTAGTAAGATGACGTCACACCAAGGAAATACTTCATTTTCAAATATATAAAAAAATGTAGAATTTGAAAATAAATCAGTTGAATTTAACGGAGCTTGGAAGTCAGTTAAGGTTAAACATTAGTACGTTTCGGTCAGATTCAGGTGTCGTGTGTCTCTCTTGAGTCAGCCAAGCTGGGGTTTGTTCATAGACCCTTACAATGCCCTCCACTCCCCGTGGTTGCGTCGGGCAGCAATAAAAATGTTCCAGTCAGAATAAAGGTTTTCGTATCTGATACAACGATCACCTATTGTTTAAGAAGAAGAGTGCAACGTTCGAATATTCACCTAAGTCAATCTTAGTCGAGTGTTACCCGAAGGCTCCCTTTTCAATAGCTACTACACCGAGGTGTAGGGAAGGGCGCTACTCGTTTCCCTGGATTGCTCTACTTGACCCTTGATTCGTACCTTGTAATGCTGAGTGTTAAGCAAGGCGGCATCAAGTACCATTTTTTTAGTATTTGGTATCACTCGACCTGGGATTGAACCCCGATCTACCAGACCATTGACGAACACTGTGATCATTAGGCAAATGGGCCGAATATTCACAATGGTCCCATAATTTTACAGCGTTTGACATTAGATAAGTCGCGAAGGTTGATATGCCATTAAATAAAGAAACCAAATCAAACCAAATACTTCGCACACACTTGTATGATTCTTGTAATATACCAAAGATTTTCAAGAAATTATTTCTATTGTCATTTGCTCATAGCTATATGGTTTCAAGTGATTAATAATAATAATGCTTTGAAACCAACTACAGATTCAAGTGACTATTCATTAAAAAGATGATTTACAGTTATATTGCATCAAGTAGGAATGTAATATAATTAGGATTGGTAATTAATCATATTATTTAATTATCTCATTTTTGGTGATGAATTGTGGGTTGGATATAATCTTTGAGTTGAAGTGTAGGTCGCATTGATAACGTCGTACGCGTGCACATATCATGACCGGATATCAGCTCATGTCAAAATAGCATTTTTTTGGACTCGGGGCAGTAGACAGGATGTTAAAATGTAAGCAAATTGAAAACAACGTCGACTGACTTAAGATAAGATCACGTAACACTAAAAGTTTATCACGTGTTCTTATCTAATTAGTTGAGGATAATTATTAAGATATTACATAAACAGTGGAATTTGGGAGTTGAGTCGAGTCAGGACCGTTAGTAGGAGACAGTCGATGACTTTGGAAAGGCATTTTCGAGCGGTCCTTTTGAGGGTAAGGCGCCGGTTGGGGGAGAAAAGCGAAGTCATAATTTTGTTTCGTCTACCAACAATAAATCTCACTGCATTTCTAAGTAACAACTAATATCTTTCTCTCAATCTCACTCTCCTTACGGATGACGACTGCTATGAAATGTTACAGTAAGCATATAAACCTTTTGTATTTAAACAATTGAGTCTGCTTTGTACTTTGAGAAATGTAACATCCATTCATATTCATTACCCCGTAACGTTAAACGAATCATCATCATCATCATGTCATGCCCTCTCTCGCCACTTCTCCCTATCGTTCATCGCCTCAGGCAGGTCTTCAGGGTTACATCCCGTATCCTCACATAGCTGCTGTATGTATGTTCGAGCTGGTCGTCCTGCTTTTGCCCGGCCATTTGTGGGGGTCCATAGGAGTACATCACTTATGAGCTCGTCTTTGCTTCTCCAGCAGTATCCTGCATGTTTGGTTCGTCTAACTTGTGTAATTTTCGTGATGGGAGGCAGGCAGCCGTATAGTGGGTGCCTTGTGGGGTGTTGCCGCCAGGACTTGTTCAATATTGCTCGCAGCATTCTCGTGTAATTGCTGTCTAGCTACTTCTCCAGACGTTTAGTTAGCGTCCAAGTAGTGCATCCATACAGCAGTATCGATTAAACAAATAATCAAATGCAAAATTAATTTAAACATGAATTATTAAAATGAAAGAAAACTATTCAAAGAAAATCCAAACACACTGTAACAGAATTCTTTTTCATTAATTGAAAAAATTAAGCTGTAATCCCCCCCACGTGCAGATTTTGTTTTTGCGAAATATAAATTCCTTTTAGAAGTATATATTTTTAAATTGTTTATTTGATTTTTCGTATTGTCTTTCTTTGTCATAGAGTCTTGGATTGGCGTTTGAGTCAACCGGGTTTCGATCCCAGCTACGGGAATCTTGTATGTCTAGCCACACTGATGAGTTCTGATAGAACGAAACAGATCTGTCTGTGGATGACAATATATATATGTATATATATATATGTGTGTGTGTGTGTGTGTGTGTGTGTAGGTATACGAAATATGCATTATAAAATAGGGTTACTGAATTAATGAAAATAAATGCAATAAAGCTCCCGATATTTAAACAAAAAATGTTTTATGTATTGTAACACAAAAAGCACACAAGTATCAATGAGATGGTTATAATGTATGCCAGCCACAAAAAAGTCTTCTCACAAAAGAAAAGTACCAGCCAATATTGAGAAAGATGTCTGTGGGTATTTTAGATTGAAAAAATACATCAGTAATGTGTGAGTGCTCGTGTTAAATTAAGCCAAACTAGGAGAGAGAAAATGTGTCTTTATCTTGTGACAGCAAAACGAAAAAATCTTTTCTTTTTTGTTTTAAATATTTAAACGCGCGGACCGCGCATAGGCAGCGGATTGATTCTAAATATTTTGATTGGCTGGGCTGTGGATTTTTGTGGTGAAGTAATATTTTGCTATTTTCTACAGGCAGATAATTCTGGTTTCAATAATATATATATATATATATATATATATATATATATATATATATATACTCTCCCCCATTGGGGTTGAGCACTCTGGCAAAGAAATTTACGGCTGCCACTCGTATAATGCTAAGCTCTTCGAATGAATTGAGCACTCTGGTATCCAGTAAAGTATAAAATGCAAACAAACGAACGCTGCTGCTACTGTGCTACTTAATACCTTATAATTTCCTAGCTGACGTGGTACGCTTGCTGGCCGAGCGGTCTGATACTAAGTCTAACATAAAGTTGGGTGGGTTTCGATCCCAGCTTCAAGTATCCTACGTGTCTAGCCACACTGATGAGTTGTGATACCACGAAACACTCTGTCTGTGAATGACAATATATATATATGTGTGTGTGTGTGTGTGTGTGTTTTGTTTGCTTAATTTTCTTATCTATTATCCATAACTCCTGGTGGATCCTCCAAACAAGATCCGGGGGTATACTTGTGGTGTAATGGTTAAAGCGATAGACTGCGGGATCGTAGTAAGCGAGTTCGAACTCTAGTCGCGCTATCACGTTAACTTTCGGACAAATACCCTTGGGAAAGGTATAAGCCCCCTCATCCTCCCAGCTATGGGTTAAATAGTACCCCCAACCGTTCTTCAAGAAGGATGGGTTTGGCATTAAGTAACCTACAAAAGTTGATATGCCATTAAACAAAGAAATCAAACCAACCAAATTAGATCCAGTGTCTGCACAGAGCTGATGTAAATACATCTTTGCTGGTCGGTCAACCCTAGTTGAAGTCCATTCGAGGACATCGTTTATGAGATTGTCTTCGCTTGTCTGATAATGTCCCACATGTCTTGTTTATCTTACTCTGATGGTTTATGAGATGAGAGGTAAATGACCGTATATTTCTATTTTGTGGAGTGTTGCGTCTAAGATTTGTTCAAAACATCACGTTGAATTTTAATGTAGTTCACATCGAGGTTTTTTCCTCCTTGCGTTTCATTAGCACTCCTGTAGTGCATCCATGCAGAACTATTGATACAGACATAACGTCGTTTTATTTTATTGGGAAAATCACTAAGAGTCGAGTATATATATATATATATATACTCGACTCTCTCTCTCTCTCTCTCTCTCTCTCTCTCTCTCTCTCTCTGTGTATATATATATATATAGAATTTCAAACCATATTAAAATAAATTTCAAACAAATCTATTTTAATATGGTTTTCTGATTGTAGCCATCCCGTAAAATCCGGCTTTGTGCAGTTCTTTTCATACATTTTTGAGGACAATGGGTTCTCGAGAAGGTCATTGAGGTCTGCTGTAATTTTCGGTGCTTCATTCTTGTGATCCTTTCTAACAATCCATGTAAGAGTCCGACGGTCCTTATCAGACAGCTTTCGCTTTCTTCTAGAGTTTTGCTTCTGGGTGGAGGTTTCTTTGTCTTTCTCAAATGCTGTCATTACTTTCGAGACAGTACACCTTTCTACACCAAATAATTCAGCAGTTTTTGTTACACTAGCACATGCCATATGAGCAGTAACAACTATTTTGGTAAAAAATTATCAATAATTCAAAAAGCATAAAAATAACAAACGTTTGATTGTTTTATTGGAGTTTCAAAATTATAATACTAAGATTCTTGTTGTTTCCATTGTTTTTCCTACGCCTATATATATATATATAGAGAGAGAGAGAGAGAGTTTTCAATCTCACCTCTGGAGTCGGCTTCATTGTTAAAAGTTTTATATTCGCGAAGAAATACAATCATCCGATGATCGAGGTGCATCATCAGATCATAATCAAATTGACGTGAAACTGACAGTCTCTAATTCAGTGACTACACTATCCTAATTTCGATACACATGCTCTATCACCGATATTGAGTACTGTTTATTTATAATGCTATCGAGATTTTTGAAACACCATGTATATATGATGTCTCGGGCAATTTAAAAACACGCAAACACACCCATGCACACACACACACACACACACACATATATATATATATATATATATATATATATATATATACTGAAGACCCCGATTGATAGTACATCTCTTTAAATTTAAAATCCCTTTTCTTCTGTATTCTTTTAAACTCTGCAGTGAACTGCTGTGGAGTTATATTCTTCAATATCACTTCAAGTGTCTTTTGCTTGTAATTACACCTTAAAATCGGCCGCAAATTTCTTCAGATTTCTTATACATTCTATTCTATTCTCTTTGATGTCAATGTTACTATAGTAAGAGTAGCCTCCGTTCTCCTTCACCTCTGGGAGTGCGAATGTAAAGGTCGTTTAAACAATTCCTATTGCTCCTCTCGCCCAACTCCAATTATTATTGATATCGTTGCTATATAATTGCTTTCTCTTGAAAGGATTCAATTCATATAAAGGCGTACAACGTAAAATTTAGCGTTCTTGAATCCATACCTTACAACAGGGCGATATTAGATTTCGATCAGGACAATTCGGCCAATTATACAGACATTAAATTGGATGTTTCCTTTGTATTCAATTGTCCTTTCAGCTATATTCCTAAATGTTATGCTGATAACGTCTGATACATAATCTGGATTTGTTAATATAGAAACGTCATCCAGTTACCGAATCTATTTATTTCTTCTAAATACAAGCCATGACCGAAAGATAAGCTACAATAATTCAACGTTTATTATTATACAGTAAAAGAGTGTGTATATGTCACCAGAACTAGTACGCTCCCGTTATCGCTATCAAAGTTGATGTGATCGATCCATAGGTGTATGAGCACAATAATACTCTTCTCGAAGAATAGTGGTGTTAAGTTGATAGTTCTCCAGTCAATTACTTTGGGTCACAAGGAGATGTCACTTTCTGATATGCCAAATTTTTCTCGGCGAGTTGATGGTGCAGCAGTTTTAGAAGATTAAGCTCTACAGTAAGGGTCAGAAACCCATGAACATCGAAAGCCCATCCGTGTTGCTCTACACCCAACTTTCAAAGTTTTCTATTCACCTTTTTATTATCTAGAAGAATAAATGTTTAACACCTTGCATTTCGGATGCCTTTCGTAGCCGATCATTATTTTACTCCTTTGAATGTTTTTCAAACCAACGGTAGATAATGGTTTATAACTGGTGTTTGAGTGATAACGAGTCTCTTCAAGTCTCCAGGACTCTTCTCGGTATTCTGGTCGATCTTAATAAAGTCATAGTTTCGATAGTCTCTACTTTTCCTCTTATTTCCAATTCTTCCAGTCCCGTTACCAGTCATTTGTGCTCCAATTACAATGGGTATCACCGTCACCTATATGTTCCATTTTTTTTTTTGTATTCTTGCAAGGTCTATGTACATATCAACAATTCATAGTTTCTCAGTTTTGCTTTTTTTTGTTATTGACAATCACTAAGTCTGGTTGCCTGGTCGAGAAAAGGGGATTCGTTTGTATCTCAAAATCGCAGCGATCCTTGTACGTTTCATTCTCCAGGATGGATTCTGGATTGTGCATATACCGCTTGGTCGTACGGTTAAATATCAATTTCTTGCACAATTCTATTATCATTGTTATTATTATTATTATTATTATTATTATTATTATAGCATGGTAAACGTAAACAATGACTGAAATTTACTGATGTCTGTTTTATTCGCATTTCTTTTTGTGATTATTTCAATTTAGTGAATTCCGTCTTCATGTCCATCACCTTCTACACGAGCCCTTTGTCTCTTTCCTTCATCAATCCCTTTTTTTTAATTTAAATCTTACACACACACACACACACACACACACATATATATATATATATATATATATATATATATATCAAAGTTAGGAAAACGTAAAAATAGGGTTAACGGCACGTGGTAACTCGGGGTTTCTTGCGTTTGTCACTAGCAATTTCTTGATTTGAAAAAAGACAGTTTTAAAATAATTTGTTCATTCACCACTCTCTATCTATCTATCTATCTACCTATATGTGTGTGTGTGTGTGTGTGTGTGTGTGCGTAAATTGAAATGAATAGATCCCCAAATGAATCTGAATGAGGCAATTTAAGTTTTTATTATTTCATATATTTGTGCCCAATAGGTGTTTCAAGCTATCAGGTCTCCATTAGGTAATTTACAATGGTTAGGGTATCCTTTGTTTGAGCTTTATATATATATATATATATATATATATATATATATATATATATATATATATATATATATGAGAAAGAAAGAAAATAAGTAAAAACCAAATTACACTAATAAAGATATGTACTTCAAATAGGAAATTATATTTCGCAAATAACAAATTCTGCCAATGGCAAGAGAGGAATAGGATTTTTAAATATGTTTTCTTAAGATAAATTTTGGATTTTTATGAACTGTTTTCTTTCATTTTCTTTTACTTTTTTTTTTTTTTTTTTGTCTTTTGATAAGCCACATAGCTTAAGTCTTAATTTGGTAAGAACTAGAGGTAAATTGATTTGGTTTGCTTTGATTTGTTTTTGTTTTATGGGATATCAACCATTGTAGGTTATTTATTGCCAAATACTGATTTTAAATGTATATTAAATATATAGGATTTGTAAATACATTTTGTTGATAACATTTTTAAACGAGCTTGATCTTATTTTTTTGGGACACAGTTAAATGTTTCCAAGTATTGCTATATATCCCTAACAACTTATTTAAACATTAGTCATTTGTTTGCACACAATTAAATAGATATGTGTTATGTAAGAGATTAGTTTGTCTTTAATTTCATTTTAGGAAAAAAATTACTTTGCTCACTAGTACTGCTATTGTTTCTACACAGTTAAATAGGTTTCAGTTGTTGCAAATAATCATAATCCTATTCAATATTAATTATTTGCTTGCACAAGTTAAATAATTCCAACTGTTGCTATATATCCCTAACTATTCAATTAAACATCAGTAATTTGCTTACAAACAGTTAAATGATCAAACAGTTCTTTTTCAAATAATTCAATTAAGCATTTGTTTGCACTCAGTTTAAATATAAAACAGCCCTATTCGACCCATAGGTAGTACCCTATCAGGTGCTACAACTCCTGACCAGAGTGGTAATTTACTAAGCCTTTTGCTTAGATGTGACACAAGGCCATATGAAAGGGGCATCCAATGAGACTCCAGTTCACTCGTGTAGGTTTGCTAGTCAAGCTTGCTAACCAGTACACCACCCGAGGCGCCTCCTGGCCAGAGTGGACTTGGGAGTAATGCCAATGAAGTGGTACTCTACATTCCCCAAAGTTACAACATTACTGGAGCTTCACCGTCAGATTGTTTAGTGTTATTCCAGTATACTCATTGCTTACCTCTCTGCAGAGATGCAGTTGATGTATTCTACAGACGACTGGGCGAGAGGTTAGTTGAAAAAACCTGACCATAAATTTCTGAGCTTGTTTGTAGGGCTTACTATACGCCAATTGCCTCTCTTGAAGACTGATAAAATCTCTTCAATAGGGATGACCAGTGTATGACACTAAACTGTCTCTGGTCGTACGGCTCCAGTTCTAGTAAAAGTGAAATCACTTTTCGATTGCCATTACCCCCAGCTTTACTCTGACCCGGAGTGGTGGTACCTGTTAAGTTCTAATCTATGGGTCGAATAAATATCCTATTCGTATTTGATTATTCATACTTGGTGCCATATAATTCTTAATTATTAGCTTTAAGAATAGTTACTAGAAGTTATAATTTGTTACTAAGTACTATTATTAGTCACTTTTGCAATAACTGTCATTGAATATAATTAATTACTTGAAACCATATAATCATTTAGTATTCGATAGGAATACTTTAAATCATACAACTGTGCCCAAACTAATGGCTTTGGTTTGATGTCTTTATTTAAGGGCATGTCAATCTTACTGAGATATTTAATCCCAAAGGCATCCTTATTGAAGAACAATTCCTTGTAGAACAGTAAGGGAATAATTCAGCACATAAAAGGAGATGAAGGGGTTCTTACCTTTCTTAAAGATATTTGTCTGAAAGTGAACGTAATAGCGCAACTGGGGGTCGAATTCACTTCCTGCTATATCGTAGTCCATCATGTTAGCCACTACACTGCGGATACACTCTCCTGTTGGATTAGGTCTCTATTGGTTCGAGCCAATTCCTCAAAGGAACCTATTATATGTATTTATTAGGGATAGTTTAGTATCTCACAAGATCATGAATATGAAACAACTGGATATTATTAAACTAACAACACAATAGTAATGGCTTGTAGACGAGCAAAGCTTCGAGACATAGTGTTCGCCAGTGGTCCGGGAGACTTGTGTTCAATCCCTGGTCACTTCAAAGCAAAGACTTTAGAAATGGTACTTGATACCTCCTTGCTTAACACTCAACGATATAAGGTATGTATCAAGGGTAAAGTGGAACAATCCAGGGAAAGGAGTGGCGCTCTCCCCTACACCTCGGTGTAGTAGCTATTGAAAAGAGAGCCTTCTAGTCCCCTTTGACTATGGTCGTCAATATGATCGCCAACCTCTTAGGTATTTGTTTTCCTCAAAATATTTCTGCGTGATTTTCAAACGTCTTGCAGAGATTTCGCCTTTCATTTTCCCCAGAATTTTTTTCTGTTTTTATTTTATTTATTTTTTGTTTTTTGTTTTTTTTTGGAGGGGGATCGTGTATATATTTGTGCGTGATTGTGCGTTTTTGGTCTTTTGTTTTGTTTTGATTTTCTTTTGTTTTACTAATTCTATGTTTGTCTTCTTTTTTTTTTTTTTGGTTTTAGCTTTTTTCTAATCTTATCATTATTTTTGTTTTGTTTGTTTTCGATGACGTTCGTTCAAATGTTATTATTTCAACTTTTTATCTCGAGATTTCTTCGTCTTGCGTTTGTTGTGATTTCTCGTGTTTTTAGCTTCCGTGACAATGGAGACTTTTCTTTCCGTTTCATCTTAGGCAATAATACAAAATGGCGTTCTTGTTGAGGAATAGTGCCTAGAAAATTACTCATGCGTACTAATGTGACTATGAAGAAGTCGGTCTAACACGAGGCGCCTTCTTAGGAGTAATGATTGATGAGCAACACTTGCAGAACAGTGAGTTCAATTCTCACAAGGTGCTTCTGGTCTTGTAAAAATCTAAGCAACGTATTTTAAATGGCTACAACGGTGGTGCCATAATTGTGGCAGAATGACAAACAAAACTAAAAACCGAAATCATAAACGACATTTTCTAACAGAAAAATTCATTTGGGCAGTTACTGAATATTGATTTGAAGACCCCTTTTGATATGCCTCGTAAATTGCGTGAGTGGCATAACAGAAAATACACCAGCTTCCTAAAATAATCAGGACGCAAGTATTTCCTGAACGGAAGAACTGCGTACGTTGCGTAGATGGCATGCGAGACAGGAAGCATGTCCATGTGCAACACGTTGGCGGGAGGTGTGACCACAAGGATTGTGTAGGTATCCGGAAAATTATATAAACTAGGTCAGAGGTTTCACAGAAAAACTGCACCATTGTCCCTGTGTGCGTACATTTCATCCATCTCCGACGCTCTCTTATTCTTCACATACGTATATTTCAGGTATATACAAAAAATGAATATTATATTTCTATACATCAGCGTTGTTTTGTTTCTATGCTGTATACAACACCGTGACTTGTTTGGTTTGGTTTTATGGTACATGAACTATTGTAGGTTATTTGATACCAAATGCATATCTATTCATGTAAATAGTTCAATTTCAAACAATTCAGTTTAGCATAAGAACACAGTTTAGTACTATTTGACTCATAGATTGAACCCTATCAGGTTCTACCGTTCCAGGGCAGTGTGGACCTGGAAACAATGGCAATAAAAGGGAACTCCGCATTCCCTAAAGCTCCAACATTATTGGAGCCTCACCATCAGATTATTCAGTGTCATGTCTAGGAGACACTTTGGGAGATCTTACCCCTCTGCAGGGATGCAGTCGGTGTATTTTGCAGCACCAACCAACGGAGCAAACTATATTAGTTGATATATAACTGAGGGTGAATAACTATAAAAGTTAGTTTTAGTAAGTATGAGTTTAGTTTTCCTTAGATGTTCCAGCTCTTTCTGAAACATTTCCAATAAATAGATGAAGTGATACGCTTGATTCGTTTTTTTTACGTGAGCACATCATAAGTTAATAAATAAAGATTAAAATTCAGATGAGCCACGGTTTTTTCTTTAAAATAACTTTAATTTCTTTGACTTTGATTTGAGGCTGAAAAGCCCTCAGCTTTGGTAGGGCTACGTTCCGGTAGGCAAGCTGCAACATTGACACCTTTGTCCCCACTTGTATAGCACTGGACCTCGCTGACCAGTTTAAGCTATAATCAGGCATACATGCCTGGACCCAGATTTGGGTCCATGTCCAGCTAGGCTCATCAGGCCCCTATTGCACTAAGCTGATCGGTAACCAGAAAAGTCCTGCAGGGTTCGAATCTCGGCTCTTGCCCGACCTTCCCCTCCCCTAACCCTCACTATAATCGACCTTCGGGTCATTGACCTTGTGTCAAGTCCTGTCTGGGGGTTGGCAGAGACAAATATCGACTTTAATTTCTTTTAAATATTTTTTTTTCATTTTAGAGAAAAATATCTTTGAAAGTGGGACCGAGTGATGAGGCCCCAAAGTGGACAATCATTTTAATATATGTAATGTATGTATGTGTACATTGACTTTCTGTTTATCTAATTTTTAAAGATGTTTTTTTGCAAAAATAAGTGAATTCTGGGTATGATTCTAAACTGCTTCCGGTGTTCTAGAAGCCCAGTCGACTGGGGCTGTAGAATAAACCGACTACATCTGAGTAGAGCTATAAGACCTCCCCAATAAGTGTTCTGGATATGACACAAAACAATCTAATGGTGAGGCTCCAGTAATGCCGAAGCTTTGGGGAATATGGAGTACCCCTTCACTGTTATCGCTCCTAGGTCCACTCTAGCCTGGCGTGATAGGGTCCTATCTATAGGTCAAATTAAACTGTTTGACATTTAGACTGAGAGCAAATAACTGACTTATGATAAATTGAATTGTTAGAAACAGAACTGTTGTACTTTTAACTGTGTGTAAACAAATGACTGATGCTTAATTGAATTGTTTGTGATATATAGCAATACTTACATCTATTTAACTTCGTGGTCATGCTAAATTAAATTGTTTGAAATAGAACTGTTTGATGATTCAACTGTGTATATCTAGAAAATGTGTTAACAATTAAATATTTAATATATATATAAAGATAGGATTTGACATTAAATAACCAATAATGGTTGATATGACAAAACCTTAACCAACCAACCTACCAGATTTTAGGACCTTTTATCTCGATGTATGCAACTATGATGTTTAATTTGAGATACTCTTTCATTCATCTACGGACCATGTGCCTAATGAGTAGAGTGTTCGCCAATGGTCCTGGAGACCTGGGTTCAATCCCAGGTCGAGTCATACCAAAGACTTAAAAAAATGGTTATTGACACTGCCTTGCTTAATACTGAGTATTATAAGGCAATGATTAAGAGTAAAGTGAAGCAATACAGGGAGCGGAGTAGCTCCCGCCCCAACACCTCGGCGTAGTTGCTATTGAAAAGGGAGCCTTCGGGTCTCCCTCGACTAAGGCCGTCAACTTATAGTATTGTATACACAGTGACCCTGTCGACTGTATCCATGGAAGAGAGACTAGAACCCTTGAAATAAGAGTGTTCTTGGTATGTTAATAAAGTGTATTAAGTGGTGAGAGGACAGCTCTGAAAATCTGCAGATTGTGGACTCATTTCAAACGGACTCAGATTTGTAATATCTGGCAGGATCCCATCAATGGGTCAAAAAGATCTCTAAGAAAATTATCAGTATTTGATAGGAATACTGGAAACCATATAACTGGTAATTATTTCTGTTAAATAGTTACCTGAATGTTTAGTAAGAAATATCATAAGTTACTTGAAACCATGTGTGCAAATAATGAGTACTGGAGGGAACACTTGAAACCAAATAACAATTTGCAAGTAATTTTTATTAGATGGGAATGATAACGCGCGTGCGTGTGTGTGTGTGTGTATGCGTGTACGTTCACGTGTGTGTGTGTGTGTGTGTGTGTGTGTGTGTGTGTGTGTGTGTGTGTGTGTGTGTGTGTGTTTTTACCCAAATGCATCGCCGCAAAACTAGCTGAATCTGAGTTATGTTTGACGGATGTAACTGAAATATTATTTTGTTTTCTTGCTTTAAATCGTTGCTTCAATATTGTAGCAGATAGATAGAATATGGAGATAGATAGATAGATAGATAGATAGATAGATAGATTATGAATATGAATAGGCTAAGATAGATTGATAGATAGATAGAATATGAATATGTATATGAATAGATTATGATAGATAGATAGATAGATATGAATAGGCTGTAATAGATAGATAGATAGATAGATAGATAGATAGATAGATATTTCGTTTGGTTTCTTCCGTTTTAATGGCATATCAACATCCGTGTGTCATTTAATGACAATACCATCCTCGTAAAAAGATAGCTGTAGTATTATTTAACCCATGGCTGGGTAAATAAGGAGGTTTTTACCTTTCCCGAGGGTTTTAGTCCGAAAGTGAACACAATAGTGAAACTGGAATTCAAACTCGCAAACTACGATGTGGCAGTCCAGCAAATTAGCCATTATGTCTACTGGACTTCCTCTCAATATATTAGTGTATACATGTGTGTGATTGTTCATGTGCGTGTGTACGTAGCGTCCGAAATAAAACATGTTTTGTTTTTAGTTGCATTCGTTTTGTTTTGTCATTTAAATAGCACATATTTGGAACTTTTGTACACAACGAGTAGATTGATGACCGATTTGTTGACGTGATTACTGTTTTATTTATTGCATCGTTTATCTTAAAATGAAAAAAAAAGAGACACGATAAATTCAAATGTAACAAAACACATTTTCTGAAACTTCCTTCGGCTGGGAAAGAAAATATAAAGTTACAAAGTTTATAGATGATAAAAATAAGTGGAAAAGTGGATAAATCAAACATTTAGAACAGGTTTAGTGGTAATAATTCGTTCTTTGTTCATAAAATAACTTCTTCAGACTAAACATTTTTTTTGTGCTTTTCTACATTTTAGCAATTGAGGAAATAGATAAAATAATGTAAAAAGATATAAAAGGAGGGGAAAAGACGAAAGAAGAACAAGGACGGAAAATAGATATAGGTTTTGAGTGATAGTGGTAGGGGTTATTTGGTTTTGACTGTGACCATCTAGGTAGATGGTCAAGGCAAGTTGGCACTAAGTGTATCAGGTTTTATCAGAGATTTGACCAGATAGAGGTGGATTAATTTCAGTGAGAAAGAGGGTAATATGAGTGGAGAGAGCTTTTTTAAAGAAAAAAAAACTGGAAAGGAAGGGAAGGAATGAAGTGGGGCAGTGGTTAAGGCATATCACATTTCATCAAAGACTTTGACTATAAAAACGCAAATAATGTTTAGTCTGAAAAAGTTCTTCCGTGAAATAAGAACGACATATTACCACTAAACCTGTGGTCAGTTTTCGGATTTATCCACTTTTCCACTTCTTTTTAACTTTTGTTTATATAACTGGCTCATTGGCAGAGTGGGTAGAGTGTCCGTCAATGGTCCGGGAGATCTGGGTTCAATCCCAGGTCGCGTCATACCAAAGACATTAAAAATGGTACTTGATACCTCCTTGCTTAACACTAAGCTATATAAGGTACGTATCGAGGGTAAAGTGGAGCAATCCAGGGAAAGGAGCCGAACCCTCCCCTACACCTCGGTGAAGTAGCCATTGAAAATGGAGCCTTCTGGTCGCCCTCGTCTAAAGGGAGACAACTTTACTTTTTTACTTAATCATCTCATCTGATTCACCAAAATCTACGATTTCTCTGAAGTCTATAGAGTCGAATACAGTCCATCTTCCGAGATGTCAAATGGGTCATTTTGATTGGAGGAGATCAATCATTCTTTTAGAGCTTTCAACCTGTGTTTAATTTCCTTCTACGACTAAAAACACCGAATTGAGACATATCAACTCCGAAAACGAACCTTGAATTTCAATGCCTGATTTGAGAGCAACGACGTTTCTTAAATAGTCCAAGAAGACATTCATCGCTACAGAGTAACCGAGCGAAAACCCAAACGAAATAAAGTTGAAATGCATGTCAACTCTCTCTGCCTCCTTCCATTTTCTTCCTTTGCATCCTTCTTGGACAAGAAGACGCCAGCGAATTAAGATGGGATAAGAAGAAACTAACGAAGTCAGATATCTAACACCAAGACCCAAACCAAACAAGTAACCAACAACGAACAAAATCTTATGTAGCCCCAAAAAGTAAAAAGATAAAATAATAGCACAAAAGAATAACTCATCTGAACTTCTACAAATCCAAACACACACAATCCAGAATGGAATAATAAAAACAGCAAAGATGATGATACTAATCAAAATAGTTTATGAGAAAATGTTAGTCAGCGCCAAGAAGACCGGTGGAAACAGCCATTGCTAAAACAAAGACACGCATACAGTATTGTAGTGACCCAACCCTAAGAACGACCTCAGCGTCTGGCTGGAATGGTTAAAAGGTCAAACGTCGCAGGTGGTGCTGTTAATAATGAATAAACCCCTCGTTGAATGGCCAGAGGCAGCACGTGAAAATTGGATGATTCGAAAACTAACGGAGATACGGAAAAGAAGTCGACTGATTTAAGCTGTAGGATTACAAACTTGGGCCATGCATTTCGACCGTATAATCATCTGATCCCACGTGCTGTTTGCAGGTTCTCCGCAATTGAAATGCATAAGCCCGAGACGGTCCACAAAGGAAGTACAAGAGGAAAACAAAAAGCTGAAACAATGTTTTTCAGTCGAGGAGTAGGTGTGTCTGACACTACAACGTGCTCAGCCTGTGGTGTCCTCACTTTAGCTTAATCAAAAAATAAGGCTAACTGCAACGTTTTCTGGCTTGACTTCGTTTCTCCTATGGTGGATCATCTTAGACTACTGATTATCTATCTCTTCTGTGTCTAGCTCTGTATCTCTTTTTTTATCCTATCTTTTATCTTCTCAGCATATCAGCGCGTCTCTTTATCTCCGTTCTTTCATCTACTTGTTCTTCTCTTTTTCTGGTCCCCTCTATCTCAGCCTATACGCATCTCTCTATTTCTGGTCCCATCTTCATGTCCCTCTGCCTTATCCTTTGCTCTGCACACATTCTGGATTTGTTCTGAGTCCCTTCTGTTTCTCAGATGACAGACTCTACTAGTATATATGCAAGGGGGGAACATTCCTATTTCCGGATTTTTAGCCATCCATAGACTGGATATAAAAATACAGTCACACAAATATCACCAGGGTACCCCGAAAGGTGTGATAATAAATTTCTTTAACTTGCTGATCCGTTCCTATTTGACATCAGCGCTTTATATGGTTGGGCTCAATTAGAGGTTTCCGTATTAATGTCTTGGTCTCTATGTGGACACACACATAAACACATACGCATACCTATGGTCAACTCTTAACCATACAAAAGTAGACACTCGCAAGTACATACATACATAGATGTACTGACGTCTGCCTATGTGTCAACACATATGCACACACATAGAGATTAGCGACACGAGTTCAAATCCTGGACGACACTGATTGCATTTCACATAGCACTAATACCCTTGGGAAAGGTATGAATCCAATTATTCTCCCTCCAGCTTTGAGTAAATAGTAGGACAGACTAGGATCTTTAGCCTTGGTGAGGCAACTAGTCTAGGAGAAGGAAAACTCTGAATTCAAACCTGTTAAACTCCGCTTTAAAAAATTGAGCTTGTGTCATATCCTGCCCGAGCGGATAGGCTGGGTAAATATGATATTACTCATACCTGTTTTTGAGTGGCACAAGAGGTTCAAAGAGGAGAACGATCAGGTAAAATATGACTCCTGGAATTATCTTTCACTTCATCAAGCTCCTCTTTGAACCTCTTGGGCCACTCAAAAACAAAATCGTGTCCAGACTGCTAAATAATGATCAGAAAGAGCGCTACTTACATGTGTGTCAGGACATTATTGAGTGTCTTCAAATTGAATTGGACTTGCTTAGTGGTGATGAGACATGGATTACTGAGTACGACCCGGACACCAAACACCAGGGCAGTCAGTAGAAGTTTCCAACGTCACGTAGGCCAAAAATGGAAGTCAATTAAAGTCAAAAGTCATGTTGATCACCTTTGATTTCTTGCTTGTGTGCGAGATGATCAATCGGCAAGTTTGCTTCGACATATCCTCGGTGCACAAGAAACGGTGCACAAGAAACGACGAGACTTGTGACAAGACAAATCGCGGTTGCTTAACCACGGCAATATGCCTACTCACAACGCCTACACCATTTGGCAGTTTCTGGACGAAAAGAATATTTGGAATAATCTCTCTATTTACCTGTTTTTGCCCTGTGGGAGTTTTTTTTCTCCAAGCGCAAAGATCATCAAAGGGACTCCTTAAAAACGTTGAGTTGATCAAGTTAGCCGTAACGACAGTGCTGATGGGAAATTCCCACAGAATCCTTCTACCAGTTCATAGAAGCGTGACAGGGAAAAATGAAAAAGCGAGTAAGAATCGAGGCAGATTACTAATTTTATTATATACATAATATTATAACTTTTGCTCGCCGATTTTCTGTTCTGTTAAATTTGGTAATATATAGTGCTTAATATAACACCTTATAATATCTGTTTTTATTATATATATATATATATATATATAAGTAAAGTTAGCGACCGTAGTTGAAGGCGACCCAAAATCTCCCTTTGTAATAGCTACTACACCGAGATGTAAGGGATAGTGCTAATCCTTTACCCTTGATACGTAACGTATAATGCTGAGTGTTAAGCAAGGTGGTATCAAGTACCATTTTTCTATTCTTTGGCATGACGTGACTTCGGGTTGAACCCCGGTCTCCTGGGCCATTGGTGAGCACTCTACTCATTAGGCTAATGGGCCGGTAGATATAAAGAAAATAAAATTAAGTAAAATTCAAGTATGACAGGTTGCATAAAAACATTCAATGCCATTGTGGTAAAGTGGGTTGAAAGTCTAAAATAACAAAATTATGTAAACCTTATGCCCGTTACTTGTAGACGCAACCATATCTAGTTGACCCATTGATGGAACCCTAACAGGTACTACCACAGCATGTCAGAGGGAAAAGAGGAGTAATGGTTATCAAAGGGGTACTCCACACTCCCCAGAGATCCAAAAACTGAAGTCTAACCACTAGATGCTTTTTGTGTCATACCCACTACAGCCCTTTGGCTAGGGGTCTTAGCACTCATCATAGAATACAGTCAGCGGTTTCTAATCCCCACTGACTGTCGCCCAGTCGGTTGGGGCTGTAGAACATACCGACTGCACCTCTGCCGAAAGGTAAGACCCACTCCAACAAAGAGTGTCCTGGATATGACACTTAACAATCTGATGGTAAAATTCCATTAATGCTAGAGCTTTTGTAGGATGCAGAATACCTCTTCATTGTCAACACTACCACGTCCACTCTGTCTCGGAGTGGTAGCACCTGATAGGTTCCTATCTATGAGTCAAATAGAACTAAACTGCATACTTATGCTAAACTGAATAACTTTAAATAGAACTGCTTTGAAAATTAAAATGCGTACTAATGCTGAATTGTTTGAAATGGAATTGTTTTTGTATGCTAAACTGAATTGTTTGAAATTGAAGTGTTTTTGACATTGAAACTCTATTTACGCACCAGCACCGAATTCAACCACGTCCACAGGTCAAGGTGATATTTCGACATCCTCGACCGGATGCATCCGTTTCTTCCGCTTATTTATACAGGTGCATCTCTTGATTGACGGATCGGTCGAGGACCAATATGCAACACAACTATTCGACAGTACTGACACGGCTTTAACTTGGAAACATTCTCGTTTTGTTTTATCAGAGAGACTGTACGTTATTTTAGAATCATCACAGATAATTTGTATGTGTGTGTGTGTGTGTGTTGATTACTGAGATGATGGCTGCTTTAATTTTAATCATAAAACAAGAAAAGTTGTTTACACTTTCGTCCGGCCGTTCCATCAGATTTGACACATTTGGAAAGGAGACGTTAAAATCAATACAGATATGTGGGCACTTTTAAGTGATTGTTATTGCAAAGAAGACACATTATAAAAACTAGCAGTAATCCTTTTACAGCAGGGCCTTTAAAAAATAAGAGGAGATAAAATGTAGAAAGAAGATGACGAAGAAAAAAGATGTCTTCACGATTTGAATAAAACAAACATACATTTATTTTTCTTTCCTGTCTTTTAGTTTCCTTTTCCGTGGCGCTCTGTGAAATAACCCTGGAAGATTTTTGATATGCTGTTAAACAAAAAAAGTAGAACAAAGAAATGAATCAAATTTTCCCTTTAAATAACCCAAAAGTAGTTGAAATACCGTTAAACAAATTAACCAAATTAAACCAAACAAATAAATCAAATTTCAGAATTTGATAACAATGAGGATTTGATATGCCGTTAAACAAATGAACCAAAAATGAACCAAAACAAACATATGAACAAAATTTCACTATTAAATAACTCATTAGGAAGTAATATGCCGTTAAACAAATCATCATCATCATCATCATGTCGTGCCGCTTGCACGGGTATCCCTGACCCTCTCCTGCCACTTCTCCCTATCGTTCATCGCCTCCGGCAGGTCTTCAGAGCTACATCCCGTATCCTCACATAGTTGCTGTACGTATGTTCGAGCTGGTCGTCCTGCTTTTGCTCAGCCATATGTGGGGGGTCCATAGAAACCTCTTAATAGTTGCACCTTATGAGGTCGTCTCTGCTTCTCCAGCAGTGTCCTGCGTTTCTGGTTCGTCTAACTTGGATAGTTTTCGTGATCATGACGAAAACTATCCAAGTTTAACAAATAAACCAAACCAAACCAAGCAAATGAATGAAATTGTGAGCATTAAATAACCCATGAGGAATTGATATGCCGTTAAACAAATAAACCAAGCCAAATCAAGGAAATTAATGAAATTGTGGCATTAAATAACCCATGAGGAATTGATATGCCCTAAAACAAATAAACCAAACCAAACAAATGAATAAATTTTCAGCACTAAACATAAAGATTTTATATGCAGTTGAATCAAATGATTGGCTGGTCATAATTATATAGTTGATTAAAGAAGACAGGCGTCCTGAAATCCCGAAGAAAAACCAAAAACGTAATGGACAGCAAAATTTCATAATAGACCTTGAAGTTTTGAAATTGAGCAGACGGTTTTGTTGAAACACCTTTCAAAAATGAATATCCAATCTAAATTAAAAAAAAAAATGCCTCCTTCTTTTTATTTAAATCATTAAAACTCTATATTTATTATTCTAATTTTTCAATGTAGTAAAATATAACAGACTAAATCTTCTTCGCTGAAATTACCACAGATTAGATGCGCGTTGTCATTTGATAAGTTTAGTTTTGTTTAGCACAAAGACAGAGGAATAAGACAACTCATCAGAATCGAACTTAATAACAACAGCCAACTAGAAAAACTTGATCAACATTAAACCATGGGAGGCGCCCTAAATTATTAGAGGCTTGTTTCAAAAGTAAGTTTAGGACATTAGAAAAAACTAAACTCATAAAAATTCAATTTTTTTTTAAAAGATGATTATATTTTTATAGATTTTTCCTCTCATAATCTCGCTATTTTGAGGCTATTCAATATGGTGGCAAATAAAACTGAGTTCACTAGGCTTAAAAATAGGTCTGTCTTTAGATCTTTGGAAACTGAGAAGTACGAACCAAGTGAAATTTACAGGAGGATGTGTCATGTGTACGGAGAGGCACGTTTTCGTTAAAAAAAAAACGTTTACAACTACGGGCTTGATTTGAAAAGATAGTCAGTAGTGTGGAAACAAACTGACTCTCTGCAAAAGAAGAAGTTCCAGGTGAAGCGATCAGTAAAAACAGCCTTGTGGATAGTCTCCAGGAACAGGAAAGTAAGTATTACAATTGATATCCTTGAAAAAGGTGCAACTATTAAGAGCTTTCTATTAGCAAATCTTGAGGCGAAATTCAACTCATTTGAATGAACCTCGTACAAACAATATTATACAATATTTACTTATATTGGTTAGTTGCTTGGTGTTAAGGCAAGTTAAACTTTTCTGCTTAATTTAATATCCTAGTTAGTTTTTTTTATAAACAATCATATAATTGCAAGTATCTAGTTATGGAATAAATAGACTACAAAGGTCATATCACATGGTCCTTCAGGTGTGGCTAAAAGAATGCGACGAAAAGTTACCAAAAACTGAAGAATTGAACTAGTAGCAGAGTTTGGGTTCAGGTTTAGTTTGGTTTGGTTTGGTTTTATGGCATATCAACCATTGCAGATTTTTTAATACCGAAAAAAATGAAACGCAGTTTTTTTTCCAAGCAGCAGTTGTGTCGATACTGCTGTATGGATGAACTACATGGACGCTAACTAAACGTATGGGGAAAAAGAAAGAAGTACTCAGCCCGCATTTAGGATTGTGTCGATGAAACAATCAGGCGCCTTAACGCTACGTAAAAATAGCAAATAAACGCTGATTAGAGCAGCCATTAACAACAACAACAGAATTAACTTAAGGACAAACAGAAAAACAACAATGAAATATCTAGCCAACAAAAATGCGAAGAAAAACAACTGTATGGATACTTCAAGTGACAAACGAAGGAAATCGTTTACGTAATGACGTCAACATGGCAAAGAAGACAAAACAACAAGAGTGAAACTGACTCTCTTCTAATAACAGCATGAAATAATGCTATTAAAGCAATTTAAATAAAAAATGATCATTCACAGAATAATAGGTGACAGTTATGAGGGGATATAGATGAAACAATTAATTCCATTGCAAGCGAATCCGTCTAACAGGTACAGAAAAACCAAAAAAAACTAAGCAAAACTTTGTAGGAAAGGTGATCAACAAGTAAATGTGCCTGAGATTAAAATTTGTCAATTCTGACAGATATTCTACGCACAAACCAGAATCTGACCAAGAAAACGAGACACACAAAATTCTCTTGGATTAGGATACAAGTAGATCACCAAATTCCGGATTGAAGACTAGAGCTAGGATTAATTATCACAAAAGAGAAATTGTCACCTTCTGGATTTTGCTGTTTCAGAAGACAGTACAGTGAAAATAAAAGAAAATCAAAAATAAAAAGCTGGTCAAATATCGGTATTTTACCAGACAGATGAAATGAGAAACATGATGCAAGTCGTAGTTGGTACCTTTGGAACAGTCTACTCCGTCGTGAAAAAAAAAAGTTGCTCAGTCAACTGAGGCTACAGAATACACCGACTGCATCTCTGCTGAGGAATAAGACTTGCTCAAAGAGTGTCCTAGATATGACATTAAACAATCTGATGGTGAGGCTCCAGTAATGCTGGAGCTTGGGGGAATGCGGTGTACCCCATTATTGCTATCACTCCCAGGTCCACTCTGGCCCAGATTAGTTGCACTTGATGAGGTCTTATCTATGGGTCAATTGAACTAAACTGTGTACTTATGTTCAACTGAAATGTTTGAAATAGAACTGATTTTACATTTAACTGTGTGTAAATAAAACAAAACTGCACTCATGCTAAATTGAATTGTTTGAAACCGAACTGTTTATATGTATAAAAATGGATTGATATGCCATAAAACAAAACAAAACCAAAACTTGAAAAGAAACCGAGGGAAATGAAGGTAAATGCTAGTATCGATACCATTCAGACAGCAGAACAGTTAAGATCAGCAAAACTACTTGGAAGATTCCTGGAGAATTGAGGAGACTTGCTGTCACTCAGACTTCAGTGAAAAATTCGCATCAACTGAAAATGATATTTTACAAACAACTATAGCTTCGAATAATTATTTTTGATATGAATAATTTTAATTAAAGATGCTGTGCATTCTTGTTGTCATAGAAACAAGCGCTTTTATTTTTAAAAGAAAATTTGAGCAGTAGAAATTTTACTTCAGGGTAAATAGCTGCGTCAGTACTTTGTGGGATCTGTCCAGTCTCCCATCCCTAATGATCCAATCCTACGTTGCTTTGTGGTTTAGTAAAAATTAATCAGTCATAGGTTTTGGTCAAAAGCATGTTAGCCACTGGTCAACTTTCCCAATAAGAAAAAGAATCAAAAACAAATTTTAGAATACACTCTAATGACCGCCTTTATAGAGGACAGGTTTTTCTGTTTTATCCTGGTCAGTTGGGGGGGAGGTGAGTGTGATAATATGAACTTATGTGCTGATCCCTTACTATTTACTATAATGATATGGATGCCAGACGAAGATTTGACTAGTTCCGATTCAGTGTCTGAACAGCTGACAGCTAACTTTTTCATTCCAAACGGGCTCCTGCTATACAATACTCTTGGCTCGAATTCTACTAATCTCTTCTAAAACTCTCACTCTCTCTCTCTCTCTCTCTCTCTTCCTGGAATATATGAGGTTCAGGCTTCCGGAGAAGAAAAGAGTTTTCCCTATCAACTAAAACGGAAGTTACTTTAAAAAATCGTACCCTTGCCTACTGACATCTGATCGCATTATTGCCTGGAACTTGAGCTTATCATGCGAATTTAAAAAAAACTAACCTTTTCCTCCACATCTAGTAACCATTCCCTTACTATTTTATTTTCAATTAAAATCTGCCACCTTCCCAAACTTGTTTAACTATACTTTTGATACTGCTATACACATGCATCCATGTATATACATTTGTAATATAATGGCAGAGGGATCTCGTTTTATACATCTTACCTTTCGGTTTAGTTAGGATGAGAACCTTTCGCTTAGTGCATGGGTTAGTTAGGTGCAACATTAATGCAGGTGTTCACGCGCGCACGGGGAGGATGTGTCATTCAGAGATGTCAGAATAAAAATCCCAGATAGAAATTAGGACCCGGGGATGTAAGTGACATCACGTACCGGAAGCGTGGGCTGATGATTTGGGGATTTGAGAAAAAGCAGTGCTGGGCGAGGCCAGACGAATTTGTGCGCTACAAGCGCCGCGCGTTGGTTGGGTTGAGAGCAGACGATGTAAAAGCAGTCAGCATAGAAAGATTGTGTGTCTCTCTCTCCTCATGTCGAATAACCTTTAACTCAAAGGTAATAAAATTTCGTAACTGAACCAATTTCGTGAATGTCGTGTATTTCCGATTCCCTGTGTCTATTTCACACATCCGTATACCTGGATATGTACACATTCAAATACGCCACTTACGCCAACACACAGCCGTAGAGACTCGCTCACCGCAGATACAAGTGCATGCTTATATGATATGCATATATGAGCAGCCCAATGTGCTTGCTGCAACTTACATATGCATCATTACACCTATAGATGTACACGCATGTAAGTACCTCAACATGTACACGCATGTAAGTACCTCAAAAAATCATTCAAATATAATAATACGCTGAAACACATACTAATTTTTTTGTTACTTTAATTTTTTTCTGTTTTGATAACAATTACATTCAAAGGCAAAAAGTATTGCTTGATTGACGGCCTCGTTTGGAAATGTTTTCAGGATGAGGCATTTGTGTCACGCTAATGTAGGTTAGAGTTGCAAATGTATTAGCAAGAGATAGATCAATCAGGAAACAACTCGTCGAAACAAGTCGACAGAACAAGTTAGCAGAGAAAGGAAGTGAACAGTTTGAACAATGACAGTTTTTCAACTACGGAAGAAAAATTATGATACTTTCTTTTCCCCACCAGAGAATAAGCAGAGATTCTTGTTTATAACCTTTAAACAGACATATTTCAGTTTTATATTGAAATGTATATGTCCCTAGTTTTTTGGGTTTTTTTATTTTTCAAGAGACCCTCCATTTTTCTTTGCTGTTAACATTTACTGCTTTCCACCCCTTCCTCCCAATGAAATACGTAAGCAAACATACTGATGCGCGCATGCGCACACACACACACACACACACACACACACTATATTAAAGGTGGATGTGGCTTAACTGTTATTGTCATATAAAATGGCCTTTGAGAACAAAGTTCAAATCCAATACTAAGCTGACTGCCCTTCAATTCACGCTAATGCCCTTAATAAAGGCATAAATCTATTACTTCTCCTTCCGCCTATCCACAGATTTTAGTTTGGTCGCATCTATCCATTTTTATATACCTATTTCTAGCTCTGTTCACGCCTAGCTATTTATCTATATATCTATCTGTTCACAAATATCTCAGTCTGTTTACATCTATTTATAACAGTCTGTTCACACACACACACACACAAACTCACATATATATATATATATATATATATATATATATATATATATATATATATATGACAGCATTATATGATTGTCACTATCTCACTTGGTGGGTTTGTAACAGCCCAAATGTGGTAAAATTTGAGAAGTTCTCCATATCGGTGAGAGAGCTATTATATAATATAATAATTAAATATATATTAGTTTTATATATATATATATATATATATATATATATATATATATATATATATATATAATAGCATGGACGCTTATCTACGGTCGCTGGTTTCATGCCGTCTTTACACGGGAATCATAAGGAAGAAAAAGCTTTTCCTACCTGATGACTGTCATATGAAGAGGTCGTGAAATCAATTATCGCGGATAAGCAACCATGTTATTAAATATATGTAAAAACTAATTTCTTTTTTAAAAAAAACAACAATCGGTCACATTGAGATAATCAATTCATTTCCATCCAGTTAAAAGCATTGATTTAAATCAATGCTCTAAAAACATTAACAGGACTTCATCAGATCAATTCTTTTTCGTATTTGATCTGATGAAGGCCTCTAAATTCTTTAGAGCATTGATTTAAATCAATGCTTTTAACAGGATAGAAATAAGTTTATTATCCTAATGTGACCGATTGTTGTTGTTTTTTTTTTCAATTATTTGCTCTGTGGATTTTATTTTTATTCTGCTCTTTACCAAGAATATTTAAATTTAAAATTCTATTTTTGAATATTTTTTATTCATTTAATCTCTTGCTGATTGGCTAACATTGGTGTGTCCATGCGTAGGAGTTCATAGAAGATCGACACTGATGAGATTTTTTTTTTATTTCACCAGCAGTAACCACTAAGTTTTGTCCGTCTTACTTACATAGTTTTTGAGATGGAAAGTAGTCCTTTTAGAAAATATTTCTTGTATTAATAAGACTTTTATTTCCTTAAAAGAGGTTGCAGACGCTAATTTCATTCCCTTTTTGTACAAAATGAAAAATCATTAATTTTATTGCAAAAGATCCCAGAGACTCCCGCGGGGTCTGGGAGGAGAGCACCGTTTCAAATGCGATTTTATTTGCTTTTTTCACGAATTAAGCCTTCCCAAACAATTTTAACCTAAACATTCCCAGATGCTTCTCGAGGCAAAAACTAAATACCTTTCCAACACTCTTTATGGTCAAGAGATTTCGCATGCAATGTTTTATCAGTATTGGTAAATTACCTCAGGAGTCTCTTGGGTGCAAATAGCGGTTTTTCAAGTTTTATGCAGATCTGATGCCATCGCCTCCACGAATATGCTGATTCAACTGTATACTTTTTTTCACTTGTATGTTAACTACAAGCTAGTCGGTTATTATAAATTGGTTCATGGTATTAAACTTTTTTTAAAAAAATAAAAATTTACTCCGGGGAGACCAGAATTATGTCTATAAACAATGTCATTTTGGATTGACCTAAAATTTATCGTCTAGGCACCGGGGGTTGTATGATGCATTTCAATGTAGAAAGTCTTCGGGTGTACGAATATAAATCCTTGTTATAAAAAAAGTTGCCCCACCAGTCTCTAAACATAAAAGAATATCCCAATGAGTGCACAGCCAGTTAAATTAGTAAAAACAAAGACCTTGAATTGGTCACCGTGACCTTGTGGTGTGACCCTCGCATTCCTCTAAGTATCACCCCACTTGATTTTGTACTTGTGGGGACTCTTGAAAGTGATTGTGTACCAAGAAAAGATACGAAACATAAGTCTCATAAATATGCACTTGTGTGCTCTTAACATCGGGCGTGTTAATGTATATTCACAAAGTGTTGAAAAAGTGTATTTGAATGAGTTTTCATTGAGGTGTGGTAGCATTTGTTAGTCTCACAGGATAATAAATCTGTGCCTTGGTCTAGAAGCAGACTCAGACAAGGCTGTACAGAAAACCGACAGTTTCCAATGCAACTAGTCTCTCCTCTCTACGCCAATTATATGGTGCTAGAGAATGCCTTATAAAACTTGACATGATGAAAATTGCCAGCACGAGACCAAAAATAAAAAGCTTCGAACTGTGTAGAGACTCTAATTTCTTTTTTTTTTTTTTCATGGTTTAGATTGGTTGGCTTGGGTTGGGTTGGGTTGAGTTTGGTTTGGTTGGTTTGGGTTTGGTTGGTTTCGGTTTAGTTGGTTTGGGTTGGGTTTGGTTGGTTTGGGTTTAGTTGATATGGGTTTGGTTCGGTCTGATTTATTTGTTTAACGGTACATCAATACCTTATTATGGTTATCGACATTTGACTTTTTGAAAACATTTGTTTTTGTTTATTGGTTTAACGGCATATAAACACCTTATGGGTTATTCTAAGCTGATGTTTGATTTATATATAAATATTTAATTTGATTGTTTTATTTGTTAGATGTCATATTAACTCCTTCTGGGATATTTGATAGCGACATTTTGTTCTTTTGTAAAAGTTTGGTTTGTTTTATTTGTTAAACGGCATATCAACTCCTTCTGGGATATTTAATGACAACATTCAATTCAATTCTAAATGTTTGATTACAATAAGGTCATTTTCCTTTTGCATTTTTAAACATACACTTCTATTTGTTAGGAACAATTTGTTTGCCCACTATCCGATGATATGAACGATTAATATCTAATACAAATAATTTGTATATTTTTAAATGGTTTTATGTATTCCTACATAACATTAATAAATCTATTTGATGATTTGCACACATTTACGGTTTCCCCTATTCCTAACAAATACAAATAGTTTTAAAGTTTTGACCCGTAAATTTGATCATCACTGGCACTACCAATAAGAGTGTGAGTAGACCTGATAGGACTACTCCACATCACCCTGAACTCCAGAATTGGAGTTTCGTTTACAAGACGTGTTGCATAGCCACAATCAACTATACGTATACATATACATGCGGAAACAAAATCAACAATAATGACGAACGAGCACACTTCTTTAGAAAAATATACCTCTCACACTTTATTCGAAAGGGTTGCAAAAGGGTTATTTGTGGGAGGTAAGTTGGAGACTGAAGAAACTGCAACATATTGACCCACAGTTCCTTTGTCTTTATCAGCACTTCTTTCTCGTTCTGCTGGGCTGCTCAATCGGGGGTCCTGAGGGCCCATAGCCCTCTGCTGGGTGCTGGTTCTCTCTACAGCATCTTATCTCCAACTAACTGCTTTTTTCAAAAATCACTCACAATACTCAGCCCATCGGTTCCAGGCATGACGTCATTCCCATGCCCAGTCCTATTTCCTATCCGGGGTTTTTATTAGAACCCCTCTTTTTGTGAGGCTCTCATCATTCTGTGGGAGATAAAGCAAGTGAAAGGCATATGTGTTGAGAGAGAAGACGATAGGTTCCTAGCCCAGTCGGCTGGGGCTGTCGAACACACCGACTGCATTTTTTCAGCGGGGTAAGAACCCCCTCCCAATGAGTGCCCTGGATGTGATACTAAACAGTCTGATGGTGAAGCTCCAGTTATGCTGGAACTTTGGTGAAAGCAGATTACCCCTTCATTCCCATCACTTCCAGTTCCACTCTTAGCCAGAGTTGTAGCACCTGAAAGGGTCCTATCTTGAGGTCAAATAGAATTGTTGGACATTTAAACTGTGTGTAAACAAATGACATGCAAAATTGTTAGAAATATAACTGTTTGATCATCTTACTATGTATATCTACAAAATATGTTTGTAAATTATATATAATTTGTAGACATGTAAAAAAAGAATTTGGCATTAAGTAACAAACAATGGTTGATATTCCATTAAACCAAACCAAACAAAACAAAACTAATAGTTCTTCACCTCCGTCACATTTGTGTAAGCCACTTATAGCAGCAAGCTATTCAATTCCATTAACTGTAGAACAATGGTTGATACGCCATAAAACCAAACCAAACCGATAGTTCGCTTCCCAGTCTTATTTGTGTAAGCCTCTTACAGTAGCAAGCCATTAAGTTCTGTTGACAGTAGAACAAATAATGGTTGATACGCCATTAAACTAAACCAAACCAAACCAAACCGATAGTTCGCTTCCCAGTCTTATTTGTGTAAGCCTCTTACAGTAGCAAGCCATTAAGATCTGCTGACAGTAGAACAAATAATGGTTGATACGCCATTAAACTAAACCAAACCAAACCAAACCGATAGTTCCCTTCCCAGTCTTATTTGTGTAAGCCTCATACAGCTGCAAGCCATTAAGATCCGTTGACAGTAGAACAAATAATGGTTGATACGCCATTAAACTAAACCAAACCAAACCAAACCGATAGTTCCCTTCCCAGTCTTATTTGTGTAAGCCTCTTACAGCTGCAAGCCATTAAGATCCGTTGACAGTAGAACAAATAATGGTTGATACGCCATTAAACTAAACCAAGTTAAACAAAACAAAACCGATAGTTCTTCACCTCCGTCTTATTTGTGTAAACCACTCACAACAGCAAGCCATTCACTTCCGTTGACAGTAGAACTTCCATCTGTTAGAAGACAACTCTACATCCCAATCTATCAAAACTGAAAAATGTCCTTCTTATTGTATCTTCAACAAACATCAATCTATATGCTTCTTCGAGGCCTGGGATCACATTAGATGTAAATATTATTCATACAAGGGTTATTCAATAAATAAGAGGAATCCCTCTATTCATCTATTTATCTATCTGCAGTATATTGACCTATGACCCGGCCGGGCTGTCAAAATAGTAAATGCACCTGTGTAAATAACAGATGCATCCGGTCGAGGAATAGCAGAGTATAACCTTGACCGTGGATGGGTTGAATGAGTGCAATTTGTGACGCCCACAAGAAGAAGGTGCACGTTGAACTATTATATAACTCAGTGCACAGGAAATTCAATCAGTTGGACACAAGATGCGGTAGAGAAAGCCAGCACCCAGCAGATTGGGCCCTCTGGCCCCCGATTGAGAGTTGGGGATCAGACGAGTTAGAGATAAGATGCGGTAGAGAAAACCAGCACCCAGAGAGACTGAGTCCACAGGCCCCCCGTTGAGCAGCCCAGGAGAACAGGAAAGAAACGCGGTTATGGCCAATAGAGTGGGGGTCAATATGTTGCAGTTCTGTTCGGTCTCCGTCTCCCTCTCACACACTACCCTTTCAATAAAGTGAGAGGTATATTTTTCTAAAGAACTGTGTCGCTTTTCTTTATTGTGTCGTTGTTTTCTGCATGTATATGTATATGTGTTTGTATTGTTGGTCATGGTTATACAACATATCTACGTTTGTCATTCAACAAATAAGGTTTCGTTTTGTTTCTTTATTTTATGTCATATGAACCTTCGTGGGTTATTTAATATGAAAGTCATCATTGTAGAATAACAGTAGAGGTACTATTTAACCAATAGGTGGGGGACAAGGAGATCAATATCTTTCCCAAGAGTATTACTTCAAAAGGGAACATAATAGTGTGACCGGAATTTGAACACGCTTACTATGATGTCGCAGTTGGTATGGTGACCTCTACCCCACAGGAATTTTGCCCAGTCAGCTGGGGCTTTAGAATACACCGCTGCTTCTCTGCAGATGGTTAAGACTCCCACCATTGATTTTCCCGGAAATTACACTAAACTAACCGATGGTGAGGTTCCAGTAATGCAAGGTCTTTGATGAATTCGGAGTACCCCTTTATTGCCATCACCTCTAGGCCCACTTTGGCCCGGAGTGGTAGCACCTGATAAGGGTCCTATCTATGGGTTAAATAGAACTAAACCGTGGTTTCTTGAGTTTACTGTTTTTTGCATTTAAACAGCGATTTATGCTAAACTGAATTGTTTAAAATAGAACTGTTTTGACGTTTAAACTGCGTACTTATGCTAAAATGAATTGCTCAAAATAGAACTGTTTTTACATCTAAACTGTGTAGTTATGCTAAACTGAATTATCTGAAATAAAACTGTTTAGACATTAATTCTGTGTATTGCCCAGTTTGCTGTGTCTGTAGAATACACTAACTGCACTTCTGCAGAGGGGTAAGACCGCTCCCAATGAGACTATAGATATGACACTAAACAATCTGATGGTAAAGTTCCAGTAATTCTGGAGCTTTGGGTAATGCGGAGCACCCATTCATTACCATTGCTGTTGGGTCAACTCTGGCCCGGAATGGTAACACCTGATAGGGTCCTATTTATGGATTAAATAGAACTAACTGCATACTAATGCCAAACTTAATTGTTTAAATTAGAACTGTTTGACTAAACTGAATAGCTTAAAATTTAAAAAAATTAACTATTAAACTGTGTACTTACATTTAAATTGCGTGCTTATGCTAAACTGAATTGTTTGAAATGGAACTGTTTTTGCCATTAAACCTGCACTTACACTAAACTGAATTGTTTAATAAAGAACTGTTTTTACATTTAACTGTGTGTAAACAAAATCTGTACTTATACTAAACTGAACTAGCTAAATTAGAACTGTTTGAAATTATTTTTGACAATTAAACTGTGTACTCAGGCTAAGC
This sequence comes from Sepioteuthis lessoniana, assembly GCA_963585895.1. Taxonomy (NCBI): domain Eukaryota; kingdom Metazoa; phylum Mollusca; class Cephalopoda; order Myopsida; family Loliginidae; genus Sepioteuthis; species Sepioteuthis lessoniana. The sequence continues at coordinate 95,001,769 of OY757912.1, forward strand.
TGAATTGTTTGAAATAGATCTGATTATTTGCATAAAAATGGATTTGGTGTTTAATAACCTACAAAGTTGATATGCCATAAAATCGAACCAACCAACTCACATGAACTTGCCTGCAAAAATGAGAGGAGTTTGCGAGTGAAAAGCAAAATAATTTTTATAGAATTTTTTCCATAAAATTAAAGCCTGCATTCTTTGGAATTGGTTTTTGGGGAAAAATTATTTTAATCTCGCAAAGATATTTCTTTTGAGGTGATTAGAAATGTTGGAAAATTAACCAGAGTTCTCCAGGCTTGAAAAGAGGTCTGTCATTAAGTTTTTAGAAAAGTTGAAAACATGAGAAATTTCTTGTAGAATGCGAAATATATACGAAAAAACATGTTTTTGTCAAAATTGTTTCGAAATTGGCTAAAGGTGTTTGCCAACACGATTCTGAGTCGAATAGACTTTCTTTTGAATGGAAACGCAGTGACCCTCCGGTAACTAAAATGTTCTGGGAACAGTTATCAGAAAAGAGGAACATATTAAAAGTCTTTTCTGATGAAAGAACTCATCACAATTTCATATCCTTGTAAAAGATTCAACTGTAAATTGAGCTTGCTTCTGCCAATTTATAAGACAAAATTTCACCCTATTTTTTGAATGACCCTTGCATATCTCGTGAAGTTCTGAAGATTTAATAAACTTTCGATGGTACTGTGTCTCGGAAACATACTTTTGCCCTGCAGAATTTTGGTTGTCATTTTCTTTTGCATTAGATCTCGGTTCTCGATTTCTTTGTACAATGTCATATAAAACTTCATGGTGTATTCTAATCCAAACCTAACCTTATCGAAAAACAGTAGTAACACGAGTTAACCCATAGCTGAGGAGATTAGAAGGTTCATCGCTTTCCCATGGGTATTTGTCCGAAAATGAACTTAACAACACGATTGCAATTCGAACTCACTTCTTACGAAATTGCAGTTCAAACGTACGTCATGTTTACACCCCCCACCCCCAACCTCGTAATAAATCGATCACTCATAGGCAAAGTTCAAGGTGTAGCTTCGGCCATTTTTTTCTTTTTTCTTTTTTCTTTTATCTTGGATGCATTTCATCCCGGTTTTCTGATGCTGAATGGGTCATAAAATCGATGTGAAGAAAGAAATTAGAATTTGTACATCGTATAAAATTTCATTGCAGTTATACATAACAAGAACTCATAAAGATGAGAAATATGGCGAACACGTGAACACTTAAAATGTACCGACGCTCATATACAATCATGTATACATGCATGTGTATATGTGCAAGATCAACATCTATGTCAGCTAAATAATTTCAATTATTCAGGCTACTATTACAAACTAAAAGAGTATAAAAGGAAATGTGGCGACCACCAGGGAACTGAATGGTTATTATATATATATATATATATATACAAATATGCAAATACGATTTTTTGAATAATTATATATATAATTATCATTATTAAATGAGAGCGAGAGAGAGTAAGAGCGAGAGCGCGCTCGTGTGTGTGTGTGTGTGTGTGTGTGTGTGTGTGTGTGTGTGTGTGTGTGTGTGTGTGTGTGTGTGTGTGTGTGTATGTGTTGGAGTTACGTGAAGATTATTGTCGTAATAAGTGGAGTCCGTGATTCGTACTCATGTATTAGAGGAAGGTGTTTGCATTTCACCTCGCACTAATGCTCTTCAAAAAGGCATGAATCCATCTATTCTCACCCCAGGTATGTGTGAATAGTAAGTCGAACTAGCTTCTATAGCCTTCATAAAGAAATCTATTCAGGAAAAGGAAAGTTCTAGATTCAAACCAACTTTACTCCACTCAAAATGTGATCTTGTATGTATTTTCTTGTTTCAGACTGCATAGGTGATTTAGAATTCTAAGCTCATGGTGGATACAAATGACCTTACTGTTTTAGCTACAATTCCAAATGAGAATGTCAATTCGTGTTTTCACTCTATCTGACCGATTCTGAACAAGATTTTTATGGTGTTACGCGTTAGCAGAAATTCTTACACAAATACCTTTATTTTGGTTTTATAAAATACATCATTTCATAATATCAAAAGGGAACACTGAATTATATTTCAAGTATATTTTCTAGAATTATTAATTGACAAACCTAAAAGAGACTGTGATAGATTTTTGCTAAGAAAGATTACCAAGAGAAACAACCTTTACAAAGAGACTGTGATACATTTTTGCTAAAAAGATGACCAAGAGAAACGAGCATTTCAAACAGACCGTGATACATTTTTACTAAGAAATATGACCAAGAGAAACAACCTTTACAAAGAGAATGTGATACATTTTTGCCAAGAAAGATGACCGAGAGAAACAACCATTACAAAAATCATCGATAAAATTGTTCCATGGCGAATTTTGAATGAGGAAGATTACCAGCAGGAGTGCGATATCGTCGTCAGTGAGTTCGAGCCCAAGTCGCAGTATAACGTTCAGTCTTAGACACATTATCTAGGGAAAAGTATGAATTTCCTTATCCTTCCAGATATGGGTTAAATAGAATCCCTACTGTTTTTCTACAAGGCTGGTTTTGACATCAAATAACCCAGGAAGTTTTATATGTCATTCAAGTGGCGAAGGGATTGGATAGATACATACACCTGTTGGTGGCCATTGGCTTAGACTTTGTTAAGACATCGTATACAAATACGTCTAATCGGCAGATCCTAGAGTACATCGATTGCGTCCTCTCCCAAGGTGTAACACCTATAAAATTTAAAAAACAAGATTTCTGTGTATGATTCTAATGAGGCCGGTCGCATTTCTGGAGCTTTGTAAAGGTTGGATATATATATATATATATATACATATATATATATATATATATATATATATATATATATATATATCAGCCGCCAACCAGGGTAATAACACAGTTTCGGTAGCCCGCTTTGAGCTACCGAAACTGTGTTATCACCCTGGTTGGCAGCTGATATATATATATATATATATATATATATATATATATATATATATATATATATATATATATATATATATATATTAACATTAGGTTGTATTTACCAGTTTGAAATGATTGTAAAGTTAAATTTTTGTTCCGTATACAATTTGAGACCATTACTATTACACAAATTCAATTCTGGATCGAATAACGCAAAAAATGATTAAAACCAACCGATAAGATGTTTTCCAATGCTTAAGGAGACATTTTGTGTAAAAAGCAAAACGTTTTTCGGAATTTTTTCCACAAAAATTATTTGGTATTAGTTATGATTTTAAACAAGCGAAGATATTCATTTTAAGGCTATTCAAAATGGTGGAAAATATAGTCTATTGGAACAGTTGTATACGCTGACTGCATCTTTGAAGAAAGTATGAGGACCACCCATCCACCCAAAGGCTGCCCCGGATATTACACTAAAGTGCATCTGATCCTGAGGTTTCAGCCCCAGAGTTTAGAGAACGTGAAGTACCCTTTCATTGCCATTCATTTCAAGTCCACTCTGACCTGGAGTGGTGGTTCCTGTTAGAGTTCCTTGCATGTTTTAAAAATAAACCGTTTAAACATTTATATGCAAGTAAATGATTGGTGTTAAATGGAGCTGTTAGTGTCTTATAGAAATACTTGAAACCCTTTTGCTATGCGCTAACAAATGACCTGTAGCCCTTTTACTAGGCTATTTGTTTAGAAATCCTATATCACATATATACATGTATAAACAGGATTTGGCATTAAAAAACCAACTAGGATCCATATGTCATGAATATCATAAAAAAAAAACCAACCAACTAACCTAACAGCTCCTGGCTTCAATAGAGGTTGTCATCAGATTTTGGATCGTTGTGGAGTGCCAACTATATCAAATTTACCGTATAATGTGTAGTATATGATTGGTTTGGTTTCTTTGTTTAATGGCATATCAACCTTTGTAGGTTATTTAATGCCAAAGCCATTCTCCTAGAAGAATAGTAGTGGTACTATTTAACCCATAGCTAGGAGCATAAGGGGTTCATACCTTTCCCAAGGGTATTTGCCCGAAAGTGAACGTACTAGCGCGACTGGAGTACGGACTCGCTTACTACGATTCCGCAGTCCATCGCTTTAACGACTACACCACGAGGAAGTGGTATATGATTTGATTTGATTAAGTTTACTTATTTAATGGAATATCAACCTTCGTGGTTTATTTAGCGCCAAAGCTATCCTTGTAGAAGTACACCAGTGGTACTACCTGACCCAGAGCTGGAAAGATAATGGTGTTCAATACCTTTCTTAAAGGAATTAGTCAGAAAGAGAACATAATACCGCCACAGGAGTTCGAACTCGCTTACCTCGAGACCGCAGTCCAGCACTTTAGCTATTAGGCTGCAATATCTTATGTGCTCGGAGAAGCAGGTTTTAGTCAAAATTATTTTACAAATTACCTGCACAAGGGTTTTTCACTACGAGCCATGAAGTGCAATTACTCACTATCTCTAAAGAAAAAGCTCCCGATGCAGCTGTCAATAGAGGCAGTAATGCTAACGGTCTCGTAGGACATGAAAGGACCTATCACTATTGATTTCATAAAAAAAAGTTTAACAGTAAACAGTGCTTTGTATTACCAATTCCTCTGGAAAAATCCATCTAATTCATTGATTGGTTTTGTTTTGTTTTGTTTGTTTAATGCATATCATTCTTTGAGATTTATTAAATGCCTAGGCTATCTTTGTTGAAGAATAGTAAAGTTGGCGACCATAGTCGAGAGCGACACGAAGGCCCCCCTTTTCAATTGCTACTACACCGATGTGTAGGGGATGGCACTACTCCTTTCCCTGGATTATTCTACTTTACCCTTGAAATGTACCTTCTAATGTTGAGTGTTAAGCAAGGAGTCATCAATTACGATTTTTTGAGTCTTTGGTATGACTCAATCTGGGATTGAACCCCGGTCTCCCTGGCCATTGGCAAACACTCTATCAATAAGGCCAATGGCCCGCTTTAACCCATATCTGGGCAGAAAACGAGATTGCATACCTTTCCCAAAGGTTTTCGTTCGAAACTGAAAGAAACAGTATCACTAGAATTCGAATTCGTTCACTACAATTCTGCAGTCTAGTATATCAGCCACTACACTATAGAAAGTCCACATTTTTATTGAATAACCCTTGTATGTTTATATATATACATACATATATATATAGGTATGTGTGGGTGTGTGTGTGTGTGTGTGTGTGTGTGTGTGTGTGTGTGTGTGTGTGTGTGTGTGTGTGTGTAACAATGCTTATTGAAATCAATTCAGCCCTTCAGTTGGAGTTTTGCAAAGAAGTAATGTTATGTATCAATTCAAATCTCCGTTAGGAGATTGTATCTCCGAGAATAAAAGTATATACGTTGGTTTAATGTCAACTACTCTGTCAAGGCGACTTACCATGCATCTTTCTGACAGTAGCTCAATAGTACAACATCTAAAAATACATTCCTGCTTTACAACTGAATTTCAAAAAATTCTTACCGAAAAAACAATATTGGAACAACAAAATAACAAAGACTACAAATTCTCGATATTAGAAACAAACATCCTAACCTAAATAAAATTAATTTCGAGACTAAAGCTTATATATTTAGCTTGTATTGCCATATATAGAATTAAGAAAATACGTAAGTATAAATAAAACGTTGTATTGTACTTTTGCAATAAACACCCCCTTGATAATTGCACGAAATTACTTGGCAGCCAATAAAATACGGAAAATTTGTTAACCAATTCCGGCCGGATATCAAAACAACTATACGGTGATTTGAAAGGATCGAAACTAAAATATGCAGACAACGATTGTCTGTAATATTCAATCAGATATGAGTTAACGAGGAAATACTGCCTAAATACGTATATATATATATATATATATATATATATATATATATATATATATACCAACCTCTCCACACAAGCAGGATGTGAGAGGAGCAGAGTTTAACAAGTTTGAACTGAAAGTTTTCCTTCTCCTACCATGGTTAAAGATCCCAGTTTTTCCTACTATTTACCCATTGCGAGAATAGTTGGATTCATACATTTCCCAAAGGTATTACAGCTTAGTGAAATGCGAAAAGCCCCCTCCAGCATTTGAACTCGTTTCACCGAGTCCATTTTCTACGACGGTAACTCTTAGGCCACAAATGCTTCCAAATATATCTAAGTTAGGATAACGTAGACACAGATGGAACAGCGCTTGGTGATCATTCAGACCAAGACAGATAGATTGATAGGTTGATAGATAGATAGATAGATAGATCCATGTTTTTATTTGTTTGTCCTTATAACAGTGTACCATTGTAATACTGACATTTCTATTTAAGAAGTAATGAAGGATTTGAGTAATTGCATATACGTTATATCAGTAATTTAAACGATTAAAGACTCTTTGAAACTATAATTTTATTTGGACCTGAAATTTTTAATCCTCTAATTTACCGTTTTGAGCTGTTTTACTCTAACAATAGTCTCGCTACGATGTGTCATTTATGCTGAAAATTTTAGAAATAGATGGATAAAGGAAATAAAGTATTTCCTCTGGAAATGATTTTCTTACGCTTTCTCTTGAAGTGAATGTACTTGAGCCGAGATCAATTCTAATCTCAAGAGTTTGGTTTCATTTTATTCGCCGTTTGATTTAGGAATAAAAGCCTTTTTTCTGAGGTTTTTTTTTCTTATTCAACTTTTATTACACGATGCAATTGTAAAAATTCAAAAACATCAAAGAGTTTATTACCACGGCCATTTCAACCGATAAAACGACATAATTATACGAGACTGAACAAAAAGTTTAAAAGTCATTGTTTCCTATTTGTATAGATCTTTAGATTTTGTCAAGAATATTTTTCTTTCATTTCATTCTCTCTATTTTTAATATTTCTTTTGAAGTGAAAATATCTGGTGGAAAATTCGAGTAATTCTCCTGCGAATCAATGTACAAGATTTGTTTATTTTATCTTCGTTTTTTTTTTTGTATTTGTTTTTTTTTTTGATTTTTTATTATTTTATTTATTTTTTTAGGTTTTAATTTCCTTTTATTTTCATATGAATTTTTTATAATTGAAGATTTTTGTCGTCACTCAGAGTTTAAATGAAAATTATTACAGGAAACAGTATAATAAATAAATAAGCATGAAGTTTTCATGAACGAAAATATTTTATTAGTAATAGTAATTTTATCATCAATCTGTATTTTCTTTCATCTTCAATTTTTTTAAAAACATAATTAATTTTTAGTTGTTTTTTTTTTTTTATCACGACTCAATCAGATTCTCAATCTACGACAACGTTTTACTTCACATATGAAAAATAATAAAGGATATCTCAATAAATGAAACTGGACCAAAACGAATCTAATAGAAGGAACAACTGGGTGGGAAATATTATCAAATGGAAATTAGGCAAGAAACTAAAATTGTATATATCAAGACATATGCACAAACCAGAATCTGTCTGAGGACACAAGACCTATAAACTTCTTTGAAATTTGGAGATAAAAAAGATCACCCCACCCCAGACAGAAGGCTAGCTAATTAACCCAAAGAAAAGAACTTATTAAATTGCGGATTTTGCTGTTTCAGATGTAAAAAAAAAAAAAAAAAGCCAAAAGAAGGACAAATGTTTTGATTTTGCCAAAAGCTGAAAAGGCCGTGGGACATCGAGGTTATTGTGATACCAATTCTAGCTGTACCTGAAAAGACCTGGAAAGGAAATTGGAAGAATTGCAGATGAAAGTAAAATTGATACCTGACGGTTTAAGTTTTTTAGATCACAGCATTGTTTAAATCGGCTAGAATACTTACAAGCGTCCTAGAGACCTTAGTGACGACAAAAACCTTAGGAGACTTGCTGTGAAAGACCCCCATGTAGAAGTGGTATGAAAACCTCGAAAAAAATGAAATAATAATAATAATAGCACTTGGATCAGTCCCTAAGAACATGAACAGGATATTAGCGGAAGAATTGGGTCCCTCGTGACCACGGAACTTCTCAAATTAGCTAGTATACTTAGAAGAGTCTCGGAGATCTGAAGAGAATTAATGTCAATCAGAATTCAATGAAAAACTTTGAGCTGGTGAAAAAGGAAGTAAAAATAATACTAAAAACGGATTACTCTATCCAGATCATGTCCAATGATAATCAATAAAAAGCAGTAGTGGACTTCACTTTTCCAATAGAGCAAAAATAAAGGTAAGTGAAATGCTAGATAAATGCCTTGGTTGAGCTTTGGAAAAAAGACTACTGAAATTACAAATAAACTTATTATTATTATAATTAAAGTCAGAGACCATCTTATAATACCGAAGAAACTAAAAAAGAGATAGTGGAACCTGGGAATTCATGGAATAATAATCATAATCATAATAATAATAATAATGGCAGTAAATTAGCACAGAAAATTATAAGATTATATACGACTGGGCAAAGTGATCCACTAGGAATTGTGCAAAAAATTTACATTTGACCATGGTATATGCACAACCCAGAGTCTGTCCTGAATACTTGTGCGATGCGTTTTTCCAACATTCTAGTCTTCATCACGCATGGAGGTGCCCGTGGTGTAATGGTTATCGTCACAGGATATGGACACGGCGATACGAGTTCAATTCCTGGACAAGACTGATTGCATTTCACATAGAAAGGTATGAATCCAATTATTCTCCCTCCAGCTATGGGTAAATAGTAGGACAGACTAGGTTCTTCAGCCTTGGTAAGGCAACTAGTCTAGGAGAAGGAAAACTCTGAATTCAAACCTGCTAAACTCCGCTTTAAAAATTGACCTTGTGTCATATCCTGCCCGAGTGGAGGGGTTGGGTAAATAGGATCACGCATCATATGTATATTTGTCATCCACAAACAGATCTGTTTCGTTCTATCAAAACTCATCAGTGTGGCTAGACATACTAGCGTTACGTAGCCGGGATCGAAACCCGGTTGACTCAAACGCCAATCGAAGCTTCAGCCAGCGAAGTACATTTTAAATGTTTATGAATCACAATTACTATTGTTTACATACATCCGTTTAACGGCTACCGAGACCTCAATTCATATATGAATAGACTTGCAATAAACGCTAATGGCCACACGATTACTTCACTCGCTAGAGAACTCAACCCTACGGGGGTAGAGGAGCATATATATATCTATATAGTCATCCACAGACAGATCTGTAGGAGCGAAGTACATTTTAAACGGTTATGAATCACAATTACCATTGTTTACATACATCCGCTTATATATATATGTGTGTGTGTGTATGTGTGTGTGAATGCATGTTTTTTTTTTTATATTTTGCTTGAGGATGTGAGTGAGAACTGCTCCATGTCTGTTTGGATATGTATTTGTTCCTTTTGTATGGGTTCAGTTAAGAATATTTATTTAGACATTGCTCTTCACGTATGTAACGTTCCTTCTTATTCTAGCCATCTCCCAGTTCTTTCCAAGTTATCCTGTCGCCACTGACTGTGTTCCTTCTTGTTAGCCCAATTGTGTCGTCTCGTTTGTAATTATTTCTCTCGTTATTTCATCTATTCCACTCGATGTGATCAATAATAACGAGACTACATGTTTATGTGCACACTTATTTAATTGTTTTTACCGAAAGGGAGCATGATAGACACGCAGACAATCTATCACATCGACGATTTCTAACTGATTAAAGCTATATTATTCTAAACTTTCAAGAATCATTTGATCACCTTACTTTCTCGTCCAATAGGGCCAAGCAATCAATTGACCTTAAGTATTTAACTGTCGCTTACATTTAGTGACAGGTTGATGGTGCAAATCTATTGGAACTATATAAACTGCATGTTAAATAAAAAATTTCGTCAAACTATTATTTTACACATGTATAGAAAAAAAAACCAACTAGTCCTAAAAACATGCTTCCATGATTATGTTTATACACGCTCTTAAAAGAAAATACATTTACACATTTATGTAGGCTCATATGTACATACATATATGCACCTAACTGCACAATCATTGTGACCCTTACTCAAAAATTTCCTTTCATTTATATCTATGTATATATCTGCCGACCCCTCCTCACGAGCAAGATGCGACTAAAGGTCAAATTTATGCGGACGTTAACATGTTTGAATAAAGAATTTTCCTTCTTCTTGACTGGTTGTCATACCATGGTTAAACAGCACATCCTTCCCAACTATTTACCTATAACTGGAGAGAGAATACTTAGATTCATACTTTTCCTATGAATTTGGTGCTATGTGAAATGCAAACAGCATAGTCCAGGATTTGAACTTCGTTCGCCGGGTTTGTTTCCTACAATGGTAAGCATTGAATAACAAACACCTCTATTTATATCTGTGCACATCTGTATGGGCATTTCACATATTAAAAAAGTCTGTATTGTTATGTAAATATTTGAGTACCAAGACACATAGATATTTTTTCTAAACGTTTATTTGAAATTCTTTGATATTTAATATTAGAACCAATATTCTTTGATATTGTTTGCACAAACAGGAAAAACACTACCAACTCTGTTTGAAGAAAAATAATTAAAATCCTACCAACTTGTTGATCTCTGCTTTCAAAACCTCAGCGTCATTTTTTACCGCTAATATCAAAGAAAATGGCTATATTTAATACACTTATGTCCTTTGACTGAAATCATAATTTCATTTTTATTCTAGTGGTAGTTTTTGGTTTGTCTTGAATTCCAATAGCTACTCGTGGTGCCGGGATTATTTGCGACCTTTTTGGTATTCGTAGAAATCCCTGACACCGTCTGCATATCATGTTAACATTCTCGAAAGATCTGCTCCTCCCTCAGACATTTCTACGTTTTCAACCCTCACCCTTTTCTATAAAAAAAAACACATCAGTTATATTTGTAACAGGAAAATAGCAGACGATCTTCGCTCCGGCTGAATTGTTTGGCGTTTTAGCAGATGCCATATTATCAAAGAGAAATCAGATTTTTTTTATTACCGCACTGTTTGCTCTTTAATATTTCGTTTAGAAAAAAAAATCTGAGATCAACTTTATTCGTATAACTTGACTGAAACGAAGATACATAAAAAGGAGTCAGTTATATTGTATTATTTGATTGAGTCGTTTTTTTATGTGATTAATTTTAGAGCCATTAATATCGATATCAAGTCACTTCGTATTCATAGAATTTATTCTCTAATTGCAGAATACTGTTGATATAAGTTAGAATATACCCGCTCTATGCCATGCATAGTGTAAGACACTCCACTAAAAATGGTGCTTTGGGTAGGACGCTAAACTTCATCTGATGGTGAGGCTCCAGTTCTATAGTTCTGAAGAGTATGGAGTTCTCTTTTACTGGCATTATTCCCAGGTTTACTGTAGTGGTGAAACCTGTTATATATATATATATATATATATATATATATATGTGTGTGTGTGTGTGTGTGTGTGTGTGTGTGTGTGTGTGTGTGTGTGTGTGTGTGTGTGTGTGTGGAGAAATGATAGATTTTGGTAAATCTTACAAAATGATAAAGAGGAAAAGTGGAAAAACCAATACTAATAACGAATTCAGCAATTTTGATTATTTCAACAAAGAACGAAATATCAATATATATATATATATATATATATATATATATATATATATATATATATATTCGTATTTCGAGTAGTTTGGTTTGGTTTGGTTTAATGGGACATCAACTATTGTTGGTCAATCATGCCAAATCCACTTTATACATATAATCAGTTCTATTTCAAACAAATCGGCTGAGTAAAATTATAGTCTTTTGTTTACACAGAGTTAAATGTCAGAAAGAGTTCTATTTCAAACCATTCCGTTTAACATAAATACCAAGTTTCAATGTCAAAAACAGTTCTCTTTCAAACAATTCTGTTTACCAGAAGCACACAGTATAATTCTATTTGACCCATAGATAGAACCCTATCAGCTGCTACCATCCCGGACCAGCGTGAACCTGGGAGCGATGGCAATGAAGAGGTACTCCGCATTCCCCAAAGCTCCGACTCAGCTAAAACCTCACTGTTAGATTGTTTAGTGCCATATCAAGACACTCGTTCAGAGAGGTCTTACCCCTCTACAGAAAAACAGCTCGTGCATTATACAGCTCAAGCCGACTGTGGAAGTATTTCGACTGGACTGTATGCAAAAAATACTTTTGAAATAGCAACGCAAAAAGTCTTAACGTACAATCACTGTGATGGTCTAACATTTAGACATACAATAACCGTATATGATTGATAAGCAGTCAAAATCATTTAAACTATAAACAAGTAAATGAAATGAAATAGTTCATGATACGTTTTCAACACCCCGCAAGAAATTATGATGTTCTATCTGGGTGCGAACCTTTACCTCTCTATCTGGAATTAAAATTCCAAGTTTTTAATAACCCAAAAAACCTTTGTACAACTGTTAAATGGATACACCGCCCCTGTCCATCGTTCACCACATGACTACATGTCACATGGCTACATGACAATATATCTTTTTTTAAAATTCAAAGTAATAAATATATATATATATATATATATATATATATATATATATATATTTACTAACCTACAATCTACCAGCATTCACGGTTACCAGGATAAAAGAAAAAAAAAACGCCAGGATCTAGAGATAATAATATCTCGAATTTCCGGCCGGGGGAAAAAGAAAAAAATATCATAGGACAAAAAAAAGAAAAGGCCAACTTCGTCACACCAGTTGAAAAAAATCAAGAGATATGCAATCAGTTGGTCAAAAGAAAAAGAAAACCCACCGTAAAATGCTGCAATGCTACAATTACAGAGATTGCTCAATACATAGTAGAGCCAATTCCAAAAATTAAATCGCGAGTCGGGCCTTTCCTACAAAAGTTTAACCTCACCGACTCCTCAGGGAATCTAGTACGAGATTCCCAGAGGAGCCGGTGAGGCGAAACTTTAGTTGGAAAGGCCCGACTCGCGATTTAATTTTTATGTATCATCATCATCATATCGTGCTGGCAGCACGGATATCCCTGACCCTCTCTCGCCACTCCTCCCTATCGTTCATCGCCCTAGGTAGGTCTTCAGGACAACAACCTGTATCCTCACATAGCTGCTGAAGGTACGTTCGTGCTGGTCGTCCTGCTTTTGCGTGGCCGTGTGTGGGGATCCATAAGAGTACATCTCTTATGAGTTCATCTCTGCTTCTCCAGCAATGTCCTGCATGTCTGGTTCGCCTAACTTGAATAGTTTTCGTGATAGGGGGCAGGTGGCCGTACAGTTGGTGTCTTGTGGGGTGTTGCTGCCAGGACTTGTTCAAGATTGCACGCAGCATTCTTGTGTAGTTGCCATCTAGTTTCTTCTCCAGCCGTTTTGTTAGCGTCCATGTAGTGCATCCATATAGCAGTATCGATGTGACCGCTGCCTGGAAGAAACTACTCAAAATTCAGAACAGAAAGCTTATCACGTGTCAAAAACAAAACTTTCTCTAGATTTTATGTAATGTTATGTCTGTAGGAAAAATGAAACTTGATTCATTTACCTACGTGATAAATTCTTCTTTAGTTATTACAACCGTAAACAGAATTTATTGCTATATCTATAACTTAGAAAAGCTATTTTAAACTTTCCTTCAGCTTAAACTATAATATCTATAAGGTAGTACTAGAGGTAGTATATTTATAATGATGTTTGTTTATACAGAGTTGTTTTTCATGGTAGAGTTCAATATTGAGTTTAAAAGTTCACATTCATTAAATAATCATTTGCAAAAATTAGCATCAAGTAACTATAAAGATAATGTTCATTTATTTATATTATTTAAAGCATTTCTATATAATACTAATAATTTTCACACTATTATATGTTTTCAATTAACTATACCTATTTATAATAAAAATAATATTTATAATACAATAAAAATAAATATGTGTATGATATAGTGATCCTTTTTTATACATATTTATTGTGATTGATGTATACTAATTTAATATAGATAATTTCCAAGAAATCAGTTACACAAAATGGGACCCTAACTGGTGAAATCTCTCTGTGTTAGAGTAAACAATAAATAGCAATGAAGGCATACTTCACACTCAACAGATCTCCTGAAGTGGAGCCTCACCATTAGATGTTTAGTGTCATAATAAGGACAACATTTCCGGGGCAGATCTTACCTCTCAGCAGAGAATACAGTTAGCGAATTCTAAGCACCTCACCGCAAGTTGTGGTATTTTTTTTAAGGTAGAATACAAAATTCCTCTGAAAGATGGTAGATCGAAGCAAAAAAATCGAAAATATTCCTTTTTTTTTTTTTTTTTTACAATTTTTCTGACTTTTTGAAAAATTATTATTGTTTCTTTATTTTTCTAGCCTTATCTAAATAGATAGTTTCGTCATCAATAAGTAATATTAATTCTTTTTGCTGATTTTAGTCCGTCTGGCTGTCTGATTGAAGGTTATTAAAACCATATGTGCTGCAATGTCAATCAAACTTTGTCTAACTTTAGAAGAACTGAAGATGCAAAATAATGGAGCATTAATGATCAAGTTTGAAGTAGATATGTGACCCCTGCGTAATAAAACACCTCCGGAAATGATCACTAGTAATAACAAGTCATGTAAAGCATTTGAAAAAAGCAAAAAGTAAAAATACTGAACCATTTCTCTCATTGCCGAAACTTTTAGTGAATCTTCAATGGCTTAGACACTTGTAGGAAATTATTATTTTCCTTGATTATTGTGCGTTGTCAAAAACTGCTATTCAAAAGTAGCGAGACTGGATTCATTCCTTCTTTTTTTTTTGCCTTATCTGAACAACAGTCTAGATGTGAAAAATATCTTCAATACATTCTAAACACTTAAATCAAATAAAAATAAAAATCTAGTTTTATTTTTATAATTCCTTGTACATATCTATCTATCAATCGCATTGGACAAAGGAAAAAAGTCAGACAATAAAAAAAAAATCAATAATCTTTATTATTGTCTCAAATTTAACGGGACTTCAATGGCTTAAATACATAGAAAGGAAGTGATTATTTTTCTTGATTATTATTATCGAAATTCCCTAAGTTGTTGCAAAAAGACATGTTTTTTTAAAAAAAAAAAGAATTCTCAGAAATACCAAACAATTGAAAAATTCTCAGAAATGTATTTTCTTCGATTTGATATCCTGATTTGTGATTAACACTTTGCGAATGTCTTGTAAGCAGTTTTCTGAGTTTGAAAAAATCAATTACTGGCTTAGAATGATTAAGAACTATCTCTTAACGATCTTGTAAAGAAATTAATTCACCACACATCATCAACTGATGTTATCCTCAAAAATTACAAGAAAACTGAAAGTTATCGTCAAAAAAAAAGGTTGATACCTCACCAAATAATCCAGCATTATGTCAGTGAGTGGATAGTACTGTTTTGTTTAGCTTGATAAACGAAGTCACCAGTCGGACCACAAACACACGCTGACAAAATAAATAACAAATTTCTGACAGTTCATCCTGGACGGTCAGAAAATTTAGGAGAAGGTTTTATTTACGTAGTAAAGAACATACCTCACTGAATGGGAGAGAATAGTATCGTGCTTTTCCTAAAGGTATTAGTGCTATATGAAATGCCCTGAGCCTTGTTCAGAATTTAAATACTGTGTCGTTTTCCCACGATGAAATATATACGTGAATAAGGAGATCATATTTACCAACCCCTCCGCTCGAGCAGGATATGACACAAGGTCAGTTTTTAAGCAGAGTTTAACAGGCTTGAATTCAGTTTTCCTTCTCCTAGACTAGTTGCCTCACCAAGGCTGAAGAACCTAGTCTGCCCTACTATTTACCCATAGCTGGAGGGAGAATATTTTGGATTCATACCTTTCCCAAGGGTATTAGTGCTATGTGAAATGCAATCAGTCAGGTCCAGGATTTGAACTCGTATCGCCGTGTCCATATCCTGCGACGCTAACCATTACACCACGAGCACCTTACGTGAATAAGGAGATGAACGATGAAAGGAATAAGAATATTATGAATATTTCTTCGTAGTTATGTGTTTTTATTTGTTCTCAGCGAGTTTCGACCTTCGATCACCGCCAGGAGAAATGTTTTCGCAAAGACAGATTTTTAAAAAAATTCCAAAGAGTTTCTATGCTATAAAAGAAAAAACGAAATTGAACTTGTGACCTAGTATATCTATTCCTTGAGAGGAACTTATTTTTTTGGAATAGAATTGTTTTGAAGTAACCATTTTAGGATCTCAAGTACATATATATGCTGGCCACTGTTTGAAAAGTAATGATAAACTCATAATTGGCGTCTATCCATGGACAACCACACATGGGCATACCAGTGATATATTCATTCAGACACTGGATGCCGTTTAGAGGACTTGCCAAAAAATGATTGACGATAAGGACGAGTGGAGAGAGAGAGAAAGAGAGAGAGAGTCAATTAGATCCTTGTCGTCAGCTCGCCTTGATGAGGATGAAGATATATGTATACTCGAGTGTGGGCTGAAAAGTTCATAGATAGAAAAATTGATATGTCCATGAAATATCTTCTGTCAATGATTTTTTTACCAATGGGATCCAAGTACTGTAACGTCGAACGAAAATGGGTGAACAACAAGAGGGACTATGTTGAACAATAACTCTCATTTACTTTCATCCAAGAGAGTATCTTGGTCAGCGTATGAACCTTTCACTCGTGTGTATATATATATATATATATATATATATATATATATATATAAGGTTTGTTTCGACAATTAAAATTTCTATTTTCGAGGTCGGACATGTATATAGAATTTTTAATAGCATAAAAAAACCTCCAATATACCTAAGATATGTTGATGATATCCTTATTCTTGCTAATATATATATATATATATATATATATATATATATATATATATATATTGGAAGTTTGTTTCTGCAATTAAAATTTCTATTTTCGAGGTCGGACATGTATATAGAATTTCTAATAGCATAAAAAAAACCTCCAATATACCTAAGATATGTTGATGATATCCTTATTCTTGCTAATATATATATATATATATATACGAATTCAGTAGTGCATATGTTTCCACGTAACTGTTGCTCGTGTGAATTCTGGTAATGGAGATAGAAAAAAATTAAGAAGATCTGCAAATTACGTTCAAGGAGTTTCAGTCAATATGCTCCAAAGCGTGACACAACATTTACAGGAAAAAAGTTTTTTCTAGTCTTCCCTTCAAGAAACGTGAGATCATCGCACGAATTCCGTAGAATGTTGAAATCGTCAAAAAGATTCTTGTTTGTGATTGAAGGTTGTTTATTTCAAGGTTTCAAATCAAAAACTTCAGTTTACTACGATGTTACAATCCAGTACATTAACAACTACGCCATGGGGGTTCCCACGAATTTCTGTTTTGAACTGAAGTTTACGACTTAAAGGTTTAAAGAAATCCTCGGCTGAGAAATCAGGACTACGCACCGGCATTTTTAGGAGGCGCTCGTGTGATAACGGTTTTCATCGTGGGAAAACGACACAGTATTTAAATTCTGAACAAGGCTCAGGGCATTTCATATAGTACTAATACCTTTAGGAAAAGCACGATACTATTCTCTCCCATTCAGTGAGGTATGTTCTTTACTACGTAAATAAACCTTCTCCTAAATTTTCTGACCGTCCAGGATGAACTGTCAGAAATTTGTTATTTATTTTGTCAGCGTGTGTTTGTGGTCCGACTGGTGACTTACAAACGGTTGATATGCCATAAAACCCAAACAACCAACCAACACACACGTATATATATATATATATATATATATATAAGATGAAGTCATGTCACAAATAGGGATCTTTCGTTTGAGTAATTTATCTTTCATTGTTCTCAACTAGTTTTGATCTTAGGTCATGATCAGGAAAGTATTTGATACTATTAATTAGATATATTCTCACTAATGGGTATATCGATATCTCGGTGAAGAAGTGGGGGGGTCTCCAGGAACAATGCTGATTTTATTGAGCTTGGTGGAGGGTGTCAAATGCAACTAGAAATGGCGTTCATAGATGACACTACAATCCTCTCATCCCAAGAATCTATTACTCGCAAGATGTTAAGCCTGATGGACGAACAGATAATTTGATGATGAATGAAATTCAAACATCAAAAGTCTAGAAGTCTCTCTCTTAGAAAAGTAAAAGTAAATCAAAGTATACATCTTAAGGTATGTGGTCAAAGAATACCCACTCTGTCTGAGAAACCGGTGAAATGTTTGGGAGGTTGGTTTGATGAGTCTTTTTCGGGGAAGGTCTTACTTCTCTGCAGAGAACACAGTCAGTGAATTCTAACAACAGGGTATGGTATTTTTAAGGTAGAATACAGAATTTCACCGAAAAATGATAGATCTTTGTGGAAAAAAATATATATATTCTAACATTTTTTTTGACAATCCTTCTGACATTTCGAAAAATCATTATTGTTTCTTTAATTTTCTCGCCTTATATCTGGATGCTTTCGTCATAAATCTCTTTAACTAATATTAATTATTTTTAATGATTTTTGTCTGTCTGTCTGTCTAATTGAAAGGTTATTAAAACTGTGCTACAATGTCAATCAAACTTTGATTAACTTTAGAAGAATTGACTATGTAAAATAATCATATTTACCAACCCCTCCGCTCGGGCAGGATATGACACAAGGTCAATTTTTAAGCGGAGTTTAACAGGTTTGAATACAGAGTTTTCCTTCTCCTAGACTAGTTGCCTCACCAAGGCTGAAGAAATCAGTCTGTCCTACTATTTATCCATAGCTGGAGGGAGAATAATTGGATTCATACCTTTCCCAAGGGTATTAGTGCTATGTGAAATGCAATCAGTCTCGTCCAGGATTTGAACTCGTATCGCCGTGTCCATTTCCAACGACGATAACCATTACACCACGGGCACATATATAAAATAATGGAGCATTAATGATCAGGTTTGTAGTATATATGAGAGCCCGAAGTCAAACATCAGCAGAAATTACCAGTATCAATAACAAGTCACGTAAAGTATTTGACAAAAGCAAAAAAATACTAAACCATTTCTATTAGAGAATCGATTCATAACTTCTTGTCTGGACAACAGTCTAAAAGTCAAAAGATCATCTTCTTATAAAGTTGCTCAGCATATATGTTTTACGAAACTATTATGGCCCTACTTGTATACGAAATTACGACAAGTTAAGGTGAGACAATGGAGGCAAAGATAAACAAAACTTTCCGAAAATGGTTGGGTTTACATCCAGGTTTGTATTAAATCTCTTTGTGAAGGAATTCAAATCCGGGAAGATTAGACTCCAAATAATGTTGGAAGACTCAGAGGATAAAGTGATAAAATCATTAAATCCCACATTAAAAACAGGAAAGAAGTGGAAAGTCAGGGACACCATAAGAAGTGCTGAGGTCAACCTAGCTTTCAAGGAAATCATTGGACACAATCAAATAGTGAGACAAAAGTTTGGAATGAATGAAAAGAATCGGTGATCAAAAACTACCGGCAAAAATCATCGAGATATGGTCATTCGAGATGTAAGGAGCGAAGCTGATAATTAAAGATACATAAAAGGAGTCTAGCAATCCCAACAAAGTCAATGAACAAAATTGGAGGAGACTTTGCTGAAGTCTATAACTTTGAATGACATCGAGCAGATGGCGCCACTCAGGCTGAGTTTTCTAATACGTTCTATGTATGACCAGCTTTCTTCTGAAAATAGGACAAACCACAAACATTGGAACATGTCCTCACTTCCTGTAAGACAGCTCTTTGGTAATAGTAGATATAACTTAAGGCACAATAAAGTATTAGATAAGTTGGTCAGAATTATAAAGAACTATATGAAATCTGAACCAACTATTTCACCCCAGAAATTTGTTACAGAGAAGGGCAAAATATACACCGGCTCGAAGCAAACAAACATCGAGCCAGAACCGGTGAAAATCTTCTTGGATCAAGTAGAAATTTGGAGGGATCTGCCAACCGACCTGGATGGCATATTGATTACACAAAAACAATATCTAGTAAGAGCCTGCAACAAGATATTGTTCTTCTGTCGAGGACGAAACTTTAAATCATCGCAGTAGAATTATCAATACCATATGAATGCCGGATGGAACAAAGACAAGAGCATAAACCAACAAATATGAAGATCTTAAAACAGAGCTGGAAAAGGAAGGGTATTGCGTGATCGTGAAAGCTATGGAAGGGCGTAATAGAGTCAAAGGCAAAAAATGCCTCCTAGAAGTAGCGGAAAATAGTTCCATATTGATATGGAACAATAGAAATATCTCGTGGAACCATTCAAAATAAAACTTACAAAACTAACGCCTGAACGCGAACGTGTAACGAGAATCATTCAATATTCTTATAAAGCATTTTGCTGTTATATTTCTGAGACTGCACAACGTCATAATAGGGCCGCAGTGATATATGTATCTATACATGTTTCCGATGAGAAGGGGGGCGACATGCAAATAAAACTGTTTAGAGGAAGGCTCGTAAATGGTGCACATTATTTCCTGATGACTCAATTTAGCACTATTTATTGAGGAAAAAGAAATAATGCTAAAAATTTTATCCAAAAAAGGCTAAACAGTAAAGAAGTAGAAAGACGGGCGAAAAGTTTTATCCAAAGAAGTATTCAAAATCCCATTGTGTAGAATTATTTGGAGAAAACGATGATGGCATGAGGAGCATTTTACTGACCGCTCGCTTTTTAGTGGGTATCAATTACTTGTTAAGTAACTTACTTCAAAATAGTTGATACGATTGGCCTCCATGTCAATGCACACAAAACTGAATATATGTGCTTTAACCAAGCAGGGGACATCTCCACACAAGAGGGAACCTCTCTGAAACTGGTAGACAAATTCACCTACCTAGGAAGCAGTGTCTCATCAACCGAAAAAGACATCGACACGTGGCTAACGACAGCATGGGCAGCTATCGATAAACTATGGAAATCAAACTTGACCTATAAAATAAAACAGTTTCTTCCAGACAGCGTTCGTGTCGATACTGCTGTATGGATGCACCACTTGGACGCTAACAAAACGGCTGGAGAAGCTGGACGGCAATTACATAAGAATGTTGCGAGCAATATTGGACAAGTCCTGGAGGCAACACCCTACAAAGCAACAACTATACGGCCACCTGCCTCTCAACACGAAAACTATCCAAGTTGGACGAACCAGACACGCAGGACACTGCTGGAGAAGCAGAGACGAGCTCATAAGTGATTTACTCCAATGGACCCTTACATATGGCCGAGCAAAGGCAGGACGACCAGCTCGAACATACATACAGCAGATATGTGAGGATACGGGATGTAGCCCTGAAGACCTGCTGGAGGCGATGAACGATAAAGAGAAGTTGCAAGAGAGGGCCAAGGATATCCGTACAAGCGGCACAACATGATGATGATGATGATTATGAGAAGCGACGAAATTTGAACTAAACGTCTTATTCGAGATAATGGAAAAAAATACTCTGAAATCTTAATTTGGATCCTTTTCTACTTCCTAAATAGAAGTAAGATATCAACATGGACTGCTGTTAAAACAGAACGTAAATTCTTTCTTGTATATTATTAAAATCGACATTATGTACAACATTTCCCATAAATACATACACGCCTACGAATTAGGAAAAATAGATTTTCTTCTAAATCAAAGATATAAGAATTTTATAATTTCCAGTGAAAGATGATTCAATCAAAATGGATATTATTATGTTAATCTATTACAAAACTCTACACGATTGAAACTCTCTAATATCTGACCCTCTCTCGCCACCAATCTCTATCTTCCAAATCTCCCAGGAAATATTCCAGGCTACATCCTGTATCAGCACAGAGCTGTTGTAGATAGGTCATAGCTGATCATCCGGCCTTTGCTCGTCTATGTGAAGGTGTCCCCAGGAGAACATCACTTATGACTCCGTCCTTACTTCTCCAGCAGTGCCCCACATGTCTGCTTCGTCTAATTTAGTTTTGGCGATGGATGGTCGGTGGCCGTACAGCTGCTGCTTTGTAGAGTGTTGGCTCCTGGACTTGTTCAAAACAGCCCACAATATTCTGGTGTAATTGCTGTCAAGCTTTTTTTCCATATATTTAGCGTCCATGTAGTGCCTCCATATAGAAGTATAGACACGACCGTTGCTTGTAAAAAACTGCATTTTATTTTATCGATCAGTTCATGCCTTTGCAAGTAGCTGATTGATGTCATTCTTGCTTGATGAGACGCTGCTTCCGAGGTAAGTGAATTTGTCAACTAGTTTCAGAGAACTACCCTTTAGTGTGGTGATGTGGCCTCTTTGATTAAAACACATGTATTCTGTCTTGTGTGCGTTCACATAAAGGTCTATGCCACCAACCTATCGTTCCAGGCTATGTAGCAGAGATTCGGCTTGGGCGGGTGAATTTGCTAGAAACGCTCTGTCATCGGTGTTGTCTGCACTCATAATAGTTTTTGCCAGGTATCTTCTGCTTATTTTCTTTCATCAATTCTATAGACGTTCTAAGCACGGAGTATAGGCAGATAATAAGCAGGTATGGAGCTAATGTATCTCCTTGCAGCACACCTGCTAGAATGTTGAAGTAGCCTGTGTCTCCACCTGGTGAGCGGACTTTTACTTTCGTGTTTTTATATAGCATCACTATGGCTGCGATGGTTATTATTAGGGCTGCGTAGCCGAAAAGTGTTTGTTCCATCTTCCCTGTATATGGAGTTAAATGCCTTGGAGAAGTCGACAATAGTGCTGCTTCGAGGTTTGCACGTAAACCTTCTAGAATTCGATGGATAGTCAAAATTTGTAATGTAGATCGATTTCTCCGGAAGCCATTTTGGTTCTTCGTAAGTATTTTCTCAATTTTGGGCTCCATATGGTTACGAAGTAGAACATTGTAGATCTTGGACGCTATGGATGTAAGGATTATACAGCGGTAGTTTTGGACTTACACCTACGCAAATAAAACCAAGGCACAGATAAATGAGAAATGGAATAATAGCGTATTGAATTGTGAGGCATATTCCTCTTTCGAGGGTGTGTCCTCCGATTACCGAATTGTTACGGCAAAGATACCAGAGAGCCGACGAAGGAATGCAACCCGATCAACCGCAACCGTACTCTATGACTAGTCCCAGCTTAACAGTTGAGATATTAGAGATCTTATGTATACTTAGGCAATTTTGTGGGGTGGAAGAGAAGAATGTGTATATATTGATCCAAACTTCTGCCACAGACAGGATGTGACACTAGGTCAATTTTTAAGCGGAGTAAATCGTTTTCCTTCAAGAATTGTTACCAAACTAAGGCTAAAGAACCTAATCAGCCCAACTATTTAACAGTATCTGAGTAAAAAAAGACGGATTCATGCCTTTCATAAGGGCGTTAACAAAAAGGGAAACGCAAATAACCTGCTTAAAATTTGAATTCGAGTCGCTGACTCCATTTGTGACGACAAGACAAGTTACGCTAAGTGCGTCTCGATAATCTTTAATGAACCCGCTGTCTCATTTAATAAAAACAGATTTTGCACTCGAAAAAAACTATATATATATATATATATCGAAAGAAATGTAAATGATTGAATAAAACTCCGATCAACAATTTTATAAACTTTATTTCTTTAAAGTGAGTGGAAAGTTTGCTGAAAAACAAGTTACAAAATCTTTTCTTGAAAGCAAAGATAATAGTCAGAGGTAGACATTTTTAAAGAGAGATTGAGAAGATTTATGCAATGGAATATGGTAGTTTTTGTCAACCTAATCTAAGCTATATATTTTGTCTGTGTCAAAAAATCTTTTTGTAAGTATGTCCCTATGTGAGAGAGAGAGAGAAAAAAATCAATTTATGCATTAAAAGTGGGGCTACAGAAAAAAAAAATCTATATCAGCAGTGGACAGATGAAATATTCGTACGAATATCTTTAATGTAATAAAAATGTAAACTAACATATTCTAAGATATTTTAGCAATGTTGAAATTAAATAAATTCTTAAAAGAAAAGAATGTTGATTTTCCTTCCAAAAAATAAATAAATAAAATAAACCGAAATATTGAATAGGTATAGAAAATTTCTATACCTACTAGAGAAAATATTTATTTCTTAGCGAATTTATAAATATTTTCTCCAGTAGGCATAGAATTTTTCTATACCTATTCAATATTTCGATTTATTTTATATATATATATATATATATATATATATATATATATATATATATATATATATCGAGATAAGATCAAAATGGCAGATATATGAATCTAACTATTCCCCAAACAGCTATGGGTAAATAGTAAGACAGACTGAGCTCTTTAACCTTTGTATGGCAACTAGACTAAAAGAAAGAAAACTAGATTCAAATCTGTTATGTTCCGCCTAAAATTTGACCTTGTACCTATTTCTTCACGCGCGAAGGATTTGATAAACACACACACACACACTTTTAGCATTTTACATAGCGCAAATATCTTTGGGAAAAGTAAGAATCTAACTATTCTTCCCCCATGTTTTATCAGTAAATAAAAAAAATAAAAAATGACCTTTTGTCGCAACCTTGCTCGTGGAGTGTTAATGAGAAAATACATTTTATGTATGTATGTATGTTGTATGTAACGACAATCACCGAAAATGGTTAACTATAGCGAAACTTTTATAGAAGCCTTAGATTTAAAATAATTTAGCGTCAAAAATGTCCCACTCGAATATAAAGCTGGATGAATCATCTTGTATTTCATTTTTGATGGCAAAAGAAACGCCGTGGAATTTCCGCAGCTTTGGATTAAATTACGATACCGATGACAATGTTGTTGATGGAAAACAAGCTCTAAGAAAGTTGGACGTTTTTATTTTCTCTTTTCTCTCGATAAGATCTAGACATATCCTTGACTTTGGGCGTGCCAAGTTGATCTCGCTCATTAGACTCTTAAACCAAATCACGCCTTGTAGAGAGGAAGTTCACCTGATTTATCAGTGCCAAACATCTCACCAGATAAAAAGACACGTTACAATAGGAACCCACCCAAAACTAATCTTTTAACAAAGGCCCACCCTGATTAGAAGTTGATCCCTCTAAACGTAATTGTTATTTGTGATTGCTTTTCGAGAGCTACCAGATTTTTCAACGGGATAAGTTGGCTTTAGTGTGGTTGTTTACGAAGCTCAGTCAAGTATAGTACAAGGCTAGATTTCCTAAATTATTATGTTATGTTTGGTACAGCATCTTACTCTCTTTTACCTCACTTAGGGCAATAGTCACAAAAAACATTTTTAAAATTATTTTCGGGTGTGATTTTTGTTTATAAATAACCAAAGATATTTTCCTCTACTTCCAAATGCCTTTCTTTCTCACTCCTACCCCTCAATATTTATCTCCCCTGTCCTTCCAAACGCATTTTGCTCTCTATCTAACACATGTCTCTTTCAACCTGTCTGCTCAACCCTACTCTCTCTCTCTCTCTCTCTCTCTCTCTCTCTCTTTCTCTCTCTCTCTCTCTCTCTCTCAAAGTTTCAGTTCATAATTTTGAAACCGTTTGAATTTCAGCACATAATTTTAAAACCCTTTAAAATTTCTGCGCATAATTTTAAAAGCTCTTTAATATGAATTCGAGTCACCTACGACAACAACAGTTACGCCTCCTTAATAATCTATAAAACGATGTAGTGACAATCTCAAATCCAAGACTCACCCTATTGGCAGGGCTTAGAAAACACTGACTGTATCTCCCGCACAGGGATAAGATCCCCACCAAAAAAAATGGGGTGCCTAGTATATGATAGTAATCTGCATCGATGTTGAGGCAGCAGTTCTGAAGATCTTCTAAGAGCAAAGAACCTCTTCATTGCCTTTACTCCCAAGTCTACTCTGACCGGGAGTGGTTGCACCTGTTATGGTTCCATCTGTGAATCAAATAGATCGTTTTAAAAACAATTCCTTTTCGATTAGACAGTGTAAAAAAATCAGATAAACTATCAATACTCAACTACGCAGGAAAAATGTTAATACGATCACGATTCACTAACTTCCTGGAATAAAATAACCAACCCCAAATAAGCTTTTAAAATCAATCAATCGATCAGATATTTTCCATACCGAATGTGAATACTGACAGCTACGGTGCTAATAATCTAATAAAAGTTTCTGAGTAGGAGGCTCTGCGATAACTTCCGTTTCAGAACGGACAAAATTTAATTTCAGAAATTAAAAAAAATGTTTTAATAAATTTTACCAATCAAAATCATTCCGCGCAAAAGAAAATGGTTGAGTCATTTTTTCAGAAAAAAACTGATGTGTTAAGCCGACAACAGCCTTTTCACCAGAGAAATTTCGACAAGAAAATAAGACAGATGGCTTTTCCACTCCAATAAAAGCAGCCAGCCAAAAGAACAACTGCAGAAACCCATTTCCTGTCTTTCTCATGCATCACAGCGAGTGATAGATTTCTTCCCACTTAACACTCAGATGCTCACATACATATATGTACTCAAGCGTATTCACATTATAAGGACCTTTCATCCGGGTATTACCCGAATAATCAAGAATTCTGTCGCCTGCCTACTCATATACTTTCACCGTTACGTATGACCAAGAAATTTACTCCTCGTCACAATAATTAACCTAAAATTTTGGAAAAATAGAACTGGTGTGTTTCTTATCGGCACATTTCGAAAATATTATTATGTCGGTAGTTGTTCAAATAATGACGTCGTCATTTGCATTTTTAATGCTTTCATATTTCATTAATCTTTCGATTTTTTTTCGTATTTTAATTCTACCACGAACATCAATACATTAAACATATTTCTATTTCTATGGGTACTTCCCAACTATCACAAAATTTTGGTTGGTTGTCTTCTAAGGCATATCAACTCTTGTAGGGTATTTAATGCCTGATTTTGTTAACACACACACACACACACACACACCGGGGTTGAGCACTCACGTGAAGGAATTAACGGTTGCCACTGGCGTAATGCGAAGTTCTTCAAACGAATTGAACACTCTGGTCTCCGCAAGCGAAACTGTAAACAAAAGGAAAAATTAATACATATACGTTAGAATTCCTTTAGAATGCTTACGCCTGTGAGGTTTTGTTATCAGGCTGACCAATAGTTGGCCGGGTTTCGATCCCAGCTTGATGCATCTCGCGTGTCTTACACACACTGATGAGTTGTGATACAACGAAACAGTTTGTCTGTTAATAACAATATATATATATCCTATTTACCCAACCCCTCCGCTCGGGCAGGATATGACACAAGGTCAATTTTTAAGCGAAGTTTAACAGGTTTGAATTCAGAGTTTTCCTTCTCCTAGACTAGTTGCCTAACCAAGGCTGAAGAACCTAGTCTGTCTTACTATTTACCCATAGCTGGAGGGAGAATAATTGGATTCATACCTTTCCCAAGGGTATTAGTGCTATGTGAAATGCAATCAGTCTCGTCCAGGATTTGAACTCGTGTCGCGGTGTTCATTTCCTACGACGATAACCATCACACCACGGGCAATTTATATAACAATATATATATATATATATATATATATATATATATATATAACAATATATATATCTTGTCATCCACAGACAGACTGTTTTGTTCTTTCAGAACTCTACAGTGTGGCTAGACACGCAGGACGTTCGAAGCCGGGATCGAAATCCGTCCAACTTTACGTTAGACTAAGTTTCAGACCTCTAGGCTACCAAGCGGAATTTTTAAGGTATTTATTTAGCAACAGCAGCAGCAGCCGTTTGTTTACATTTTTTATACCCTATCGGCTACCAGAGTGTTCAATTCTTTCGAATGTAACGGTTGTCAATGTTACGTATGAATGAAAATAATAGTAACATCTCACTATCCCAGATATATTTACCAAATATCTTGAAATACTATAAATAAAATCTATTCAAATAGTTTACCATTGGCTTCAACGGCCTCCAGACGACTTCTAAATCTGCAAGCTTTTCCAACTGTCTCCTTGTTTAAACTTCTGTTCATCTTTACTGTAGCGCGTAGATTTGTTGGTCTTTTGCTCACCTGCGTCACATACATAATAATTAGGGTGATAGCAATCTGCAGACTTAAGCTGAAAGATATTAGGGTTGATGTAAGCGCAGAAATTTTCTCACTGCAAATACAGGGTTATTCTGTTTGTGTGGCATGGGCCAGAGTTCTGTTGCTAGACATGACATTTCCCAGCGGCGACCCTTTCAATCCAGGGCAGCACTACCTCTCCTAGGTTACATAGGATGATGGATCAAAGCATAACGTCACCATCGATAATGACTGCCCACAATCCTATGATGTAGACAGGGTATTATTTCATCACTATGAATATGAATGTACCCTCAGATGGACACCAAAAACTGTGAAATCTTGCAGTTTCCTGGGTGAATGTTACGTATAGCATGACGTTTCCAAATATCCGTTGAAGTGAATTGCGTTTCCTTCCAGTTGTTGTATAGCCGTGATGAAAGAAGAAACCACAACTCTTGATTATAAAAATATAACTATTTATTCTTCTCGGAGTTAAAGCTTCTGTAGTTGTGTAAGAGTCGGAGGCGGTTGGTTGGTTGGTTTGTTTTACGGTGTAATAACTCTTTTCGGGTCATTTAACATCAAATTAAATTTCAAACAATTCCTTTTAGTATAAGTAGGGTTTTTATTTACAAAAAATTAAATGTTAAAACAGTTCTACTTCAAACAATTTAGTTTAGCTTAAGTACAAACTTTAGTTCTATTTGACTCATAAATAGGACCCTTTCAGGTGCTACCACTTCGGGCCCTAGTGGACCTGGGAGTGATGACAATGAACGGGTACTCTGCAATCCCTAAATTTCCAGGGTTACTGAAACCTCACCATCAGATTGTTTAGTGTCATATCCAGTACACTCCTTGAGAGATTCTTACCCCTCTGCAGAGATGCAATCAGTGTATTCTACAGACCCAGCCGACTGGGCAAGACAAAGACAGACAGGATGAGACGAATGGAGACTGCCATATTGACCCATAACTTCTTCTCTTCACCATACCACGCTATGTTATCTTCAAGTCCCCACTTAGCACTTCTTATGCTTCTCGGCCGGGAACTACTCAGCCGGAGGCCTGCTGTGGACCGTTGGTCCCAGTTGAAAGCCCAGCCACTCATTGGTGCTCCCTTAACGTACCCCCACTTCTGTTCACAAGCTGAGACTCCAAGACTGAGACTCACCCTGCCCGTATCTCACATGGGCATCTGCATATCTCATTTCATAACACCAATACATTTTCGTTCAACTAAGTGACTGCTTCCGCTTATTTTCACCGGTGAGTCTTCGGCAAGGAATCTCTGATTGATGGCTCGGTCAAGGGTCAATATACAACACAGCCAACTAACACTAGCTTGCTGCGCAGATGACCAAACCAGAAGCCAAAAATGTGCATACGTGAAATTAACCATTTTAAATGGGAAAAATGAGACTAGTTACACATCGCAATCTGTGTGTGTATATATATATATATATATATATTGTCAAGATAGACATGTATTTTGTTTGTTAACATTTTATGGCTTATCAACAATTGTAGGTCATTTAATGACAAATTCATTTATATATATACACATAAACAGTTCTATTGCAAACAATTCAGTTTAGGATAAGCACATAGTTTAGCACTATTTAACCCATAGATAAGATCCAATCAGGTGCTACCACTCCGGGCTAAAGTGGGCCTGGGAACGATGACAATGGAAGGGTACTTGATATTTCCCAAAGCTCCAGCATTACTGAAGCCTAACCATCAGATTTTTTAGTGTCATATCCAGGGCACTTTTACGTCTCTGTAGATATACAGTCGGTGTATTCTATAGCCACGACCGACTGGGTCACGGGACACTCGTTAGGGGAGTCTTACCCCTCTGCAGATATACTGTCGGTATATTCTACTGCCCCAGCTGACTGGGCCAGATAGAGATGTGTTGTGTCATCATTGAAAATATTGATGATGATGATGATTTTATCTTATTTAGATAAAATCATCATCATCAGATTCAGATTCAGGCCGAAACGATTTCCAAAGTAGAAAATTACGATGGTGAGAATTTGATGTGGCATCAAAATAACTCTTATAATACTTGAAAAAATGATTTTAAAAAACTCATAGCAATCGGGGAGTAATCCTATGACGCAAAATATTAGATTGAATGAAACCTCTTCAATGCAGCTTCATCTGATAGGATCCCTTTTTTTTTTTTTTTGCTTAAAAAAAAGGAAGGAACAAATCTCAGTGAAATCGAACAATAAATTCTAACAGACTTCAATGAAAACTTAAAGATGAGGAAATATAATGAATTCATAAAACAAGTAAGCACACAAAGACAATTAAATGGAAATATATATATATATATATATATATATATATACCTTCAAGAAAAAAATAAAATTCGGTCACGTTAGGATTATAAATTTATTTCTATCCTGCTAAGAACATTGATATGAATCAATAACTCAAAAAAAAAAAAATTTAACAGGACTTCTTCAGATCCAAATTGGACGCTCTTTCAAGGTGTTCATGACCTTACCTCTCCAGTTATTGGGTCTCATTCGGTAGGCCATTCTACATCCGGACGGTTCTGTCAGGTGTGCCTCGGCACTGGAGATTTCCTCCAGCCTCAAGGGGCCATCCCTCAGGCTTTTACCCCCTTTTCGGGGTTAGGTATATTGCCTGGCGCCTGAGGTTCCCCTATAGGAGGAATGCCGACGGGGCTGAAGGTATTTTTGGCCTTGCAGAACGCGTGTGGGCTTCGGCCCTGAGACCGGACCCGCCTTAAACACGGCCTTGTGCCACATTCATACGGTGGTGGGACGTATGATAAATATAAATATACAGAATGGGAGTGGTCACAGGAGGGAAGGGGAGGGAAGTAGCCGTCTCCGATTAAACATTACTTCCGGTCTCCTTTCGTTTCCGGTTAAGACAATAACAAAATAATGAGGAGTCGTAAGTTTTAATTAAATTTCAACAATAATTTAAACTTCATTTTAAAGTAACTCTTTAGATTTAACAATAAAATAAGAAATCAAAACAAAACTACATTATTTCAAATAAACATGAAAAGCAAAGACCTCAATTTAATCAATAACGGTAATTCATATCTTAAGCTCCAAAATTTCCTAACGTTATTTACTCCCCGCCCTCTTTTTTCTTTTTGAAACGTACTTACGCCTCACCTTATATGATGATATCTTTTAATTATTTTACATCCTCTATCCTAATTCACTAATATTTTTTATAGTTAATTATTAACTAAGATTTTCGGCTAGAGTTTACATTTATTTGTATGCTTACATCTAGCAATTAAATCACATCGCTGATTTATTAATTCATCTGGATCAGGATATAACATAATTTGTATCTTTTCTTCTCGACACAAATTACATATAC
Organism: Sepioteuthis lessoniana; assembly: GCA_963585895.1. NCBI lineage: Eukaryota > Metazoa > Mollusca > Cephalopoda > Myopsida > Loliginidae > Sepioteuthis > Sepioteuthis lessoniana. The sequence goes on from OY757912.1 coordinate 95,033,175, forward strand.
TATCAAAGCAGTTTGGAGTATTCGACCTTTTCAATATACTCCATTAAATTTCAGGGATTAAATCATTATTTTCTCTCTCTCTCTCTATATATATATATATAAATATATATATATTATCAAACGCCAAGTCAGAGGTTGTGTGTGTGTATATATATATATAAATGTGGTACATTATATATATATATATATATATATACGTGGGTATTCAATACATTTCCAGACTTTTTTGGTACAGGCATTTAAAATTGTCGTAGACTCTTGAAAATTCACTATGTTATTGCCATACATCTTATGAGATGACTGACCAATTTTATGATTTCAGCTTTAAATGAACAGCTACACCAGGAATTGGAATACACCCTACTAAAGCCTCATTATCACAGCTGGTGAATTTAAAAAATGCAATCTGGACGTGAGGACACTTTAGAAGAACGATATGCAATAAAATTCTGTTTTAAACTTGGAAAAAATGCCACTGAAACATATGGAATGTTTCAGACTGCTTTTGGAGCATCTTGCATGAATCGAGCATCAGTTTTTGAGTGGTACAAGAGATTTAATGAAGGCAGGGAGTCTGTGATGGATGATGAGAGGTGTGGGAGGAGTAAGAAAGTCAATTGACCAAAGTTGATTGGCCAAAGGGTTAGGGTTAGAGTTACCATGTTGAGGTTTTAAGGGGGTTCAGGAAGAGATTCAGTCGGAAGAGGCCAGCACTCTTCAAATCGAGTCAATGTCATTTCGACCAGGACAATGCACCAGTCAACAACTCCATCCTTCTCACAGTCTATTTTACCAAGATGAGCATCAATACAGTTCCTCAGCCTCCCTATAGTCCAGACCTAGCTCCCTGTGACTTTTGCTTATTCCCTAAGCTCAGAGACTGTCGTTATGAGACAATTGAGGAGATGAAAGACGCTGTGACGTAGGTCATTGACACACTCACACAAGAGGACCTCCATGGGGCCTAACGGAAGTTGTTGGAACAGTACAACAAGTGCATTGCAGCCGGGGAAGATTACTTCGAAGGGGACTAGAATTCCATGTGTGTACTATCAATAAAAGTGCCCACACGAAAAAAGGCTGGAAACTTATCTAATGATCTTCGTATATATATATATATATATTTACAAGTTTTAAAAGAAATACAAGAACGTGAGTGATGCTATTATGAGAGATCAGATATAAAACTTAAACGATATCGAACACAAGAAGTTCGTTAGTAGAAGTGCCATATTGCGTACACAATTATCAGATCTGATACTTATGAGCTCCATACGAAACTTTGCTTTCATAATAATATTATATATATATATATATATATATATATATCTACTTCCAAAATGACATCGGTGAGAAACTCACCAAGTGGCGTTGATATCTTGTTAACCGATCTAAAAAAAATCTTGCAAACTAAATTGCATATATTTACATATACCCATCCGCACAAACAGGATGCGACACAAAAGTCTTAAGCGGGGTTTGACTAATTTGAACTTAGAGTTTCCCTTCCCCCTTATGGTTGATATACAAAGGTTAAAGTGCCCACTCTGACCTACTATTTCGCATAGCTGGAGAAGGGAGAAGAATTGGATTCATTCCTTTCCAAAACAGTCTCGCCCAGGTTTGAACTCGGGTCATCATGATTTTTACACACACACACACACACACACACATATATATATATATATATATATTAGGAAAACACACACATACACACATATGTATACATATATATATATATATATATGTGTGTGTGTGTGTGTGTGTGTGTGTGTAAAATACCCAAAGAAGATGAGTTGGGAATGGTTGAATTTGAAAATACATAAGAGCATTCTTGTAAATCCCCAGGAGTGCATAATCTATTATAATTGCTGTATATATTGATAAATTTCATACAGAGAAAATTAAGATGATTGGACAAAACACAACAAACTAACATTTCGCTCTGATAAATTTATTTCAGCTGGCTACTCCATGAGAGAAACCAGTTACTTCAGATAGCCATCACACTATGCAGGGAAAGTTTTTTTTTATAAGATTACAGAAATATTCTTTCAATGGATTCTTACTCGTTTAAAAAAGTGACAAGGAAACAAAAATATGGGCGTGATGTCGGTGTGAAAACCGGATGTAATTTCAATGTCTGGTATAACACGACTCACTAGCCCAGTTGGCTGGGGACCGTAGAATACGCCGACTTCACCTCTGCAGAGGGGTAATACCCCCCATGAAGCCACCTGTTGGTCGTGTATGGCAAACCGTAAGACGCTAGAATGGGATCCTAGTTTTTTGAGCTGTCAGTGATCTGTTGACAGAGTGGTCAATGACTTGCAACACACTACTTTGGCCCTTACTTGGTCTGACGGGTTGTCGGATAGGCCCGATCCGATCAATCGGCTGGTCATGTCAAACCCTCTGTACTAGGCTTACTCTCTCTTTTAAATTGAAATAGGAACAACAACTACAATGTTTGATATGTCAAACGCCTTGCACCGTTAAATACGTTCTCACTGAATATAGAGATTTAACTCTCATCAGAAAACGATTTTGAATAGGTGAATAGTTTGAGCGACATGTTCGAGAACGTTCTGCTCTTTTTTTTAGAGATACAGGGTTGTACCAAAAATATGATGGATTGGAACCATTTAATCTTGTGCAAACAAATGAGATTAAGCTTATCTAAAATGTTATCTACAAAGTTTTCGTTTAGAAATCTTAGGTTATATATATATATATATATATACCCCTGGACAAAAATATAAGACCAACCCTCAGAAATGAAGAATAAGATATTGTTTACAATTTTTACATTATAAAAATCAGATATTTGAAAGATAAGAGGCATTTGAATTTAGAATAAGAAATTTCATTTCAATTCTATATGTATATTAGCATTTATACGAAATATTAAAATTTATTTTTGAATTGAATATAAGACCACCAATAAAAACTAAAGAAAAAAGGACTTAATTTGATTGAATTTTTTTTTTATATAGAGTCTACGTAATATAAAAGCAATTAAAACTGTAATACTTAAAATACTAAGAATAAATAAATAGCTAAAGTAACTAAATCATCTGGATTTGAGAAAGGGAAGATTACAGCTCTAAAAAGAGTAGGGAAATCTCAGAAAGAAATTTCTATGGCTTGAGGACGCTGTAAAACCGTTATCTACAATCACCTGAAAAGTCCAAATAAATATGGAACAAGAAAACCTACTGGCAGGCCAGAAAAAACTATCAGCACAATTCAAGAGAAGAATTGTTTGTGAAGTAAAAAAGAAAACTTCCTCAAAATCAAAAATAGTGGATGCTCCTTGCAGTACTAGAATAATTAGAAGGCATTAGATTAAAGAAAAAAATTGGCATAAGAAAAGAATTCATCGTCCAAGGTTAACTATGAAGTACAAAGAGAAACGACTGGAATAAGCTTGTCAATATCAACGCATGAAAGCTAAAAATGGCGAAGAGTTATCTTGGACGAAAAGAAATTCAATTTAGACGGTCCAGATGACATTCAGAAGTACTGGCCAACATAAAATTTTCCAGAAGAGAATTACTTAACAAGGAATAGTAGAAGAAGAATAGTAGATGATCTGGGTGGGGTCTTCTGATCTTCGGGAAAACTTAATCTACAATTTGTCAGAAGTCGACAAAAAGCGGCAGATTATGTGAAGATGTTAAATGATTTATCTCTTGCACGAGAAGGACATCATCTATGTGGAGATAATGCTGTTATCCACAATGCATCCATAACAAAGAAGTACATGCTTAAACAAGAAATAAGATTTCTTGACCACTCAGCATGCTCTTCAGACTTCTGTCCTATAAAAAATTTGTGGAGACTGATTGTTGCAAAAGTTTATGAAGGAGGTTGACAGTAGTCAGCAGTTTCTGAACTGAAAAATGCAAGTGAAATAATACCCTCGGTTAAATATCAGAAACTAGTTGATAGTATGCCAAGCCGAATTTTTAGGCTATGAAAGCTAACGGTGGATTTAGAAAATATTAAAGAATTTCCCTTTATATTCTATAGATCTGCTCATTGGTCTTATATTTATGTCAAAAATAAAATTTTCAATTAAGAATAAATGCTAATATGCATATAAAAATGCAATGAAATTTCTTCATATTTTAAATTTAATTGGCTTTATGCCTTATCTAACATATATCTGATTTTCATAATTTAAAATTTGTAAACAATATCTTTTTCTTCATTTTTGTGGGTGGTCTTATATTTTCGTCCGGCGATATATATATATATATATATATATATATACAGAATTTAGAATTAAATGACCTATGAAGGTTGATATGGAATAAAACCCAAACAACAACCAACTAAAACGACTCCCAAAACTTTCAGCAACTAAAATCTTGTCAACAAGTTAATCTATTTTACTTTAAGAAAAAATCTATTTATTTATACAACGTGGCAATAAACACAATAATTAAAATATATCTTATCTTGTTTTGTTAAAAAGAATTATACGTTTCATTTGATTTACATTTAAGATTAAAATTTAGTCTTTATTTAATTTCGTAATATTTTTATATATTTTTCATTCTGAATAATGAGATGAGGGTTTATATTGGAATTATATATCAATGATTTATATTGAGGTTTTTACAATATATATATATATATATATATATATATATATATATATAAGTAAAAAAGTAAAGTTGCCAACTTTAGTTAAGGGCACCCCAAAGGCTCCTTTTCAATAGCTACTACTTTCCTTGGATTACTCCACTTTACCCTCGATACGTACCTTATATTATTGAGTGTTAAGCAAGAAGGTATCACGTACCATTTTTTGAGTCTTTGGTATGACTCGACCTTGGATCGAACCCCGGTCTAAGGAGCCGCTCGCGAACACTCTACTCACAAGGCCAATATATATTTGTGTATATATATATATATATATATATATATATATATATATATATATATGTGGATACTAATGTATAAATTATGATTTCTCAAATACTTCTTTCTCTCTTAAGATTACATAGTGATATGGCCAATACCAAAATGATATATAGCAAGGAAGCACAAAATCAATTCCCCATCCGACGTTTAATGTTTTAGCATGTGTGACGAAACTAATAATAATAATTCACATATGAAACATATGTACCATAAGCACATCCTCTCATAATACTTAAATTTCATTTCTTCATTATTTGTAACATTTCACCGTAAAATGGTCGTCCCTCAGATCTTGGTCTTGTCCATGTTTTTGATTAACTTACTTCTGAAAAAAACAACTATATGCAATTATTACATAATTATTCAGTTACCCAATGAATACAGTCTGTGAAGGTCGTTTTAAAAGCCATGAATGAATAAAAGTCATTATAGTAAGTTAAGCGATTAAAAAGAGGATTTGGTAATTAGATGGAATTTTTAAAAATTTTCTCATGGAAGTTGTTTAAGCACGTTTCAGCACACATTTTTTTAGGATTAAAAGTTAAGGCTGTATCCCTATGAGGACAGCAATTAATGGTTTTCGTTTGATTTCTATGTTTAATAGCATATCAACCTTTGTGGGTTAATCAATGCCAAAGACCAATAGTGGTAATTTTCTCAAGGGCATTCGATAAAAAGTGAACGTAATGGAACAACCGAAGTTCGAACTTGCTTACTAAGATGTCGTAGGCTAGCAAGTTAGCCACTACACCCCCAGCAATTAATGAAAACCTTAGTGGCTGAATAGGCTTATAATATGTACTAGGAAAATATCCAGCGGTTTACTTGTAATATTTCAATGTTGATCAATAAATTTCTGATAAACAAGGAAATGTTTAATGCATTGAAAATGAGAGGCACTCGTAGCTTAAAGATCATCAACGTAGAAAATGAACTCCGTGTCCTGAGTTCGAATCTTGGACGATGCTGTTTGCTTTTCATATTGCACTGATATTCTTGGGAAAGGGATGAATCTAATCACTCACCACCAACTATAAATGAATAGAATAGCAGACTGGTCTCATTAAGTTTGGTATTGCAACCAACCTTGGAGACAAAAAAAGGAATTTAAACCTTTTGTATTCTGCATGAGAATGGACTTTCTGTTTAAACCTATTCGTAGCGAAAGGACGTAGAGTCAAAACATTTAGCGCTAAAAGACGCTGAAATGTTATCCCTTTCATCAGTTTAATAAATTAACTGACATTTCTGCGGGAAACTGAGTCGCCAAACATCATTGACGCTATATATGTGCAATCCTAATTGAAATATGTGTATTCTTTCACCGATAATAATCATTTTATTTAAAGATTTAACAAACTATAATGGTACCCCTTAAACACACACAACCCCCCACACATACATATATATAGATAGATAGAGAGAGAGAGAGAAAGTCCGAGAGAGAGAGAGTGAGATAGTGAGCGAGAGAGACCGAGAGAGAGAGAGCAAGAGAGAGAGAGAGAGAAATATGTGGAGTCTGAGTCGACACTATCAAAACTTACATCTACACATGTTCTTTGACCGATATTGAGAATCTTTATTTACAATTAAAGTAAACAACATAACTGTTATATATATTATTGCATACAAGGAAAAAAGAAGACAACGTTGATGCATAAAATTATAATCTGCTTCTTTTCTTTTCCTTTTATTACCCGAAACGGCAGAGTGAGGAGAAAGTCGAAGATGGCTGATATGCACACACAGGGACAACATACGAACCTTCAGTGAAGCAGTTCTTCGTTCTGCTTACGCAGGCTACCTCAATACATTGAATAAGCTTTGTTTCTCTCCTCTGCTTTTGCGAGTCTGGCATATTCTCGAAACACCGAATCATCTTAGTTTTGACTCGCTTCTGGAATTTCGTCAATCTCATCAAGGCCATCTCAAGGAACCGAATAATCATAGTTTCTACTCGCTTCTTGAATTTCCTGAGTCTCGTAAGGCTCACGCTCTACTCTATCTGTTGACCTGGACAGTCTGGAGCAAGGCCAGTGCCCAGAGCGGTGTAACGTGTAGTAGCTCTTAATGTCTTCTACGTTGTCCTCCGCTCGTCTCTCCAGGGGGCGAAATCTTCCCTGGTTAATATAATTTTCCGGACACCCACAAAAATCCATGTGGTCACGCCCCTCACCTACGCGATACAAATAGACACGCTTCCTGTCTAGAATGCCGTCCATACAACTTCTGCAGCGCTTCCACTGAGAAAATACTTGCATACTGTTTACTTGAGGAAACAGGTCTATTTCCTGCTAGGCTAACCTCGGAATTTATGCGGCATGTCAAAATTCGTTCATATAGCAATGTTAGTATATTTTCTTTTCTTTTCTTTTTTCAACCTCTGCTTGGTCGATTTTAAACCCGATTATCGGAAGATAGAAAATAACAATTTTACCAATTAATTTTCTTTTTAAAAAGCATTATCCGGAAATTTAGTTTTCAGAACCATAAAATATCTAGAAATATGTTTGTTAATCTAATTGCAATAAAATTTGAATCGTTTTGCATAATTTCCACCAGACATTGGTATAATGGTTAGAGTGTTCGCCAATGGCCCGGTAGACCTGGGTTCAATGCCAGGTCGAGTCATACCAAAGACTCAAAAAATTGTACTTGATGCTATATTGCTTAACACTCAGCATTATAAGGTACGGATCAAGGGTCAAGTGGAGCAATCCAGGAAAAGGAGTAGCGCCCTCCCCTACAGTGTAGTAGCTATCGAAAAAGGAGACTTCGGGTCACCCTCGACAAAGGTCGCCAACTTTACTTACTTACTTTTACTTAAACATAACTTCTGTATATATATATATATATATATATATATAGGGGGGTACGTTCGAGCGTATTTCTGTGTAGATATTGTGGCTATTAAATAGTTATTGTAGATATTAGATAGCTATTGTCAGTAAATAACACGACAGTGATTACGTGTGTCAAGCCACGGTTAACATCCGTGAACAAGTGGTATTCATTGACCAATGGACAAATATCAGTTCCGTCTACATTACACAAATTAAAGAAATATTAATCGGTTCTTTTTTGGGTGTGGGGGGAATTGTTTTCTTTTTTAGGATACATTTACGCATCTTTATGACATGTCATAAAAAGGCTGTGTTATTACGTTTTAGGGGGAGGGAAAATTGAAGAAATATTTTTTGCCTGCTTACCGGAATTTATGGAAAAGAATGCATATCACTTGCATGTGTGTTCGAGTGGCACTGGTGATCTTATGGGAAATGCTGAGTATGCAAATGAAAAAAAAATTGCCTGCAAAAACTTGGGTCATTTCAAATGATTCATTAGACTATTTTATCAATCTTATGATTTTCATTAAGGTTTCAAAACCTGATTATATAATCTGGCTCACAAACACCCGTACGAACATACACATAAACCGACACACACACACACACACACATATATATATATTGTTACGTGGGGTAGAAAATAGGAGAAACATATATTTTCATGTACATTACCAGTGTGTTTTGTTTGTTATTATTCCGAGACGAAAAATAAAGTTGGGGAGGAGAGGCGCCAAACATACCCTTTCTCATCATGCATGATTTGTCGGTAGTTCACGGGGCTAAAGGAGGAAGAGAAAAGAAAAACGACGACGACCAGAAATGGAATTGCAAGTCAACCCCTTTCCACTATTTACCCATCTCAGCTAGCCTTGAACTCTTGGAGTGAACTTTGGGTGACCTTATCAACCACGTGTCCAGCTCTAAGAGTCAGGGGAGAGACACTTCTGGTTTTTGACTCTCGCAAGGTGACGAGAGTAGTAGCGGTCCTGACTTTGAGGCATCAACATTCATTCAAGAGCTCCGTTCCAATACACCCGAAATGTGACTAAGAAAAAGACAGCATAAACCTAACAACTCCTCGAGGCACTTAAATTCAAACCTCTTCAAGAAAAAAAAAAGAACGAAAGAAAAAAAAAGGAACGAAAGAAAATAAGATTGTTAACAAGTCCTAAACCCTCAGTGAGTTTCATATTTCTGTTGCCTCTATGTGTCTACCTTGCAAATCTGTTTGAGTTGTGTTTCGTCTCGGATTTTATGTATAAATAGTAACGTTAGTTTTCCATCCCCTTTTGTTCTTAAAGCCTTTTTTTTATTCTTATTTTCCCAAATTAAGTTGTTAATGTTGTTATAAATTTTGTTGTTAAATCTTCAAATTGTGTTATGTTGGTTTTGTGAGTACTTGTCGCTTATTCCGCTGTGATTTACCGAGAGTCTTCGATTGGAGAAATTCCCTTCCCATAGTTCACCCTTTTTTTTATATTGTGGGGATTTAGGAATTAACAGTAAAACTCCCAACCGGATATTGACTCGTCGGCTGCCAGATACAAAATGTATAAACGCGTTGCCACGCATAAGGCTCCACGCATCCATCCGGTTAAAAATCAGAAAAAAGAAAAATAATAAAAAGTAAAGTAGCCAATGGGAAGCGGTCGCGCCAAAATTAGAAGGATTTTGGAGTAGCGAATTTGGAGCCGGTGTAGAGAGATAAATACTCAGGTTTTCTGTGAACTGAGCCCTTTTTCGGGTGGTGACGTCGAACCGACAACACCGATTTTACTGTCTGGTGTTTTGGGCACCACGCGACGTCTTGGGACGTAGCGTTGGTTAGTCCATTCACCAAGTAAATAAAGGAAAGTATGGAAGAAATGTTTTCGTTTCTAATCTGTTTCTATCTTTTCTTTTTGTATATTTCTTTTGGGCTTTCTTTGGGCAAGGCATTGCACCAGCCAGTCAACGTGGGGTAAAATAATATAACCAAAATATGGAGTCAGATATCTTACGTCAACACAGTCTTGCCCTTAGCCACTGACCTTCCTAAATACCTTCAAACCCCACAATATCGAACCTTGGGACATTCTCGCAATTTTATTATTTTTTTATCATTCTCGTTACGTGCCAGCTATCGTAGTCCCAGTGAAAGCCGGCTTGTAACAATATATATATATATATATATATATATATATATATATATATGTGTGTGTGTGTTTTTTAATGTAAAACTGTATACGTAATTCCATATATTACATATTTTCTTACATGGGCATAAATATACAACTTAAATTTAGAACTTATAAATAATTATATATATATATAGGAGTAAACATGGAAAAGGTTTGGATTGTTTGGTTTTATGGCATATCAACCTTTATAGGTAATTTAACGCCAAATCCATTTTTATGTAAATAATCTGTTCTATTGAAAACAGTTCAGTTTAGCATAAGTACACAGTTTAATTGTCAAAAACATTTCCATTTCAAACTATTCAAGCAGTTATATGTAATAATTCAGTTAAGTGTAAATACAGTTTTAATGTCGAAAAACAGTTCTATTTGAAATAATTCAGTTAAGCATAAGCACACAGTTTAATCGTAAGTACGGTTTAAGTGTCAAAAACGTTTCTATTTCAAGCTATTCAGTTTACTCAATTCATTTTAGCATAAGTATGCTGTTAGTTCTATTTAACCCATAGATAGGGCCCAATCAGGTACTACCCAGAGTGGACCTGGGAGCGATGGCAATGAAGGGGTACTCCGCATTCCCCAAAGCTCCAGCATTGCTGGAACATCACCATCAGATTGTTTAGTGTCATATCCGGGACACTCGTTAGGGGGGGTCTTACCCCTCTGCAGAGGTGCAGTCAGTGTATTCTACAGCCCCAGCTGACTGGGCAATACACAGAGTTAAATGTCAAACAGTTTTATTTCAGATAATTCAGTTCAGCATAAGTACACACTTTAGACGTTAAAAACAGTTCTATTTCGAGTAATTCAGTTCACCTCTAGTACGCAGTTCCAATGTCAAAACAGTTCTATTTTAAACAATTCAGCTTAGCATAAATACGCAGTTTAAATGCAAAAATCATTATTGTGAAAGAAGCACGTAGTTCTATTTAACCTATAGATAGGACCCTTATCAGGTGCTACCACTCCGGACCAGAGTGGACCTGGGAGCGATGGCAATGAAGGGGTACTCCGCATTCCTCAAAGCTCCTGCATTGCTGGAACCTCACCATTAGATTGTTTAGTGTCATATCAGGACACTCGTTGGGGGGGGTCTTACCCCTCTGCAGAGAAGCTGTCGGTGTATTCTACAGCCCCAGCCGACTGGGCAAAATCATGGAAAAGAATCCGACAGTAGGGAGAAAAAATTAAAAACGAAGCAATCCAAACGTGATGAATCATTACGAAGGAAAGTCGACGTTAAAACGTTCCGGTTTTAATGAACTTTCATCAGGACTTTAAAACGGTGGAAAAAGGTATAACAACGATGGATGTTTAATAAAACCTCACATGCATATATATATATATATATATATATAATCTGACTTACACACACACACACACATATATTACTTTGATATAAAATTTACTGTCTAATCTTGTATATCAATTATACATCTATATCTATATATATCATTGTCCATATCATTTTACCTATATATATATATATATATATATATATATATTGTTAGCCCGGTATGTGCCCAGTGGGCTTGCAGGGTACCTTTCGTTCCCGCCAAGTCTACCAGTTAAAGCAGGGCCCATACGTGGGCTATGGTTTGTCAAACGCTATTTAATGTTACAGATATTACCAACTGCCTAGCTGAACCACATTTTAAAGCCACTAGGTGAGTTACAGGTGAATTATTAAAAGTCAACACAGCTAACTGGCTTGCTTTCCCCCTCAAATACAAGGTCTTCAACAAATACAATTCTTCCACAAAAAAAAGGACTCAGCCGTGTTTGAGTTAACAAGATTAATAACAATATTCTTTTATTAAATAAAAGAAAGAAACAAAGAAAAAACAATTCAGGTAAAAGTCAGGAGCTAGAAAGTCTTTCTGTATCTCGGAAGAGCCTCCTTTAAAATATTCGTATCCCAGACGAATTCCTCATTTAATATCTGTTAATGGTGGAAGGTGAGAATATAGTTCGACAACGGTAGACACTTTCCGCTTTTCTTCAGGTTTTGGGATTTAAAATGGTAGACTTCGTGCTCCAAATCTCAAGTTTATTATTAAGAAAATATTCCCTCTTTTCTCCTCTATCTTATCAAAGCTATTCTTTCCTCCCGTAATTTGTCTTTTATTCACGTCAGCAGGATTCTGTGGAGTTTATTCTTTTCTTCTTTTTTTTCTTTCTCTCGTTAATTGGTTTCCACAACACGTTGGTAGAGGGATACACATCTTATTTCAGATAAGACCAAGATTAATAATTGTCTCTTTCCTCGTGGACAAGTCTTTTCTTTGGGTATTTGTTTAATGAGATTCACCATACCTCGGAGTTTGAGTTCATTCAAAAGGAGAAGTTTTTTTTTTTCTTTTCTCTCAGGGTTCTCTGCACGGCATGACTTTTGGAATTTGGGTTTCTTCCATATCCCAAATTATGTTCTTAGTTTTTCAACGAATAACAGGCAACTCCTAATGTGTCTTCATCCTTCGACGAATAAAACGGCAACTCATTAGTCTCCGTAGTTTGAAAATTCATCATGTGTTGGATTTTTGGCGATTTACTCCACCGCACTAGTCATGGTCGCAGGTCAGCTTCTCCACTGACGCATACTTGGCTAATAGGGAGCGGGGTTCTCCTATGCCTATGTCAGCTTGTATTAATAGAGAGGGTTGAAGAGAGACGGCCTTTCTTTCGATTGTTAATTCTGCTTACTACTATCGTCGTCTGATAGCTAGTGTGTCACAACTCCTTTCCCCATAACCCGGCGAATGTAAGAGAGTGTCATATTTCCTCGTCACAATATATATATATATATATATATATAATTTTAAATCAAAACAGTTCTATTTTAAACAATTCAGTTTAGTGTAAATACGCAGTATACATGTCAAAGCTGTTCTATTTCAAGTAACGTTATTTAGTTTTATTGAACCCATAGATAGGGCCCTGTCCGGTTCTACCATTCCGGGCAGAGTGTGCTTGGGAGCAATTGCAATAAAGAGGCACTCCGCATACTCCAAAGCTCCAGCATTACTACTGCCTCACCATCAGATTGTTTAATGTCATATCCAGGACACTCGTTGTGGTGGGGTCTTAACCCTCTACAGTGATGCAGTTAGTGCCAGCCGACTGAGCAATTAAATAAATCATATTGAATAATTATTTTATTATCCTAAATGGATATTATTTGACAAATGATTGTATTATTAATTGATGAAACCGATGGATGAAATATCCAATATCATCTGATGACTTTCAAAAATTTAAATAAACGCAGATATTGGTTAATTTTAAACAATTAAACCTTTGATGAAATATATTTTAAAATACAAATAAAATTAAAATAATACTACTAGATTCTTAAAGAATATATATTAAAAAAGAAAAAAATTTAAATCTTGAAAATAGATTTAGAAATCAAAACTTTAAATGAAATTTCAATAAAAACTTTTAAACCGGAAATCTGTTTATTAATTAAAAATAAAAAATTGATACTGACATATATATATTATAAGTTGGAAAATATTTTTAAGTCGATATATATATATAATTTCTTAAAGACCTTACTTAAGGTGAAATGTATTCCGCGATGTTAAAGGTAAAAAAGAAACATATTTCCGTTAAAATTCAAACTGAAGAACCAATTAACAAGCTGGTGAAATAAATTCATAATAGTATATCTATTGAATTTTTCTTGTTATTGATTTTATATATATATATATATATATATATATATATATATATATATATATATATCAATTTAAAACCTTAGGATTCCAGTTTGAGTTAGAGTGAACATGTAAATACAAGAAAAACATGTTTTTTTCACACATCTTTAGCTTTAAAATTGTCATGCACAAGACATCCATTCTTTATTTAGGCTTTAGTTCTCGTTTGGGGATGCGATCCACGAATTCTAGGTCCCACTGGCAGGTAGCTAGTTATTATTGCAGACCGTTGCTAGAACCTTTTTTTAAATTAAATCTTTGCATTGACTCATTGCATTATCTGGAACATTCCGCAAGACGCATTGGTCTCTTCATGAGTTCAGATAAAACATGTTTTATATGTTTTAATCAAGATGGTGCCATGCTAAATGGCATCTTCCTGAAAATTGTAGACCAGTTCATATACCTTGGTAGCAAAATTTCATTTACTGAAAATAATGTCACTTTGCTCATAGAAAAAACATGGACTGCTATTAACTGGTTAACGAAATCTGATTTTTTTGGTACGATAAAAAGGGAACTCTTTTAAGATGTAGCAGTATTAGTACTATCGAATGGCTACACCACTTGGACTATAAGGAAGCGTTTTGAGAAAAAGCCTGATAGGAATCCCACAAGAATGCTGCTTGTTTTGTTTTAAACATATCCGAGAATCAGAACCCTACAAACCAGCAGCTGTAAGACCACTTACCTCCCATCTTACAAACCATCCAATTAAGACAAACCATGCTGGACATTGTCGTAGAAGTATGAAGGAATTCATAAGCGATGTTCCCCAGTGAGCTCCCACACATGGACACACCAGTATTGACCGACCAGCACAGTTACCTTCATCCGCACTATTCGGATAATAGTTGCTGTTTAGGGAACTTACCAAGGGCAATGACCTATAGGGATGGATGTGAAGAACAAATCAAGAGAACCCGTGCTGCCTACACGCCATGATGATGATGATGATGATTATATGTCTAATTTTTTAGTAATATACCTGAATTGGAATTAATATGTGAGCGTGATAGATCCATTATGTGGCACATCTATCAACTCATATCTCTCTATGAATCCGTTTGGTACAGACAAGGTTTGGCACTCTACATATCTCCCCTACCCAATATCCAGAATCGATTAACAAGCCCTTAAATTCAATTCAGACGAGTGACTTAAACAAAAGAAGCCAATGAAATTCCTATTTCCCTTTCTCTGGAGACGAAAAGATATTTTCTAGCGTCAAACCGACGAGCAAAATAAAGCAAAAAAAGATATTTCAAAGAAAAAAGTATATATATATATATGTGTGTGTGTGTGTGTGTGTGTGTGTGTGTGTGTGTGTGTGTGTGTGTGTGTGTGTGTAAAATATCACATGGCTATGAAATTGCATTTGTAGATCTCGCTCAAGGTGAGATGTTGAGATCTCGCGTGATTGCGATCAAGACGAAAGCGTTTAGGAATTAGCAAAAATGAGAAAAGAAAGAAATTACTGCACCAAAAATTGATAAATAAATAGACCAGAAATATTGAGAAACCAATGAAAGCCTGATTGTTCCCTACAAGTGGAGGACTTCTCTAATCTATTTAATGGAAACGCTGCTCTTGGTAATATCACACAGAGTTAGGAGAGGTGGAAATAAAATGGCGCTTTTCTTTGTTTTCTTTGCTGCTTGACGACATTATAATAGAAGTGGTGGGGCTATTTAAAGTGGACATGACCATTTTGGTTTTCTTCTATGAGAAAGAAATGGCAATGATTGATTAAAGGAAATTTACGTCAGTGTTCAAAATTGATTCAAAGCAAATAGTGTGAAATGTGATCTGCCTCGTGATCAAGGTAGTTGTATAGTTACCACTGAAATCAACAGTGTGTGTTTGAAACGAGGTTTGATTGATTGATTGATTGATTGATTGATTTTAACGGTCTGTCAACACACCTCGGGTTATTTTCAACCTAGATCATAGAGAAACGTATACGTTTATATATATATTTTTGTGTACAGCAAAAATTTTAAAAATCTATATCATTTGAGATTTATATATCTGAGTGTCAGCATAATCTGGACGAATGAATATTAATGGGTTTAATATTGCACAAACTTAGAGATTTGATTTGGTTTGGTTGCATATCAACTATTGTAGGTTATTTAATCCTGTTTATACATATATAAATATATACAATGATTTGTAAACACATTTTATCTATAACATTCTTAAATGAGACTGAGCTCTTTTTTGCACATATTTAAATAGTTTAAAGTATTGCTTTAAAACAGTCACAATTTAGCATCAGTCACTTGTTAACACATATGATTTGTTCTATTTTACCCATAGATAGTACCATATCAGGTACTACCACTATTGGTCAGAGTGAACCTGGAAGCAATGGTAAGCCCAGTGTAAAGATTGTTTTCTCAACAAAATATATCAGTATTTTATTTTTCTTTAATGGAACATTATAACTAAAACGAATATAATTATGTATTATGCATTAACCATCTCCACAATTTTGTCACCAACAATAGAACTGCAACAGCTTTTTTAACGAAAAAAAAAATTGCACAGTTACGAAATACAAAAACTATTGTATCATCCACAACAATTACTGTTACGCTAAGCATGGCTTAAAAAAAAGAAAATTTTAAAGAAAGCTTTTAGAAAAAGTTAAACCACTTGTATTTTTGGTGGGGAAAGGGCGTTATTTGTTTGTATCCAGTGTGTGTGTGTGTGCGTGTGTGTGTGTGTGTGTGTGTGTGATCTTTTACCCCCGAAAGAATATTCTATACCAAGAACTTCATAGTTTCATAAATGATTACTTTAGGTAAAGTTGAATTTAAGTTTCTGCATAAAATAAACAAGAAAAAGTTTATATATCTCTAAAATGATAAACTTAATTAAACATCCAAGTATATCATATATCGTGTATTTATGTAGAACTGTAGGCATGTGTGTGTAAGTATGTATATTTAATATATAAGTATCTGTGTTATTTTTTGTTTTAACACAGTTACCGCATGTTATACGTTAGTTTGCTTATTTTGTTCGAAGAAACAATAGCCCTTGTTTGGTTTGGTTTGGTTTGGTTTGGTTTTATGGCATATCAACCATTGTAAGTAATTTAATGCCAAACTCTCTTTATAAATGAATTAAATATAAGATTTAAAAAAAAAATTTGATAACATTTTTGAACGAACCTGAGCGCCTTTTTTTTACACACATTTAAATAATTTCAAATATTGCTATGTAACAGAAACAATTCAATATCAGTGATTTTTGCACACATCTAAATCGATATACATGGTATTTAAGAGATTAGTTTGCCGCTAATTTCATTTTAAAATGAGTTAAAACTAATTTGCTTGCACACAAATATTGCTATTTTTTCTAAGAATGGTTTCAATTCTTGCTATCTAACACTTATAATTTTATTCAATATAAAATCTGTGTTTGCGCGCAGTGAAGAGGTTACAAGTATTACTATTTAACTCAATTGAACATCAGTCATATCTTTACACAGTTAAATTTTCAAACAGTTCTTTTTCTAATAATTTGATTTAGCATAAGCCATTTATTTGCACTCAGTTTTAATGTCAAACAGTTATATCTAACCCATAGATAAGACCCTATCAGGTGTTACTACTCTGGGTCAGAGTGGACATGGGAGCAATGGTAATGAAGGGGTACTCCGCATTCCCCAAAGATCCAGCATTACTGGAGCCCCACCATCAGATTGTTAAGTGTTATATCCAGGACACTCGTTGGTGGTGAGGGTCTTACTCCTCTGTAGAGATGCAGTCGTTGTATTCTACAGTCCCAGCCGACTGGGTTATATCGCTCTTGTGGGCTATTTAATGCTAAATATTGTTTTATACATATATAATTTGCTAGCAAATAGTTTCTAGTTAATACTGGTTTTCAAACGAAAGTGCGAGACCCAAGTTAGTAGACTAATTTTTCTTCAAGTGTGAATGCTTTGTATATAGTCTTGTGGTTAGTTGTTGTTTTATGCCCTATCAACCATTATTGGTTATTTAATACTAAAATATGTTTTTATACATATAATTGGTAAGCGAATATTTTGTAGGTAGGTTTATTTTAAATGATTTCACTCACTGCTATTTAACATTAGTAATTCTATTTATCAATTATTCCGATGGTTTTAAATAACGAATGATGATAATATTTCTTAGAAAATGATTTTTAAACAATTCAGGACTCTCAGTGATGGTGGTGAGGCCTTACTCCACTCAAGAGGTGCAGTTGACGTTTTCTATTGCCCAGATAGAAAGGGCAGCCCCATGTTATTGTAAACTATATTTTGTCGTTTTGCTGATTTATTGTTTGTTTGTTTGTTTGTTTGTCTGGGTTTTTGGGAGGTTTTTTTTTTAATCTGTGTGTTTGTTTCCTTGGTTGGTTGGTTGGTTGGTTGGTTGGTTGGTTGGTTGTTTAATTGGTTGGAGAGAGTAATTTTTTGTTTTTGTTTTCTTTTTTTGTGCGTGTGCGTTTTTTTTTTTGTTTTTTTTTTTTTTTTTGTGGGCGTTCCTAAGTTGTTTTTGTTTTTTCTTTCGCGTTCTATTTAAAGCATAAGTATATAAAAAAATAACTGAGGGAGTAGGGTAGAAAAATACCTTATCGGTAAGACCCAGCTCACGTTAAAGTGTGTTATATTTTGTATACTAAAATTGAAAAATTGAATAAAGAAGATTCACAAAAAATAACGAATAGAAAGAATAGCTGATACATAAACCGCTCAGACACACAAGTAATTTATTGAGCCAAGGAAAAAAAAGAATCGATGCGAAGGATTATTTTAAATCAATATATTAGTCGAAGATGTGTCTCTGAGCGAGATAGTTATTTGACATGCAAACAGCTAGACTGATAAACTGATCGATATATACTGTGTTATCTATTCGGATAGATAGATAGATAGATAGATAGATAGATAGATAGAGAGATAGATAGATAGATAGATAGATAGATAGATAGATAGATAGAGAGATAGATAGATAGATAGATAGATTATTATACACCTTTCAAGCAAAAGAATTTAATCTGTAATAAGGAACATTATGTTATACATCTCAAGAAAAGAGATTTTCCTAGTCTTGATAAGCAGGATTCAACACCCTGGATTTAATCTTGATTCAAATTATGACTAAAACCACTGGACACAAAAGACGTAAACATCCCAACCAATAATGAGAGACCAAGTTTAACTCACAGTTATATGGTATGAAGTATCCACATCTAATATAAATAATGTGCGAATAGATATATTTGACCTATCACTGGGACCATCACAGGTACTACCACTTCAGGTTTGAGTTGACTTGGGACTAATAACAATGACGGTGGGGTTCCACTCTCCTCAAATCTGGTTGGTTGGTTGGGTTTTATGGCATATCAACCTTTGTAAGTTATTTAATGCCAAATCCATTTTTATACAAATAGTCAGTTCTATTTCAAACAATTCAGTTTAGCATGATTACACAGTTTGATTGTCAAAAACATTTTTATTTCAAACTATTCAGTTTTTTCAAACAGTCTAATTAAGGTAATTCAGTTTAGTATAAGTACAGAATTTGTTTACACACAGTTAAATGTCAAAACAGTTCTATATCTTAAAAAATCAGTTTAGTGTAAGTAAAGTTTCAATGTCAAAAACAGTTTCATTTCAAATAGTTCTATTCTATTCAGTTTAGCATAAATACACAGCTTAAATGCAAAAAAACAGAAAAGTCAAGAAACCACGGTTTAGTTCTATTTAACCCTTATCAGGTGCTACTACTCCGGGTCAGAGTGCAACTGGGAACGATGGCAATGAAGTGGTTATTCGCATTCCCCAAAGCTCCATCATAACTAGAATATCACCATCAGATTGTTTACTGTCATATCAGGACACTCGTTGTATTCTACACCCACCCACCCCAGCCGACTGGGCAACCTCAGATCTGGAACCTCAGTACTAGATTAAGTTTAGTGTCATACAGGGAACACCCCTTTTGGGAGAGTCATAACTCTCTGCAGGGTATACATTTGGCGTATTTTAAGACCCACCGATTGTGCGTAACATTTTTAAGCTTCTTTAATGTTGTTCATTCAATCATTTTCAACATCACAATTTCGGGTGGGGGTGGTGACGTCCCCCGGCGAATTTTCTCTTATTTTTTTCTACGAAGGGAATTTATGTCTATACCCTTTCTTTAGTGCGTATTAAAAAACTTTGGTAAATGCCAGTTTTCACTTCTCAACATTTGTAACGTGTAGTCTATCTGAGGTTGATATCCAATATTATTTGAACGCACAGGTAATCAATCAACAAAATAGTTATTTTGTAAATATTAAAAATTATGACTATATGAAAAAAATTTCCTCCTCTGATTTTTTTTATGACTAACACAATGTTTGACCAAGATGAAATTAATTTTCATTCAGGTTTATTACGCATACTTTTATCACATACTGATTTTTCATGTAGTAGTACTCTCTCTCTCTCTCTCTCTCTCTCTCTCTCTCTCTCTCTCTCTCTCTCTCTCTCTCTCACACACACACTCACACTCACTTTTTATTATTTTTGCCCTGTAAACGTTTATTGGCAGGTTAGCTGGTTTAATATTTGTTGCTTTATGGTAAATCATCCCTTGTGGGTTATCTAATGCCAAATCCAGTTTGCAATTGTGATTTGTAAGGGAATTGTTTGAAAGTAATTTATTTCTAAACAAGATGTTAGAGCTCTTTTGTTTGCTCACAGTGAATGGGTTTCAAATATTGCTGCCTAGCATTGATAATTCTATTTAATATTAATCATTTGGTTGCACACAGGAAAATGGCTCCAAATATTGCTACCTAGCAGTAATAATTCAATTTAATATTAATCATTTGTTTGCACACGGGAAAATGGCTCCAAATATTGCTACCTAGCAGTAATAATTCAATTTAATATTAATCATTTGGTTGCACACGGGAAAATGGCTCTAAATATTGCTAACTAGTTGTGATAATTCTATTTATCGAGTATTCTGATTTAATAATAATAATTGGCACTCAGTTGTATAGTTGCAAATAACGAATGATGATAATCCTTGAAAATGATCGAACAGTTCTATTTGAGTCACTGATGGATCCTTACAGGTACTACGACTCCGGGTCAAAGTGAACTTGGGGTAATGACAATGAAAGGCTATTCTAGATTCCCCAAATCTCCAGTGCTATAGCCTCACCATCATATTTAGTTTCACATCATTCCAGGACATTCGTTGTGATTTGGAACTTACCCCTCTTCAGAGGTCCAGTCAGCGTATTCTACAGTCCCAGGTGACAATGTGGTTAAACTACTGTGTACGCATAACCTGCTTTTATATCATTCTCCTCGATAAATCAGTTGGATTTTAAGGAAGTTGTATGCACATTTAACATTTAACTCTTTCGAGTTAAAAGGAAATTTCTAGGAAACAATATTCAAGAAATTCGTACTAATTTGTTTTTAAGAGTTTCTTTGAAAAGGTTTCTACAATATATATATATATATATATATATATATATATATATATATATATATATAGGTTGAATTTATATTTACGCACCAAGTTATTTTTCAAGCAAGTTTTGATAAAGACGATGGAACATAGTTTATTGTTTTTTATGTATATATATATATATATATATATATATATATATATATATATATATATATATATATATATCAGAATATATATATTAAGATTAGAAAGATCAAAATTTTTCTTACAAAAAAAATAAAAATTTTTAACAAATTAATTTTTCAGCAATTTTTTTACTGAACACAATTGTCTGGAGAGTATATATCAACCAAAAAAGCAATTTAAAACATTTCAAATTCAGTATAGATTTTTCTGCAAGAAACGGTGTTACTTTTCCTAATCTTCTTAATCATTCAAGTTCTCTGAGGATTTAACTTTATGAGAAATATGAATAATATCCCATGTTGAATTTTTTCGAAGAAAAAGCAACAACAACAACAACAACAACAACAACAATAATAATAATAATAATAATAATAATCCCCAAAGGATTGGTAAAAACAATCCCAAGAGGATTGGTGAAGGGACTGGAAGATTTGGAAAATCGAGACCATTCAGACTACAGCATTATTAAAATCGGCCAGAATACTGAGAAGAGTCCTAGAGACTTGAGAAGACTGGCTGTCACTCCAACTCCTGTGGGAAACCATCTGCTATCGCTGATGTGAAAAACTCTCAATTGAGTAAAAAAAAAAAAAAGAAAATAATAATAATCATAATAACCTCGACCTTGCTAGAGAATTGAAAAAACTATGGAACATGAAAATGATAACTGTAGCAATTGGGATTGGTGCTTTTGGCACAGTAACTAAAGAGTCATTAAATGGTCTGGAGGATTTCGAAATTGGCGGCCGAGTGGAGACCATCCAAACGACAGCATTATTGAAAACGACCAGAATACTGAGAAGAGTCCTGGAGACTTGAGGACACTTGCTGTCACTCAAACTCCAGTGAAAAACCATCAGCTGACGTTGATGTGAAAAACTCCAAAAGAGTATATAATAAATAAGTTAATAAATAAATAATTAAGGACTTTAAAATATTTCTGCAAACCTTTCTAAAATAAAACTAAAAATGAGTGCAGTTATCCAGAAACAATAAACTGATAATATGGAGGTGCCTGTGGTGTAATGGACTCGGCGACACGAGTTCAAATCCTGGACGATACTGATTGCATTTCACATAGCAATAATACATTTGGGAAAGGTATGAATCCAATTATTCTCCCTCCAGCTATGGGTAAATAGTAGGGCAGACTGAGTTCTTCAGCCTTGGTGAGGCAACTAGTCTAGGAGAAGGAAAAGTCTGAATTCAAACCTGTTAAACTCCGTTTAAAAAATTGACGTTGTGTCATATCCTGTCCGAGCGGAGGGGTTGGGTAAATATGATATGATAAACTGATAATATTTAGAACCAGTTATTCTGCTTCTTTGTTTGATTTCCTGTTAACCTTCGTGTGCTATTAAGTGCTGAAGCAATCCTTGAAGAAAATAGTAGCACCACCATTTAACTCATTGCCAGGTAGATACGAGAGTTTTTGCCATGTTCCGAAAGTGAACACAATAGCCCCATGGGAGTTCGAACTTGCTAACTATAAGATGGTAATACCGGCGTGTTAGCCACTACACTACGAGGACTAACGTAAATAACCTCTTAGAAAGAAAAATATACAATTATTAAGAAAATAAAATGAAGAATATTCAGTTATTGAATTTTAAAATAAAAATTAAAAGATTTGTCTAATTACCCATTAATTGATTTACAAAGACGATTCAATATGATAAACGGGAATATTAATATTAGTCATGATTATTTTATAAACATTTCTTTTTGTTTCTTTGCAAATTAATCTTAATCTATAAACAAAAAATGTGAAAGTCATTTTATTCTTTCTGTACTCTTTCACTTGATTTGCCATCCTTTTCAAAATACAACATAAATTTACTTTGTAATTGTTTCAGGATTCATTTAATTTTGAAAGTGTGGAATACAAGCAAGATTAGATTTGGTTTAGTTTGGTTTCTTTGTCGAATGGCATAGTAACCTTCGCGGTTTATAAAAAGCCAAAGTGGCAGTAAAATACACGGATTGCATATCTACAGAGTCTTACCCGACTCCTCAAATGAGTGTCTTGGATATAACGCTAAACAATCTGATAGTGAGGCTCCCGTAAAGCTGTAGCTTTAGGGAATGCGGAGTACCCCTTCGTTGCCATCACTCCCGGGTCCACTCAGGCTTTAAGTGGCAGCACCTGATAGGGTTCTATCTATGGGTCAAATAGAATTGTTTGACATTTAAACTGTGTAGTCTTGCTAACCGCCAATGAACCGGGAGACCTGGGTTCAATCCCAGGTCAAGTCATACCAAAGACTTTTAAAATGGTTCTTGATACCTCCTTGCTTAACAACCAGCAATATAAGGTACGTATCAAGAGTAAAGTGGAGCAATCCGGGGAAAAGAGTAGCGCCCTTCCCTACACCTCGGTGTAGTAGCTATTGGAAAGGGAGCCTTCTGGTCGCCCTCGACTACAGTCGCCAACTTTACTTACTCTGGCTAAACTGAATTGTTTGAAATAGAACTGTTTGATTATTTCACTGTGCGTGAACAAATGACTGATGTTTAATTAAATTGTTAGTGACACATAGGAATATTTGAAAACATTAAACTGTATGCAAAGAAATAATTAAAACCAAATAGAATTATTCGTATTTGAGAGAAATATGTGAAACCATTTAACTGTGTAAAGAAAAACATTAGCTTAAGCACGTTTAAAAATATTATCCACGAAATGTATTCAGAAGTCCTATATTTAAAACATGTATAAAAAGGATTCGGCATTAAATGACCCTACACTGTTTGATATGCTATAAAATCAAACCAAGCCATATCAATTCCAAAGACATTCTCAACGGTATAAACCTAAAAAGTGGAGGTGCCCGTGGTGTAATGGTTATCGTCGTAGGAAACGGACACGGCAATTCGAGTTCAAATCCTGGACAAGACTGATAGTCTTCAAACTAGTCTAGGAGAAAGAAAACTCTGAATTCATACCTGTTAAACTCCACTTAAAAATTGACCTTGTGTCATATCCTGCCCGAGCGGAGGGGTTGGGTAAATATAAACCTGAAAGTCAACATAATAGAGCTGCTGAAGTTCACACTCGCTCAATTTGAGGCTGCAATCTAGCACTTCAGCGATTACACTGCGGGAATTCTACGGGAGATAATTTTAGCAGCGTGTGTAAGATCTAAAATGGTGGGATAGTCCCAAAAGTACCTTTAAACCGGCTCCCAGTAGCCGAATCGACGCGAAAGCAATTTCACTTTCATCACCGCTTATGTTGTGCGTTCCCAATAATTCGGGTACAAAAAAAAAAAAAAAAGAAAAAAAAACAGATTTAATATAAAAAGATACACAAACATGAACTAAGTTCTAAAGGAGTCATTAAGTTCTCGTGTTGTTCGATTGTCTGCTTTCACTGCGTTAGGGGTCAATATTTCTACTAGTCAGCATGTAACAAAAATATTATAATCAAATTTCGCTGATATTTACGGTCAATTTGCATCTGTGAAAATCTTTAAATGGCTTTCATGAAAAAAAAATCAAAGAAGCAACAAATAAAATGCACCCTAGAGATGTGTCAATACACACACACACACACACACACATACACACACACACACGTTTACATACACGTACATCATCACATACATTGACATACGTACGTGAAAAATGATTTTTTTTTCTCTTTATTTCTTTCTAAACGGGACTTAGAATAAATACGCTGACTATATTCTCGGCCGAACGCATAAGGGATGTACTCATGTGGACCCCTTCACATGGACGGGCAAAGGTAGGAAGACCAGCAAGAACTTACATACAGCAGTTCTATGCCGATACGGGATGTAGCCCTGAAGATCTGCCGGAAGCAATGGACGATAGGGAGGGGTGGCGAGAAAGGGTCAGTGATATCTGTGCTGATGGTGCGACATAATGATGATGATATTCTCGGCAGAACAAAAAAAAGAAGAAAAATTAGCAGTTGTGCCCTGTATGACGCTAATCTGCTCAGGACTGTCGGCTCGGGCTGTAAAATACACTGTATTTTTGCAGAGAGGTAAGACTCCCTGAACATGTATCTTGGATGATGAGGCTCTAATAATACTGGGGCTTTGGTGAATGTGTACTACCCCTTAAAAGCCATTGCTTCCAGGTCCACTCCGACTCGGAGAGGTAGCACCTGACAGGGTCCTATCTATGAGTTAATTATACATATCATATACTTGGAACCATGTGCAAATAAAACTCTTAGTGTGAAATACTAGAAACCGTTTTCCTGTTTGAAAAAAGAATTAGTGGGATTAAATTGCAATACTTGGAACAACTTGACTTGAATGAATAGTATTGAAGAGGATAATTAGTGTTGAATAGCAATACTTGAAACCACTTCACTTTGTACAAGCAAATGATTAATATTAAATAAAAATATTTGTGTTAGATCACAATAATTAAATACATTTAACTGTTTAGAAAGAATAGGAATACTAGAGTGCAAACAAATTAGTTCTATCCCATTTAAAAATAAAATTACCAACAAATTCACTCACAAATGATAAATGTATGACCATTGGACTATATTCAAACAAATGACTAACGTTAAATTAAATTGTTAGTGTTACATAGCAACAATTGAAACCATTTAACTGTGTGAAAAAATAATTAGTTGCAAATTGAATGATTTTTTTATAAATACTTGAAACCATTTAAATGTATGTCAAAAAGGAATTCAGGCTCGTTTAAAAATGTTATCAACAAAAGTTAATATGTATGTATAAAGAGGATTTGGCTTAAATAACCTACAATTGCTGATATGTCTAAATTGTATCTGATGATAAGGCTTCAGTTCCGGAGACCCTTCATTGCGATTACTCCCATGTCCACTCTAAGCTGGTGTTGTAGTACAAGTTAAGATGCTATTTGTAGATAACATAGATCAGTTTAATGATGATATTCAATGGAAATAATTGATACCATATAACAGTAAATTATCTGTATCAAGAATATTTACTCGAAGCTATTATTGTTTATGAAGGATTATTGTTACTTGAAACCATGCAACTTTAAGGAAACAAATGAATGTTATTAAATAGAAATACAGGGTAGAACGATAAGATTGTCATCCTAAAGAAAACAACAGTACAGCTTTATTTAAAAACTTTTATTGAAAAAAGGAATTCAGGTAACTTGGTTATGTAGTAGAGTACATCTATTCAATGTAGCCGCCTTCAGCCTCAATCACCGCCTCGATACGGATCCGGAAATGGGAGCATGCCTTTTCCACAAGCGCCGGCGGGAGCTCGGCGAATATTCAGCGGATAACGGCGATCAGGCTGGCTTTGGTGTTGTGGGAGGACATGTTAGTGATTTTCTCGACGCATGACCAAACGAAGTAGTCCAGCGAGTTCAGGTCGGGGTAGGAGGGGGCCAGTGGGAAAAGAGTACAAAGTCGTATCCTTCTGGAGCCAAGCCTGGGTCTCTTTGGACTTGTGGACCGGCGCCGAGTCCTGCTGCCACACCTAGGGTCTACCACCGGCCACCTGATTGCACCAGAGGATCACCACACTCTTCAGCACATCCAAGTACACTTTGGTGTGGACTTTCAAGCCGACTTCGAAGATGTGAGGTGGCATGATATGGCCCTCACTTGAAACCACACCAAAGACCATAACCGTAGGCGGAAACTTTGTTTTCATCACCCTGGGCATGTCCCTGTTATTCGTGGCAATCCAGATTTGCATTTTGAGGGTGCTGGCAATGATCCTGTTGTCATAACTTGGATCGGTAGAGACAATGAGTTGTACAGCAGCGCATCTCTGATCTCGCTCGTTGATCATTGTCACTTTCAGACATGATAGAAGGCTCCTATCGCTCTTGGGATTTGTACACAACTGGCCAACTAGTAGATGGTCTGCAACAAAAAAAAAACGGTTTTCATTTAACGAAAATGGAATCATGCCGCCTTTTCTAGGGCGACAATTTTATCGTTCCACCCTGTAATTACTTGAAATTATATAAATAGGGCCATTGGCCTAATGAGTTGAGTGTTCGCCAATGGTCCGAGAAACCGGAGTTCAATCCCAGGTCGAGTCATACCAAAAACTCAAAAAATGATACTTGATGCATCCTTGCTTAGCACACAGCATTTTAAGGTGAGGATTAAGGGTAAAGTGGAGGAATCCTGGGAAAAGAGTAGCGCCCTCCCCTACACCTCGATGTAATAGCTATTGAAAAGGAAGCCTTCGGATCGCGCTCGACTGAGGTCACTAAATTTACTTATATAAATACTAACATTAGATTGAAATACTTGAAACAATACAACATTGTGAAAATTATTTGTATTTGATAAAAATACTTAATATCATAAAACTGAATGCAAAAACTCTTAGGAAACAATTACACAAGAAATTTAATACAAGTGTATAATGAACGCACTTCCCTAACTTATATTCTCAAAATAACCTTAAAGGAGTGACATGCCATTAAAACTAATCAATCTTTCATTTATTACTTTGTTTGCCTGACTATAATTTTCGTGTGGATAAGAGTTTTATATCTCCGCCATCTCGAATCGGGGTGTCGCTCACCAGAACTTTAAAAAAATGTTATATCTGTTCCAATAAAATTCTAATTAAATCCAATACGAAAAAATCAAAATAACAATCTACATACAAGGGTGTACTGAAAAGCTCATCTGCTGTTGATTTTTTTTAACTGATGTGATCCAAGCACTGCAACATCGATAGAAATGTGTAGCTCGCAAGATATGCTAAATAACAGATTGTAGAAATATATTATTGACAAGAAGTGTAGGTTATTTAAAAACACTGTGGAAATGAGGATCAATTGCTTGATGTGTGGTGACCCCTAGATCAAATGAAAGCTTGGCTCTTATTTGATGGGAGGAATCACATGTCTTAAGAAGGTTTAGAAATTAGTCAGAAACTTCAGTTAGCGAGAAGTACTCAACTGGAGCGATTGTTCTACCAATGCTCTGATTACTAATTCATCGTAGGTCGCAATGAGTGATGAATAGGTGCTGTCAATAAGATTTTTAGAAATGTCCACAGAAAAGTGTATCTGATTTGTTTGTCATCCAAGCATCGAAGAACTAATAATAACTGTGAGAAACATAGAGACTACAAAAGAAGTAAAGGGAATAAACATACAATGAGAAGCAAGAACAGAGGCAGAATGACACGAGATGATTGGCAAGGCAAGGGAAGGGTAAAGAAGGAGATGGGCGCTAACAGATGAACGACTGAGACAGAAAAAGAAATGTATCGTAATGTAAGCCCTAATGGGGTTTGTAAAAGGAGCATATATTGAAAAATAAACCTCATTTGGTGCTATTCAACAAATCTATCTTGGTCAGCCAATGAAATTTTCAGACTACCTTCGTATTTAATCTGATAATCAAGTCAGCTTGACTTAGCCCAGCACACAACCTTGAATTAGTTACGCTACGTACTGTTACAAAACGTTTACTAATCTAAGTTCTGAGTAGACTGACCTTTGTATCAACCGGTACTTCAGGCGTGACTTCATTGTAAGGCGGTTGACGTATTTCTCGTATTGTTTTATCCTAAGGTAATTTAAAATATTGTTCATTTGCTTATGTCTTTTTAGGCATCTCCACATTCTCTTTTCACATAAACTTTTTTTTTTAAATCTCTTCACAGAACATACACACTCTTAATACAATAACTATATGCTGATCAAATTCTCTAAAGTAATTCGTTCGATAGTTTCCAAAAATACCCAAGTTCTTTTTCTCACCCATTTTTTCTGAAACCATCCAATTTTATCGTAAAGTTTTTATACTATTGCTGCTTTTCATCTGATTAAACAAATTGTTCCAAAAATATATTAATCTCTAAGCAAAAAATCCATTTGGCGAGTAGACTTATTTTTTGAAATTTGACTTGAGAGTAAATTTCCAGTTAAAGGAGAAATATTGAAAAACTGTCTACCATAATTAAAAGCGCCATTATTTTGCGAGTATCAATTAGATCCCCTCTCCTTTTTCCTTCTCGTAAAGTAGTTAATCCTATTTTCTCTTATCTCTCCCTGTAACTGTTATATATTACTAATTTTTCTCCTTTTCTTTATACGTGGTGCATTCAATATGTTTCCAGACATTTTTTGTACAGGCATCTAAAATTGTCGTGGATTCTTGAAAATTCAGTATGTTATTGTTATACATCTTATGAGATGACTGACCAATATTTATGATTTCAGGTTCAAATGAACAGCTGCAACAGGAATTGGAATTCACCCTACTAAAGCCTGATTTTCACAGCTGGTGAATTTCAAAAATGCAATCTGGACGTGAGGACACTTTAGAAGAACGATATGCTATAGAATTCTACTTTAAACTTGAAAAAAGAAAAGCCACAGAAACGTATGGAATGCTTCAGACTGCTTTTCGACCATCTTGCATGAATCGAGCATCAGTTTTTTGAGTGGCATAAGAGATTCAAGGAAGGCAGGGAATCTGTGAGGGATGATGAAAGGTGTTGGAGGAGTAAGGAAGTCAATAGACCAGAGTTGATTGACCAAAGGGTTAGGGTTAGGGTTAGGGTTACTATGTTGAGGTTTTAAGGGAGTTCAGCAAGAGATTCCGTCGGAACAGACCAACACTCTTCAAATCGGGTCAGTGACATTCCCACCAGGACAATACACCAGTACGCAACTACATTCTTGTCACAGACTATTTTACCAAGATGGGCATCAATACAGTACCTCAGCCTCCCTATAGTCCAGACCTTGCTCCCTGTGACATTTGCTTATTTACAAAGCTCAGAGGCTGTCGTTATGAGACAATTAAGGAGATGAAAGAGGCTTTGACGAAGGTCATTGACACGCTCACACAAGAGGACTTGCATGGGGCCTTCCAGAAGTTGTTGGAACGGTACAACAAGTGCATTGCAGCCGGAGGAGATTACTTCAAAGGAGACTAGAGTTTCATGTGTGTACTATCAATAAAAGTGCCCATACGAAAAAAGTCCTCGTATGTCCTCCAATATCAGTCTTCCTCAGCAATTTCCATGTCTTGACATTGCTGCCTAGGCCAGAGGACAAAATTCTGTCTGAGATCCTATTTGGGTTTTATAAATTTTTAAAACATTTGCTTATCTTGAAATGAAATTTTTAAACATTCAGCCAATCATTCCATTTGTCTTCGATACAGTCGACAAAACATAATTATCAGCTTTGAATGTGTCCTGAAAGGCAACTTTTAAACTGCATTTCTCATTTACCGTTTTGATATCCTTGTTGTTTTATTTATATTCAACTAAATGTTTTTGGTACCATTTTACATTTTTCTATATCAAATCTAAATTTCCTTATATCTTTCCTAAATGACATGTAATCTTTCAAATATAAACTGTTTTTATCATATAGTAAAACTATATATAACCAATTTGCAGTATTTGGCTGCCATCCGAAAGAGATGTATAGTTGCATACTTAAACAATTCTCTATCTATTATAGGTATAGTGGAGGTGCCCGTGGTGTAGTCGTTATCATCGTAGGAAATGAACACGGCGACACGAGTTCAAATCCTGGACGAGACTGATTGCATTTCACATGGCACTAATACCCTTGGGAAAGGTATGAATCCAATTATTCTCCCTCCAGCTATGGGTAAATAGTAGGACAAACTAGGTTCTTCAGCCTTGGTTAGGCAACTAGTCTAGGAGAAGGAAAACTCTGAATTCAAACCTGTTAAACTCCGCTTAAAAATTGACCTTGTGTCATATCCTGCCCGAGCGGAGGGGTTGGTAAATAGTATCTATTATAGGTACTATGCTAGTGTAAAATACAGCTTGGCTCACAATATGAGACAAGGTAAAAATTCTCACTGTGCCGTAAAATAAAGTGATGCGCCGGAAGAGATTGACCTATGAACTGCATGACAGTTATTTCCGCTCGACGACGATCACACAGACCATTCCAAATGAGCGGAAGTAACACATCCCAATCGCCCGAGATCGGAAAAATTGCAGAGGCGTAGAGGCGTGTCTTTATCTCTGCGTGGGAGTTTGAAGGTAATATAAGGCCGACGAATTGAACAGAAGACAGAGAAAAAAGGATCCCGCTGTTCACGAAACCTCTCTCGTCGTCACGCTGTGTGCGTTGTCTCGGCCATCGTCTCCTGACATCGGAAAGTTCAAGCCTCATCGACGAACGATCCTAATTCCTCTCCTGACTGCTCCTACTTCACACAAGCGTCCATCGAGAAAATAAATATATATTGTTATATACAAATTCCGTGTTGTCGTTTGTTTGACCAGAGGGCGGAACGTAACACTAGAGTATATATATATATATATATACGAGGTTCATTCAATAAATTAGTTGGTTTCTTTGTAAGATGGCATATCAACCTTCGGAGGTTATTTAATGCCAAAAACGTCGTTGCAGAAGAACAGAAAAGATACTATTTAACCCATAGCTGGGAACAATAAATGAAGTTAATTTTGCGATATAACAGCTCATCCTTCATAAAGGAAAACATTTTTGCTTTATTTTTCAATATAATCTCTATTTTTTAAAAAGCATTTTCCCATCGAAAAAATATTATTCTATTCTTTCAAAATAGAAATCTTTGTAATGGGTTTTTAGCCATTTGCTTGAAAACATGGTTCGACAAAAAATTCCTTGAAGAGATTGAATAAGTGAAAAGCAGACGAGTCAGATCTCGATTGTAAAGAATTTGTGGAATCTGTTTCCAACTAAACTGACTGATGGTTTCCACGGTTCTTTCATTTTCCAGGTGAAAGATTGGCGGTATATCCGTTCTGTTCTTCACGTTTTTTTTCACTTGCCTAAGTAGTTGGCAATATGAAGTACGATTTACAGTTGCACCTCTTTCAAAGAAAATCAATAGCCATGCGTCTTTTCATGTCCCAGAAGACTATCAGCATACCCCTCATCATTAACCGCTACGCCCGGATCGTGTTCTTTACCCAAGAGTCACTGTGTTTCCACTCTACGGACTAATTTTTCGACCCAGGCTATTTGACTATAGCATGCTTCTCTATACACATCACTCATTCTTCTAAAAATTTCACATGGTTTGCACTTCAGATCCACCAAAAATTTGATGACAGACCTCTGTAACTTCAAGGCATGATTACTCATGCTAACGTTTTTACTTGTTTTACTTAACACAACTTTAAACCATTCACTTACCCTCTCACTAACTTACGCAATAAGTAAACCACTCTCTCTTTATTTTATTCACTTCAAGGGGGCGTTTTGAAGAAAAACTTTGAAATCACACCTCTTGGTTTCTTTTTTTTTTAATGGCGTATCAACTTTCCGGGATGATTTAATACCAAAGCCATCCTTGGAGAAGAACAGCCGTGATTATTATTATTTAACCCATAGCTTGAGAGAAAGATGATTCATATCATTATAAGGGTTTTAATCCGATAGTGGACGTAATTGTATAACTTCAGTTCAAACTCGCTTACTTCGGGGACGTAGTTCAGTCTTAATGCCACAATTCTAAAAGTAAACTGAAAGTTTCACAAATAAAATCTAACCTATGGATTAAAAACATCAAATTTACTAAGTATTGTGTATTTGAACAGTAGTCTCTTATTGATAAAGATTGAACAGTAGTCTCTTATTAATAAAGAGAATCAACAAAATCTTTCATCTTCTTTAAGTATCGTTATTATGTCTTATCAAGTAATGATATATAATTTAGACGATTTAACTAACTTTTATGATATAAAAATTTGCTGTGCGCCCTAGGATTTTTTTACTTTAAAATCTACTTCTTTTAATTTTGGTTTTTTGACTTGGGAAAATATTTTCCTTGATCATTTTCGTATTCTTTTTTTATCAGATGCGCATTCTATTTGCTATTTATATAAATGAGACCTTTCTGATGAATTTTGAGCGAAAAATTTTGGGAATGAGGGTTAGATACTGCGAATGCCAAGTTCATTGGTATTGTAATACGAAACTGACCTCCCACCACCACCACCTCTGATTAATTTTAAACTAAGACGTTCCAGACGTTTCTGTTGTGGAGTGGTCTTTTTTTCCTCCCAGCCACCATCATGTGCGATTAAAACACTCTTTGAGGTCAAAGGAGTTCACCTGTCAAGTTTTAACAAGACTGACCTATTAGCCTGTGAGTCCATAGGGAATAAGCAAGAGTAGGATTATATATTAGAAGAATCAGTCTGTTTGTTTTTTCGTTTGTTTGTTTGTTTGTTTTTGTCTGCTTCTTAAATTCTATACTAACTTCATAACTGTGTATACGTTGCGGAAACAAATAACTGAACGCCTTTCTGAACGCATATAAGCGTTTTGCATATATGTGGGTGCCAACTCAATTGGTGGCAACACTATTTCTACGCTTGGGGCATATCTGATATGACAGACCAATTTAAGGAAATGTAGAGTCGTTTAAAAATATTTTCTAAGGTTGAATGAAAAAAATAATTATATTATCATTATCATATTTATTTGCAATGACAAAATCCAAGTGTGAAAATAAAACTGTTTTTTCTTTTTGAAAGAATCTGTTACTCAAGACAAAAAAAATTCTGATAATGTGGAATTCTCCATTTTATATTTTTGATCTTGAAAATTAAGAGTTTTCTGGAGGTTTAGACGGTTAGTTGCTTGTGGGGGTCCTACTCCTCTGCAGAGAAGCAGTCGGTGTATTCTACAGCCCCAGCCGAGTGAGCAAAAGTGGTTAAGATAAATGGTAACTATAAAGATAAACTAACAGAATATAAATTGAAATAACGGGATTTTAACATATAGACCAGTACTCCGAGCAAGAACCAGAGATTAAACGATTGCATTTGGATTGGTATGGTTTGGTTTTATGGAATATCGACCATTGTAGGTCATTTAATACAAAGTCTTTTTTGGTATTGATGGGTTTTATGACATATCGACCATTGTAGGTCATTTAATGCCAAATCCTTTTTGGTTTGGTTTGGCTTGATTTTATGGTATTTCGACCATTGTAGGTCATTTAATGCTAAGTCCTTTTTGGTATTGTTGGATTTCATGGCATATCGGCCATTGTGGGTCACTTATTGCAAAGTCCTTTTCATATATATATGAAATACATGATTTCTAAACACATTTTGAAGATAGCCATTTAAACAAGCCTGAGCTCATTTTTTTTTTTTTTTTTTTTGTTGGGGTTTTTTTTGGGGGGGGTACTTGTTTAAAAGATTTCACTTAATTTCAAGCAATTCAGTTTAGCATAAGTACAGTCTTTTGCTTACACAAAGTCAATGGTTTAAATAGTTTTTTTGTTTACACACAGTTAAATGTAAAAATAGTTCAATTTTATACAATTCAGTTTAGCATAAGTACGCAGATTTTTTTACTCACAGTTAAATGTAAAAACAGAAAATTTCAAACAATTTGGCTTAACGTAATTGCACAATATAATTCTATTTAACTTATAGATAGTATTATAATAAAGGGGTACCCCAGATTCCAGATCTTTAGAACTATATCCTCATCATCAAATACAATTTAGTATTATACCCAGGATTACCCATTTGGTGGATCTTACTCTTCGGTAGAGGGTGTAGTCATCTAATTCTGAACCCACCGAGAAGACAAAGAGCGTACCCGAGGAAATCCTACAATTATTTTTAAAACTGTAAGATATTAATGACGCTGTCATTATTTTAAAGAGTTGTATTTAACCAAAACTCTGTGGTAATGCTTTTGGTTCCACTGGAAGCAAGTCCAGACGGTGTAAAAATATTTCATTTCCGTCAGTATTTCACTTTTGACATGCCTAAAACACTGGGAAAATAAATCTCTTACTCCTTAATCCGGCTTTTACCCTTAAACGCAGCTCTTATTTCTAAATAAATCTTACCGTCTTACCCACAAATACAAAACCAGCTACTAACAAATAGAGCTGTTGCCTACTTTAAGGAGAGGACAGAATCTGCAAGTGTAAAGAGCACCTGGATCTGAGCTGATTTAAATTTTAAACTACCAGACTCGAATGACAAATGGTTTTAAGATGTAGCTATTGTTCAAGGTGGAGCTATTGTTACTTGTTATTTCGAAATAGAAACTATTTAATAGTTGTTTTTTTAATACAAATGTGACGGCAAATTGACTAAAATCCCAAAACGGGACTTTATTTTCGCACGTGTGAAGACGGGGCAGGTTGGCACTTGATCCCCTATAGAATAAGTCCTCATTCAGAGTTTTTCTCTCAGGCATATATGAACTGGCATATTACGCG
This sequence comes from Sepioteuthis lessoniana, assembly GCA_963585895.1. Taxonomy (NCBI): domain Eukaryota; kingdom Metazoa; phylum Mollusca; class Cephalopoda; order Myopsida; family Loliginidae; genus Sepioteuthis; species Sepioteuthis lessoniana. The sequence continues at coordinate 95,068,728 of OY757912.1, forward strand.
AGGGATCAATTTATGACCAGACTGACCGCCGCTGGCAAGGGGTTCCAAATTTCACACTATCACACACCCACCAGGCCGCTAAACTACCTTCCCCTCGACAATGGAAGATAATGAGCCTATAGGTTTTAGTCGTAATAATATTATATTGTAGTAGTCGGCAACTCCGGTTTCTCGTGTGATGTTTTAAAGGAATTAATAGGACAATTCTAAGCAAGACAACATAAGGCGAATAGAAGCTGAAAAGAAAATGTGACAACAACAAATTCGTAGTAGAACGGCAAAGAACAACATAGACCACATGGTAACATAAAAATACATGAATTCCTTTACTACAGTTATATACACTTTCAAAGTGTCAAAACATATAATAATTGGGCAGTGCACGAATATAAATGTCTTTTCTTGACTTTTGTCTTTCTTCAAGTTGAGAGAGAGAGAGAGTGGTATACAAAATTTGGGTATAAAGGAAAATGGCCCCAAAGTTACTTATCTTATTTTTCGACGGGGTTCCACTGGAGAATTTTTCTTCTTTCACGGGCTAATAGATTTTGTTCTATTTTTTTTTTTTTACACTGGCTTGAAGAACCTGGGGTCCTTCGTGTCTCAGTAATTCTTTTGTCTTCCACCCGGAGTAAAAATGGCTATGGTTCGTCTGCCCGCTACGAACCCTGCTCAAAAACTGCCTTTCTTCCTATTTACTTCCGCTGAGGGGAAGGGGTCCCCACTTCCGGTTTGAGGTCCCAGCCAATCATTTGGCTTCTCTCTTCTCCCCCTTGGTGTCCGGCGACCTGAGGTTACTAAGTACCAACATCTGGTCTCCCCTGTGTGACCCACATTCCTTCCTAACGGTCACTTGTTTGACGGCTAGATACTGTTAATTCAACGGGAGGATAGTATTAATCTTATCTCCCTCCTCCCAGTTGGATATCGCGTGACACAAATAAAAAACAGAAATATATTGATTGTTGGAATTCAGAACTCAGAAGCAATGAGTCAGTGTTCATATGCGTAATGAATTACAAGTTGAAGTGAGATTATATGAACATTGGGACGTTCTACAATTTGAAGGTTGCCAAGTCCATTCCCTGTACAGTGATTAGTTGCTGGCCCAGTGAGTGGGCATATTAGTGTACATATATAACGGCTTGCTTCAGTCATGTTTCAGGTGTTTCGGGTTCAGTACTGAGTTACCGCCCGTTCTACTTTTTGTCTGCCGGCTGGATGCAAGCTGGGGCCGCTGAGCCGGTAAGTGTTGTTATTCTTGTTTATTCTGCACGTTAGAGCAGTGACTTCTACATGGATGACTATCTTAATACGCCGACGCCGCCGGAATTTTAACGAAGTGCCACCTGGACAAAAAGCTCAGTAGGAACTATTCAAGGATGCTGCATGTTTTGGAAGCGACACCACACAATACAGAAGCTATCTGGTCACCTTCCTTCAATCTTACAAACCATTCAAGCAATATGAATAAAATATACTTGGGGTTGCCGGTGAAGCAGGGACGAACTCATCAGCGAAGTTCTGTGTGCTTTCATGTATGAACACATATGTTTGATTGACTAGCAAAGACTTTTATTCATCATCTCTATGCAGACACAGGATACTGTCTAGAGGACCTGCTAAGAGCTATAGACGATTGGAACAGATGGCGATAGATAGCCAAAGGAATCTGTTTTATCAGCAAGATTTCATTATGATAATATACGTGGTACAATCGAAAAGGATCGGGGGGTGTCCTCGTGGTGTAATGGTTAAGGCGATGGACTGCGGAATCGTAGTAAGCGAGTTCGAACTCCAGTCGCGCTAATACGTTCACTTTCGGGCAAATACCCTTTGGCAAGTTATGAACCCCCTTATCCTCCCAGCTATGGGTTAAATTGTACCTCTACTGTTCTTCTAAGAGAATAGCTTTGGCGTTAAATAACCTAATGTTGGGTATCACCTACCTTTTCAGCATAATGAGCTGTTCCATCTGCCATATATGGCAGTAGCGGAGATCAGTCTATAATAAGCCTAAGAGTCAGACCAGAAGAGCCGTTCCTATTGTTGAAGTATATCTTACTCTATTACTAATCCTATGTTCTTATTACTAACAGTCTCTCTCTTGTAAATACTCTTTCCTGTAAATATAACTATTTTCCTCGCATATCGTGGTTTGTCTTATTATTACAACTAATTGTATTCACTAACAAGAAAACAACACCAATAACGGTTGGGGGTGTCCTCGTGGTGTAATGGTTAAAGCGATGAACTGTGGAATCGGAGTACGCGAGTTCGAACTCCAGTCTATTATGTTCACTTTCGGGCAAATACCCTTGGGAAAGGTATGAACCCCCTTATCCTCCCAGCTATGGGTTAAATAGTACCACTACTGTTCTTCTAGGAGAATGGCTTTGGCATTAAATAACCTACAAAGATTGATATGCCATTAAACAAAGAAACCAAACCAAACCAAACAGTTAAATGTCAAAACAGTTTTATTTCTAGCATAAGTACATGGTTTAATTCTGTTTGAACCATATCAGGTGCTACCTCTTCGGGCCAGAGTGGACCTGGGAGCGCATTCCCTAAAGCTACAGCATCACTGGAACCTCACCATCAAATTGTTTAATGTCAATCGTTGGTGGTGGGGGTCTTACTCCCCTGCAGAGAAGCAGTCAGTGTATTCTACAGCCCCAGCTGACTGGGCCGTTAATCATCAAATGATGCCCAGATATTAAGACGATTGTCGAGATGCCGAGATTTCACCTAAACAAGTGAGTGACAAATTTTGATACTTTTTGCTCAGCAGGTTTTGTCAAACACAAAACAGTAAAATTGCAGGATTTTCCATAATATCTACATCGGGATTTTTTTAAATTTATTTATTTATTTATTTTTTATTTTTTATTTTTTGCTGAACTAAAAATTCATCTCAAGAGGAAAATTTGAGAACGCGAAGAGCATTAAAAGAAATCAAGCTCTTCGGTTTCATGCGATATCAAAAAATAAGGTTTGATGGTGCATCGAATAAGGGAAAACTTACTGGAATAACCATTATGCTAAGTAATAATTCGCTGTGCTGGTTCAGAAAATTGTGACTATCCTTACACTTCTAGGTTTGTTTAAAAATTAAGCAGGAAGGAAAAAAATGAAATAGGAGGGGATAAGAGGAAAGAAAAATACCTACATACTTACATAGATACATGCATAATGTATGAAGTGCTTGTGATGTAACGGTTACTGTCATAGGAAATGGGCACAGCGTCCTGAGTTCCAGTCCTAGACGAAGATGTTTGCATTTCACAATGAGCTAATGGTTTTGGCAAAGGTAAGAATTCTTCGTCTTTTATATGGGTGAATAGTTTGATAGACTGGGTTTCGTTAACCTTGGTATGGGAACCGATCTGGGAGAAAGAAGAAAACTCTGCTTAAAAATTGATCTTATGTCGCATTCTGCACTTGCCGAGGGGTTGGGTAAATACAAAAATATTTTGTTTGACGTTGCGGTTATAGTTGGAAGGACTGAAATCGGTGGACAGAGTTCAATCACTGGATGAGGTGTCTCACTTCGCGCTAATGCCCTTGGAAAATTCATGAATCCTTCTCTTGAAGAGATGGATTCATGACTTACCCCGACCAGATATGAATAAACCGTAGGGTACTTGGACGGGGGCTTGTTAAGGCAACCAATTTAGAAGAATCCAACTGTACTCCGCTTGATAATTGATCTTGAGTCAAATCCTACGAGTGTCGGAGGGGTTGGGTAGATGCAAGCTTTCTGGAATAAGTTCATGGATGCTGATTCATTTGCAGAAAAAGTTTCATTCGCGGTTCATTTCTGCCGTGATAAAATGCAGCTTCAGTCGCGATAGGTTTTGAAAACAGATAGATAGACAAATAGATTGATATGGTTCTTTGTTTGGTTTTCTCTGGCATATTAACCTTTTTTGGGTTATATAATGTCAAATCCTGATAGATAGATAGATAGATAGATAGATAGATAGATGTGTGTGTGTGTGTGTGTGTGTGTGTGTGTGTGTGTGTGTGTGTGTGGGATGCATAAGATGTTTATTTTTAAGTGATTTGTAAGCGCTCTTTAAATACTTTCAACTATTGCTACTTAACATTATTATTAGTCATATTTATTTAGTATTCTTATGTAACATGAATGGCACACAATTCTATATAATTTCGACTAATGAAGATAAACATTATTAAATGATAAACAGTTTTATTAGACCAATAGAAAGAACTCTTGCAAGTACTAGATATCCGGGTCAGAGTAGACCAGGTAGTAATGGACACAAAGACATACTCCACATCCCCTAAAAGCTCCTGGACTGGAGCCTCACCATCAGAATCAATACAGTGTCTAACACAGGACTCTCGTTAAAGGGAAGGTATTATCCTTCTTCAGAGGTTTAGCCGACGTATTCAACATCGCAAGCCAACAGGGCGGTGATAAAAAAAATAGATATGCTTCATAATACATATATATATATATATATATATATAACAAATGAAAACGAATCTTCCTGAACCCGGACCTTAACCATCGGCCGAGCGAGTACTGATTACTTATCGACATTTATCAAAACTTTTTCCACTCTGGGAACCAAACTAATTTGTTGCTGACACGAGCGACAAAAAAAGTAAATAAAATAAGATAAAATAACTTTGAGCGTGTCAATATACGCATTGCGTTGCCTAGACAACAAGGAAAACTTATTCCCAAGAATAATGAGATGATGCTTAGCTCATTTCCGCTTTACAAAACGTTCTCACATCGAAATGGGTAAAATGAGATCGTCATCTTGAGTACCAAGAGAAAAAGAAAATTGCTGACTTGTATACTTGCAGGCATCGACAAAGGATACGGAATTACAAAATTAAAACTACGTAAGACGTTCTAATCTCGGTCTAAAAAATGTTACTGCCTGACCCATCAATAAAACTGCAACACTCAAAAGACACAAAAATACACACACACACACACACATATATATATATATATATATATATATATATATATATATATATATATATATATGTGTGTGTGTGTGTGTGTGTGTGTAATGGCTGTGTTTATTTTCGAAATGATTCGCATTCATATTTCTCGTAAAGGAGTACCAGTATTGAACAGCTTGATTATAGATAATTTTTTACTCTTTAATTTTTCGTACAACAAACCCCTGTGTCTTGGAAGAAAATTGTTTTGGTTATTTTAAAAAGTTGGTGGAGATTTACCAACTATATGTATATATATATATACTATTACTATAAATATATCATATATATAGTACATATATATAAAATAAAAAAAAGAATTGTTGTACGTTTAAAGAGAGAATAGAATATTTTAAAATTAGAAGGTCTACGAAGAAATTTGTATTTTTTAGAATTTATTAATTCATTTTGTTTTTACATACGAGTAAACACGAGTGAGTTCAAGTCTCATTAAATACCCCATTAACAAGGCATTGTGCCATACACGTTCTCTGACGAAAGCAATCAAGTTGGAAACATCCACGTATGTAAGAACAAAATAAATAAATACATTCTAAAAAATACAAATCTCTTCGTTGACCTAATCATTTTAGAATATATACTATATATATATATATATTTATATAGTATTACACTATGTATACTCTATATATATATATATATATATATATATATATATATATATATGTATATATATACTATATATATACTATATATATAAATATATAAATACTATTATTATATACTATTATTATATACATTTTATATATATATATATATATATATATACTATTGCTATATATATATGTAAAAGTAAAGTAAAGTTGGCGACCGTAGTCGAGGGCGACCAGAAGGCTCCCTTTTCAATAGCTACTACACTGAGATATAGGGGAGGGCACTACTCCTTTCCCTAGATTGCTCCACTTTACCCTTGATAAGTACCTTATATTGCTGAGTGTTAAGCAAGGGAGCAGGGAGCATCAAGTACCATTTTTAAAGTCTTTGTTATGTCGCAACCTGGGATTGAACCTATGTCTCCCGGACCATTTTCGAACACTCTACCCACTAGGTCAATGAGATTCACATATACTAAACACCACTTATACGTCCTCACACAATAATACGAAACTATAATCCACACAAACACACACACAAGCACACACAAGCACACATAAAGATTTGGATACAATCATAATGATATTTTACTGTATTTTTCGATTTCTTCATTTTCTTTCGTTATCTGCCTGATGAGTGTTGTGTGTAAAACTTCACGAAACCTAAGGTCGCAGACAAACTTCCATGGCATTAAGTATATAAAATCTAATATATACTTATTTATTATTATTATTATTATTATTATTATTATTATTATTATTATTATATGATGGCTCTATCACAGATATTGAGCACTCTCCATATTAGATCGCACTTGGTTCGCCACTAACCCACAAAGTGAATTAGTGACAACCAAAACTGTTACAATATATACTCTCTCTCTCTCTCTATATATATATATATATATGAGCGATATTATATATTTTTCCTCTCCTTACTCCGAGTTTAATGTGCCACAAGCATCATCAGACGGAATATCTTTCCATCTGACTGTCTTTATACTTGAAATTTGGAGTTGCAAAAGTAGTAAAAAGAATTATAAGATATTAAACAAAGTCTTTAAAAGCTTTAAACACTTTTTATTTCATTTTTTGAAAATAATTTATTGTCATTATTATTCTTATTAGTTTTCCATACAAGTATTAGTTAATGGACTTTCACTGGAGTCTAAGTGACAACAAGTTTCCTCGGGTCTCCAGGAGTCTTCTCAGTATTTTGGCCGGTCTGAAGAGGACTGTAGTCGGGATGATTTCGAGTCGTTCTCCGATTTCCGAATCTTTCAGCCGCCTTTCCAATATTTTGGGAACCGTTCCAAGCGCTCCAACTAAGATTGGTATCACTGTCACCCTAAGAACTCTGGCAAGGTTTAAGTATTTATTTCTCTTTTTTGTTTTCTTTGATTTTCCCTCTGTGGTCTGCCTTGACGTCAAAGTCCATTGTACGAAAACCTCTCTTTTTCTTTCTTTTTTTTTTTTTTGTTAATTATCACTAGAACTGATCTTTTAGCAGGGATTAGGTGATCTCAAAATCCCGGAGACTTTAATGTGTCTCATTCTTAAGGACAGATTCTGGTTTGTATATATACCGGTTGGTAGTTTAATCAAATCTCAATTTCTTGCACTATTCCACGTGGATCTCCTTCCGACCCAGTTGTGTCTAGTCTAATACGCACTTTGTGCTAGTTTGCTACATTCGCTAATTATTAGAGTAGTGGTCTCGTCTCTATCACTACATAATGTATTCTTGTTATTCAGTTGTGTCATCGATTTTTGCTTTGATGTAATCGGTCCTTATGCCATTGTCTAGTACTAATATTAGAAGAGATTCTCTATAAAGGTTTCTCTTTCGTATCTATATCCAGGTGATCTTGTGTACGATTTCGGTAGTTTGTCGCTTGAAATATCCATATAGTTGTTTTTCTTCGGTTTCCTAGTTTTGTTTTGTTTATTCTGTTTTCAGTGATATGACTAGCCCCAGTATTTAGTGTTTCTTTGCTTTTTTCAATGTAGTCTTCGAGTCCTTATATTGATGCATCCACGCTATCTTCAACACTGGCGAGTCCTCTTCTTCCTTCTTTTCTTGAAACATGTAGTCTGTCTATATCATATAGTCTGTCTATATCATCTCTGTGATATAAAGCCTTGTGCATCGAGGGAATTTTAAAGGTATTTATGTAGTAACAGCAGCAGCGTCCGTTTTGTTAACATTTTTATACCCTGTCGGCTACCAGAGTGCTCAATTATTTCGAAGAGCTTTGCATTATGCGTGTGGCGGCCGACAATTCCTTCGGATGTGTGCTCAACCCCCATGGAGGAGCGTATATATATATATATATATATATATATATATATATATAAATGTATATATATATATATACATGGCAGGGGTTGTGTGCGCGCTTCTGTATGCTATTAGACTTATCACCAAACAAAAGCTGTATGTCCTAGCACGATTTGTAAAATACACTCAAAAATCTCAAACATATATATATATATATATAGTGAGACAGTAGTATTTATTAGCGTTTTGGGGAGGGAGATATACAATACACCGACTGCATCTCTGCAGAGGGGTAACACTTCCCAACGAATGTCCTGGATAAACAATCTGATGGTGAGGCTTCAGTAATGCTGGAGCGATGGGGAGTGTGGTTTACCCCCTTCATTGCCATCGCTCCCAGGTCCACTCTGGTCCGGAGGGTAGCAACTAATAGGGTTCTATCTATGGGTCGAATAGAAATGTTTGATGTTTCAACTGTTTACTTTTGCTAAACTGAAATTTTACATTTAACTATGTGTACAGAAATGACTGATTTTTAGTTGAATTGTTTGTGATACATAGCAATACTTGAAAACATCAATCTGCTGCAAACTTATAATAAATAGTCAATAGAATTATTCATATTAGAAATAAGTGAAAAAATGTTATTGTGTGAAAAACATGATATCTATAAGATATATTTAGTAATCATATATTCAATATATATGAATGAAAAGGATCTGACATTAAATAACCTACAATGATTGATATGCAATAAAATCCAACCAAACTAAACAAAACCATTGACAGTTTTAATCGACAGTTTATGGTTTTATATTGTATGAGTGGCTCTGTCTTTGATTTAGAAAAATTTGTGCACTACAATTAACTATGTACATATATATATATATATATATATATGTGTGTGTGTGTGTGTGTGTGTGTGTGTGTGTTTGTTTGTGTGTCTATGTGTGTGTACCTTTGTACCTGTGTACATATATATATAATTTTCATTTAATTAATGCTACCATAACGGTTGGTTTTTGTTGTTTCTTTTACAGCAAATCAAATCTTTTAAAAACGATTTCTTTTTATTTCAGAGAAAACTTTTTACTTCCCTTCATAAAAGATTTTCTCCTGGCGATGATTTGAGATACAAACTTTTGGGAAATGGTCCGGGAGTCCTGGGTTCAATCCCAGGTCGCGTCATACTTTAAAAATGGTATTTGATACCTCTTTGCTTAACACTCAGCAATACAAGGTGCGTATCAAGGGTAAAGTGGAGCAATCCTGGGAAAGAATAGCGCCCTCCTCTACACCTCGGTATAGTAGCTATTGAAAAGGGAGCCTTTTGGTCGCTCTCGACTACGGTCGCCAACTTTACTTTATATATATATATATATATATATATAAAGGGTGTGATGGGTAAATTGTCCTCTAAATCACATACAAAATAAAAATAACTCTGCCATCTTACTTTATCAGATATATTTACCACAATTTCATGAAGATAACTTGAAACACTATAGATTGAATATAAATTGGCATCGGAACATCCTGCAAGCCCTTCTAACAGTTTTCTTTGTTTAAATTGGTTATCCTGACCTCCAGTTTATCTTCGGTGTTACACCGAGTTTTAAAGGGGTAAAGAAGTTTCAGAAATTTTCTCTCGGCCAACACTGGGTTCTCTAGTTTGTGTGGCATGGCACTGAGTATCAGACGTTGGATCTTTCCGCAGGCCCTTTCTTGATCTAGGTCAGCACTATCTTCTTCAATCACTTGATGATGGCCTCCGTGACGCGTCTGCTTCTCTATGAGAAGAAGAACTGAGGCATAATGTCACCATCGCTAGTAACCACCCCAAACCTACGATGGGGGCTCAGTCTTTGGTTTTCATAAATAGGAATATGAATCTATCCTGAGACTGATACTTGAACACTGTAAATTCTTCATAATGGTGCATCCTGCGTGAATGACATACAGTACCGCGTGCCATTTCCAATTTCAAAAGAATTGAATTGCACCATGGTGTTGCTTTACTCGCAGTCAACTGAATCCAGTTTGATGCATAAAAGACCTGAAACAAAGTACATGCGCAGAAATAATAATTGCAAATGGCAAAAAAAAATTCCCATCACAACCTGCATATCATTTATAGTATAAATAGAGAAACAGTGGCTTCTGATAATTACACACACACACACACACACACACATATATATATATATATATTGTAAAACTCATGAAAGTTGGGGCCATGAGAATGCCATGAAGAGGAGAGTAAACATACATACAAACGCACTTACATACACTTAAACACACTACGTACTCACACACACACATATATATATATATATATATATGTGTGTGTGTGTTAGTGTATGTGTGTGTGTGTGTTCAACTATAAAAAAGTGCAATCATATCGATACACGTACATACACTCGCAGACACGGGGAGATAAATAAAGCAGAGGAAGTTGCGATCACGCATGCGCATGAATATAAATCTTGCCAGTATGAGAAGCAGGCTGATCAACATGTCGTAAAGTTTCTTACACAGACTCTATTGTACCCCAGTGGGGGACACTAATCTTGGACAATAGTGATTCTCCATTTATATCATTCATCGTCTTACGGTGTTGGTGGTGGTGGTGGTGGTGGTAGGATGAAGAAGAGACAAACGTCGATAGCAAGGGGAGAAAACCTCTAATCAATTCAAGACAAAAGAAGACATATTCGATCACTTTTATGTTTGACTAGCGTTGCGAAGAGAAACAAATGTAGTAAGATTTAGCAATCTATTGGCGATAGAAATCGATGAGTCAATGCACCCATCCACGCATACATACACGACTGTGTATACATACACATTTACCAACCTATATATATATATATATACTAGACGAATCGTTGACTCACAAGATTCTGGTTACAATAGCAGCTTATGATCATATTGATGTTTCTGTTTAGAAAGAGTAAGATATTCTAATTAGCATTTCATGATTCTCGTTAAATCGAAAATTTGTTTGATTAAAATTGACGTCCAAAGGTAGTTTTAGTTACCCGTGAAAATTGTTTGATTCTCTAATAAAAAAATCACTACTCTATGCTGTTGAAATCTAATAAAAATCACTATAATAGTCTGCGTTATGTAAACATTATTGGCCTCGCCCAGGGTCAAGGAGACCGGGGTTCAATCCCAGGTCGAGTCATACCAAAGAATCAAAAAATTGTACTTGATGCGGCCTTGTTTAACTATCAGCTTTCTAAGGAAAGGATTAAGGTTAAAGTTGAGCAATCCAGCGAACTGTGTAACATCCTTCGCTACACCTTGGTGTGGTGGCTAATGAAAAAGGAGCCTTCAGGTTACTCTCGTCTAAGGTCGCCAGTTTTATTTTACTTACTTATATATACTTATTCTTTGCTTGTTTCAGGTTGTGTCTACTTTGCAGCAAACTAGAATCAATTGGTGACTGTCTGTGAGGAAAGCTGCACCATGATGCAAATAACTTCTCCAGAGATTTTGAAACGGCTTGCTCTAATGTTTTGCTTTCACGGTGGCAGCTTCAGTTTGGGGATTTCTGAGTGTTTAGGTGTCAATCTGAGGACATTGCAGAGTATTCGAAAGGAGATGCTTGGGTCCAATGGTGATTACAAAGTTACAGCAGTTCGAAAGCCTCACTCTGATCGTTCTGATTAAAAAAAAAACTTCTGAATTCGATTGCGCATTGGTCATACAAAGCTTACCCACTCTTTCATACTGAAACAGGAACCACAACCGCAGTGATTGACCTTTCAGACAACTTGCACGGTTAAACACATTCTTATAGAATGCAGAGCTTTCGCTGTCATCAGAAAGCAATTTTTCAAGGTGAATAGTTTAACCGATTTGTTCGAAAACGTCAAAATAGATGACGTTCTGTCCTTCTTGCAAGAGACAGGGTTGTACGAAAAAATATGACGAATTAAAACAGATTAATCATGTGCAAACAAATGAAATCCTACTCATAGAAAATTTTAACAACAAAGTATCCGTTCAGATATCTTTAGTTGAATAAAATTTGGCGTTAAATAACCTACAAAGGTTGATACGCCATAAAACCCAACCAACCAACTAACCAACCAACCAGAATTTGTTGCTGAGATCCTGGCTAAGTTTGAAAACAATTCACAGCAAGTTAATCAGGTCCATACCTTAACATGGAAAAGTTAGAGTTTTTTTTTATCAGGAAAGCAGTGTATGTAGGCATTTGGTATTCCTTACACGAAATGAGACGAGGCTATTTTTTATCACAGGCCGGGGAGTAGAATAGGAAAGACCAATCGGCAACGCTTTTGAACTAACTCAAGCATCTTCCCCAACAGAACATGCTTTGTTTTTTTCTCAGATGAGAAACGTTTCAACCAAGATCTGATGGTGAACGCACAGAAGAACCGTTGGTTTGCTCTGTAACCACGAGATATACTGATATTGATGAACACCAAACACCCAGTCAACATCATGAAGTATGGAGATCTACATCAAGTGCCTAGAAAATGTAGTGCTCAACTGGATTGAGAGGTGAGGGCGGTTACTGAATGATCCTGGCAAAAGAACTCGCATCATGCCACATAAAGAGTTGATTGTGAGAAAATTGATGCCACCACATCACCTCTAACATCAACTTGCCTAACACCCAGATTGCAATCATCCTTTATTATGTGTGTGGTGCGATGGCGTAAGAGACCAACAAAACTCTGTGAAACAGAAAAGATGAAATGAAGGCAAGGATCACAGCAGATGTACCAATTTAAGCAAGAAAACCGTCAGAAAGGATTGCAAGATATTCCGAAGTTGTCCGAAGGCCGTGCTTGAAGCCAATGGCGATTTCTTTGAATAAATTTAATTTGGTATTGGAATAGTATTCATTTAGTTTTGGTGAGTAAATTTGATAAAGCGAGAGGTCAGTGTTATTTTCATTATATATATATATATATATATATATATGCGCGCTCGCGCGCGTGTGTGTGTGTGTTTGTGTCAGTGCATGTGTGCGTGTGCGTGAAAACTGGAAATATTTCCAATTGTATGAATATGTGCAAATATGGAAAAACTCGTCTTCAGAGGATGGTTTTATTTGTAGTTTAGATTATTTGCCAACGTTAAACATTTCAGTTTTTATAACTTAATCAGGGCTCATGAGTTTTTGAATAAAACGAGAAAAAATGAGAATTTCTTTTAATACTATTTCATCTAAAGATTTTATGTTTTTCATATTTTCGCAGTTTCAGACAAGCACACATACACACACACACATACACACACACACAAACACAAATAAACATACAAATATATATATATATGTATAAATTCAAAAAAGAAAATTGCATAAAATTGCTTGATTCTATTTCGATAAAGTAGGTATAAAATCAATCATATTTGAATTATCAACTCTCAAAGACCGTTATAAATATAAATATTTGAAATATTGTGTGAAGCATGTTCATTCTCGTGACGCAAACAAAATTATACATATATATATATATATATATATATATATATATATATGTCATTCTCTTTAGAGAGTTTTTCACAGCACCTTTAGCTGCTGGTTTATCACTTGAGTGTGAGTGACAGCAAGTGTCCTGAAGTTTCCAAGACTCTTCTCAGTATTCTGGCCGATCGAACAATGCTGTAGTTTAGATGGTCTCCACTCGTCCTCTTATTTTCAAGTCTTCTATTCCCTATAGCGATTCTTTAGTGACTATCTTTTTTTTTTTTTTTTTTTTTTGTTAAATGTCACCAGGTCTGGTCCTTTGACCGAGATTATATAATCCTTTTGTATCTGAAAATCACAGAGGAATTTGTGCATCGCATTTCCAAGGACGGATTTTCATTTGCGGATATACCATTTGTTTGTATGATCATATCTCAATTTTTTGCACAATTCCCACTGTATCACCTTTCCCACTCAGTCGTATTTAGTCTTATATCCTTTTTGAGTTAGTTTGCTGCATTCGCCTATTATGTGATTGATTTTTTCGTCTCTATCCCCACATAAACTACATTTGCTCTATAGTTGTGACTTATGTATTCTTGTTTAGATATCATCATCATCATCATGTCGCGCCGCCAGCGCGGATATCCCTGACCGTCTCTCGCCATTTCTCCCTATCATTCATCGCCTCCGGCAGGTCTTCAGGGTTACATCCCGTGTCCTCACATAGCTGCTGTATGTAAGTTCGTGCTGGTCGTCCTACTCTTGCACATCCATGTGTGGGTGTCCACAGGAGTACATCGCTTATGAGCTCGTCCTTGCTTCTCCAGCAGTGTCCTGCGTGTCTGGTTCGTCGAACTTGTATAGTTTTGTGATGGGGGGCAAGTGTCCGTATAGTTGGAGTCTCGTGGGGTGTTGTCGCCAGGACTTGTTTAATACTGCTCTCAACATTCTTGTGTAATTTCCGTCCAGCCTACTCTCCAGCCGCTTCGTAAGCGTCCATGTGGTGCATCCATATAGCAGTATCGACACAACCGCTGCCTGGAAGAAACTGCGTTTCATTTTATCAGTTAGGTCCGACTTCCATATGATCGAGAGCCTATCGATAGCTGTCCATGCCTTCGTCAGTCGTGTGTCGATGTCTTTCTCGGTTGATGAGACGCTGCTTCCTAGGTAGGTGAATTTGTCGACTAGTTTCAGAGAGGCTCCGTCTAGTGTGGCAATGTTGCCCGTTTGGTTGTAACACATATATTCGGTTTTGTTTGCATTGACATGGAGGCCAATGCCAGCTGCGGCTCGTTCCAGACTATGCAGTAGTGTCTCTGCTTGATTAGGCGTATTCGCTAGTAACGCCAAGTCATCAGCGTAGTCGGCGTCCGTGATTGTTTTTGCGGGGTACCTTTTGCTTCTTCTCTTAGTCAGCTCGAAGCCATTTTCTCTGATTTTGTCGATCGAAGTCCTAAGCACATAGTCTAGACAGATGATAAAGAGGTACGGGGCTAGTGTGTCTCCTTGTAGTACTCCTGCAACAATGTCGAAGTATTCCGTGTCTCCATCTGGTGAACGTACTTTCACTTTGGTGTTTCTGTAGAGAATCATTATCGCTGCTACGGTTTCTTTTGGTAGGCCGTATGCTAGTAGGATTTGCTCCATCTTCCCTCTGTGTATGGAATCGAAGGCCTTGGTAAAGTCGACAAATAGTAATGTCGCCTGTAAGTTTTTTGCCCGAACGCCTTCCAGGATTCTACGGATGGTCAGTATTTGTGAGGTTGTGAATCTATTTCTCCGGAAGCCATTTTGGTTTTTCCTAGTTGGTCCTTATAGTGTTGTTTTAAGCAGCTTTCAGAAGGGATTCAGTTTCTCTCTTAAGATCTCCCTTTTATTGCTATTTCCATGTTTTCGCTTGTGAGATGTCGCTTGTGTGACGGCAAATTAAAATAAAAAGATCCCCGGATGAGCACCCATTTAAAAGCGTATGGGGACTGGTGCATTTAAATATTGTTATCACCAAACGGGGAGTTTATTTTTCGCACGTGTGAAGACGGAACGGTCTGGCACTCGATCCCTCGTAGAATAAGTCCTTGTTCAGAGTCCTTTCTCGGGCATATAGGAACTGGTATATTATGTGGGGGTTAATTTGGGGCTAGACTGACCGCTGCTGGCAAGCGGTTTCCAAACTTCACTTTAACACACACACACACACCAGGCCACTAGCTCTTCCTATCCCTAGAACAATGGAAGATATGGACCTCTAGGTTTAGATATAATAATATTAATTATAGTGGTCAACAATTCCAGTTTCCCGAATAATATTTTTAAAGGAAAGAATAGGACAATTTAGACGAGAATAAAATAAGGCGAAAGAAGCTGAAAACAAACATGAACTAGACAACTTGACACAGACAACACAATGAACAAACTTCAACACGTGAGGACATTAAAATATAACAATCTTTTTAATACACACGCGGACACACATATTCAACGTGTCGGCTATATTATCAGCGGATAATACATAACTATAAATGTCTTTCTTCCTTTTTTTTCTTTTCTTTCGTCTTTCTTTAAAATGAGAAAGAGAGAGAATGCTTAAGAAGGGTGTTGAGAGAAACAGTCTTAATGTTTACTTATCTTTGACGGGTTCCTTCGGAGAGTATTTTCTCTTTTACGGGCTAGCGAAATTTTACATATATTATATATTATATATATATTGCTCTGGTTTGAAGGCATATGGTCTTCTTGTCCCAGATTCTATTTCGCTTCCTCTCCCGGTGATTTCGGCGGTAGTTTCAATATATCTAATCACTTCAACTACTGTCCCGCAAATCCCGGTTCTGCTGCTTCGCCCGGAGTTTGGCACAAGATTCGCTCCATCTGTTCACGACGACATCTCTCTTCAAAACTGATTTTCTTTTACCCTATTTCTGCTGACGGAAAGAAGGTGCCACTTCCGTTTTAGGGTTCTGGCCAATCATTTCGATTCTATCTTCTTCCTTCCCCTGTCAGGCGATTCTTTAGGACTCCAATCTCTTTCAACCAGTCACAGAATGCAAACATTTGTTGGCTTTCATTCTGACCTGGATTTATTACTTCGGCCGCGAGGGATTGACCTAGATTCCTATTCCTCTCTTAACGGTCATTCTTTGGGCGGCCTGCTAATTCAAACACGGAGGGGTAGGGGACATTCCTTAATTCTCTCCTCTCAGCGGTAGACTACGTGACACTTGTTAGTCACTTAAAATGCCCATACAGTTGTTTTTCTTCCCATTTTTGTTTTCTAGTTTTCTAGGTATTTTTGTTCTGTTGATCCTCGTCCATTTGTTTGATGGTGTCTTCTAACATTCCCAAGTATTTGTATGTTTCCTTTTCTCTGAGTGTTCTAATTTTTTCTTGATTTGGTAGTTCCATTCCTTCCGTTATGTGTCGTTTCCTGCTTTTCATTACTAGCATGGCCCATTTTTCTCTGCCGTATTCCATCCCGATGTCCTGACTGTATATTCTCACTGCCAGTATTAGACTTTCAAATTCTTTTTCGTTTTTGGTTAATAGTCTGATATCATCCATATTAATATCATTATTATTAGATATTACTTTTTAACAAAATCCGTTGTCAAAAATGTAATTACAACACTTCCTTACTCAAAGTTAAGATTGCAACAGGGGTGTAATTATTTTTGGACTGCTGCATATTCATATTCTTCGTTACAAAATTTCACTATTGTAAAATCTCGAAGCAAATAATACATTTTTATTTTATATTGTTCCTCCTGAAATAATAAAACCCTAATATATTTGGTTTAGAAGAAAATTATCTACTTTATAAAAAAGATTTTAGGTATGCAAATATATATACTGATAGATAGATAGATTCTGCCAAAAATGTATACATACTTCAGAAAACAAAAATCTAATATTGAAATAACATTAGTTTTGAAATATTTATACAGGTTTTTTCTTCTTATCTGAAGTGTGTACACAGTTATTGCAGACTCTCTCTCTCTGTTCAGTTTCTTTGTTTAATGGCATATCAACCTTTGTAGGTTATTTAATGCTAAAGCCATCCTTCTGGAAGAACAGCAGTGATGCTATTTAACCCATAGCTGGGAGGATAAGGGGTTCATAACTTTCCCAATGGTATTTGTCCGAAAGTGAACGTTGGAGTTCGAACTCGCTTATTATGATTCCGCTGTCCACCGTTTTAATCATTACATCATGACGACACCCCCCATCTCTCTCTCTCTCTCTCTATATATATATATATATATATATATAAAGATCATTAAATAATTCAAGACTTTTTTTTTCGTATGGGCACTTCTATTGAAAGTACACACATGAAACTAATCCCCCTCGAAGTAATCTCCACCGGCTGCAATGCACTTGTAGTACCGTTCCAACAGCCTCTGGAAGGCCCCACGGATGTCCTCTTGTTTGAGCGTGTCAATCACCTTTGTCACAGCCTCTTTCATCTCCTCGATTGTCTCATAACGACAGCCTCTGAGCTTAGGGAATAACCAAAAGTCACAGGGAGCAAGGTCTGGACGATAGGGAAGGTGAGGAACTGTCTTGATGCCTATCTTAGTCTAATCGTCAGTGACAAGAATGGAGTTGTGGACTGGTGCATTGTCCTAGGGAAAATACCACTGAGCCGATTTGAAGAGTGCTGGCCTCTTCCGACGGAATCTCTTCCTGAACTCCCTTAAAACCTCAACATAGTAACCCTAACCCTAACCCTTTGGCGAATCAACTCTGGTGTATTGACTTCCTTACTCCTCCCACACCTTTCATCATCACTCATAGATTCCCTTCCTTCCTTGAATCTCTTATGCCACTCAAAAACTGATGTTCGATTCATGCAAGATGGTCGAAAAGCAGTCTGAAGCATTCCATATGTTTCTGTGGCATATTTTCCAAGTTTAAAACAGAAATTTATTGCATATCGTTCATCTAAAGTGTCCTGACGTCCAGATTGCATTTTTGAAATTCACCATCTGTGACAATCAGGCTTTAGTAGGGTGTATTCCAATTGCTGCTGTAGCTGTTGATTTGAACCTGAAATCCTAAAAATTGGTCAGTCATCTCATAAGATGTATAGCAATAACATACTGAATTGTCAAGAATCTACAACAATTTTAAATACATGTACAAAAAAATCGGGAAACTTATTGAAAGCACCACACACACACACACGTATATATATATATATATATATATATATATATATATATATATATATATATATTGGGGGATTTATTTATTCATTTATTTATTTCGTTCTTACATAAATACCAATTAGAGGTAAAACAGGCAGTGTAAACACACTCCGAGAAAAAGACAGCAGTGACCGATATATAAAAGGCATAACCAAGTGAAAACCATTCAAACTTCAAACACGTGTGAGTTCAAGTCTCATTAAGTACCCCATGAACAAAGCTTTGTGCCAAAGATGTATGTAAGAACGAAATAAATAAATCCTAAAAAAAAAATTTATTCGTGGACCCACTCATTTATATATATATATATATATATTGAACTGTTAGGCAGCAACCCGTGCAGTTGAAAAACACCCACCCACACATGCATACATATAAGCACATACATGCACTCACAGATAGATAGATAGATAGATAGATAGCGTCAGTCTATTCATATCTATCATAGATTGAGAGAAAAAGACTGACGCTATATATACAAAGATACACACACACATACACACACACACACATATATATATATATATATATATAGAGAGAGAGAGAGAGAGAGAAAGTGAGATGAAAAAGGTAATGCTGTCTTTATAGATAGATGGATATATAGATAGATAGCTCCTTCTTATCAGAAGATCGCCAATTCTTTATTGAGTACTGCAGGACCACGTGCATGCAGAAGATTTTTCATCTCTGGCCATCGCTGCTGAACTTTGAGGAGATATCTCCGCAGAACGATCACGGCAACATTTGCTTCTGTTACACACATACCACCCTATGTATATCTACAACTAGAATCCAATCACAACTCGTCCAATGTGATTTAAAGCTGGATTAACCGCAAGTTTCCTTATCAGGTGTCATCAGTCTTCACATCAGAATACCTCTATTTTTCAGTCACTATCTTTTTACATTATGTCTGTGGTTAGATAGTACTGCTTTCATTAATACTTAATTTATATTACGAAATAAATAAAAGGCTGACCTAGTCAAGCCGAAACGAATGGATAAGAAAGATCTATAAAGAATAAATAAATAAACTAAATTACTGGTCAGCCTCATACAGAGAAAAATTACGAATCCTAGATAGCATAGGAGCTATTCTTTGAAATCTATGTGAGATAGTCTGAAAATTTTTGGTGAAGGATTTAGGGAATATAGGTATACCTTGGGCAACGTCGTTTTGAGTTATGTCGTTTGTCAAAAGACATATAGAAAAATAAAAACCAATTTTAAGTCATTTTATTCGACAGTCCGCCACAAATATTGAAGTCATAATATCACTAGAAAGGTGTTAAAAGCACATAAAATCAAGCAATGAATAAGAATAAAAGGATATAAAATCATATTAAAATATGTACATTTACAGTAAATGTTAATATAATTCTCATAAATCCTAGAGAACGAAATATGAAAACATCTGTGAATTTACGTTGTCATCTTATTCAGCGGTCTTTAAGAGCTCATTTTCATTTATAATGTATTAGACCAAACTATATTCACAAATAAAGAGTCTGCAATGTACTGTAAAGATCGCTAAATAGTAAACATCTACATTTACAAGCATGTACGTCCACATTAGCATAATGGTTAGAGAATTCACCAATGGCCTAGGAGAACTGAGTTCAATCCCAGGTCGAGTCATACCAAAGACTCAAAAAATGGAACTTGAAGCAATCCAGTGAATGGAGTAGCGCTCACCCTTACACCATGGTGTAGTAGCAATTGAAAAGTGAGCCTTCGGGTCACTCTCGACTACGGTCGCCAACTTTTACTTTATGGCCAAATATTTGTAAATTTACATTACTTTTTTTCTATATGATATTAAAAACAAAAAAATATTTGTTGAAAAGCTTAAAATTGATTCTCATTGACCATATATTATTAAAGATGTAATTGTAATTGTAAATAAAATAGAGAACTGGGAATGGTTATTTGTGGTTTAGCTGAGTGACAAGTATATTTGGAGACAAGTAAATCCGATTTAACTCGTTTTTCGATTGAAGTCGCTTCTTCTGGAACAAATTAGCTACATAAGGTGATGTATACATGTATATTTTGTATGTGAGGTTAGAAGGTACTTAACTGTCATCGAGAGCAGGATACCGGAACTACATGCGTTTGAGCCAGAGAGAGAGTGAGCCTGAATAGCAACCTGGACACACACAAAATTTTACCAACCATATCGAACAGTCATGTTGGTATAGAAAGTAAGCTTCAAGAAATACCTATTCATCACCTTTTTTTCTCTCTCTCTCTCTCTCTCTCTCTCTCTCTCATCTCTCCCCCCTTTCTCTCTCTCTCTCTCTCTCTCTCTATCTATCTCTCCAAAAATCAATCGTATTTCGATTAATTATCTACGGAAAATATTAAAAGCCAAACTGAAAATTCTTGCGTTGGTATCAGTTAGTATTAACGTCAACCGGACATTGGCATAATGGTTAGAGTGTTCGCCAATAGCCCGGGAGACCTGGGTTCAATCCCAGGTCGAGTCATACCAAAGACTCAAAAAATGGTACTTGAAGCTACCTTGCTCAGCACTCAGCATTAAAAGGTAAGGATCAAGGGTAAAGTGGGGCAATTCAGGGAAAGGAGTAGCGCCCTCCCCTACACCTTGGTCTAGTAGCTATCGAAAAGGGAGCCTTCGGGTCACCCTCTACAAACGTCGCCAACTTTACTTTACTTTACATAGTATTAACGTGACAAGAAAAATATCTTGTAGCCAGAAAAAAAAGTCCAGAACCTGCTTTCGTCACGATAAACCAAACACCAACGAAGAATTCAATCACTATTCGCAGAAAGACTTGTAAAGATGAGATCTGTGATTTGTATGTCATAATTTCAACTCTCTGAAAAACCCTCATCCAAAATAGTCGTCCGAAGTGGCTATTCATCACACATTCCTTTGACCACAAGGCTCACAGCCATTTGTACCTGCAGCAACTATGGTACTGAAATAGTACGGTGAATACGATTTTTAAAAAAATCATTTTAATGCGATCGTGGTAAATCTTCTTTGGGAACTGCCCAGAAAATTTGACGTCATTATCTACATCGTTTCACTTGGAATCACTTAATTCTACTTAAGAATCCCAAAATCAATATCCTTCCAGTCAAAATTGCTTATTTCAAAATGTACATACATACATACGTACATACATATACACATACCAAATACAGATGAAAATCGCCCAAGATATAATGAAGGACATAGGTTTAGTTAAATGGCGTTTGCTAAAATGATTTTAATTCCCTAGAAGTTAAAAAATAGCATCCAAAACCCAGATTCTGTCCTTGGTTTCGTTTTTGCTTCTTATAACCAACGGTCGAACATGGTCACAACTACCTCAGCCACAGGACCTGAGATATTGATCTCTCAGCAAAGCGGGAAAAGGCAAAAATAGCATAACGTACTTTATAAAGATTTTACTGAAACGTTAGGAAAAAAGCCGTTTCCAGTCGGTATAAATTCCGTACTATTTTCCCCTTATCTTCATATCAACAAATATCTCATGTATATACCCCACACTTTTAGATGTAAAGCCTCTCATTCGTCAATCGACATTTTCTATTGACTCAAGCTCTCAGGAATAACATGGACTTTTTATCGGTTCTACCATCTTATCAATTATTCTTGGCTATACGGTCGGATGTGTCACAATCCAAACTCAGTTTCCTCAAATCTGAACAAATGACAGAGCCTTAGGAAGTAGCCTGCTCGTAATGAGACTCAATACTCTGCCCCTGGGTCGCCATTGTGTCTGGATTGCTAGCCTCGTTTTCATTCTACTAAAGAAAACTTTGGGAAAGGGTGATAAGTAATGAATGATTTGGAGAGAGAAATCTCATCAGACGATAGATATGTCGGGGACGGAAGATGAGTGGGTTGCAGCGACGAAAGGGGCACAATGAACTTTGGTTGCCCTTGGCAACGAAACAGGACGCTATTGTCAGTTCGTTTGGCATCGTTTGGGTATAGAAATGGCAGACAAGATGTAAAAACTGAAGTAAAGAAAGAATAACAGAGAGAGAGAGAGAGAGAGAGAAAGCGAAAGTCGAAATTAAGAAGATATAAAAGGACAGAACATTTAGGAAAGTAAAAAAAAAATGGTGCTGTGAAAATGGTTGGAGAAAGAAAGAAAGAAAGAAAGAAGGAAAGGGAAAAAAACGAAGGATGGAAAAAGGAGATTTTAAGAATTCAACAGAAAGAGGAGATTAGATCTATGTAAAAGAAAAGAAAGTTGAAAGAAAGAAAAGAATTGAATTTAAAAGAAGAAAATAAAAAGAAAGAAGAGTCGAATAAAAAAAAAGAAAGAAGAGAAACCGAAAAATGACGAAAGAAAAACGAAAAAAGAAAAAAAGAAAAAGGAAACGAAAAGAAAAAAAGGAGATGAAAAATTTTTAAAAATGATGAATAAAATGAAACGGGAAAAAAATTACGAAAGAAAAAACGAATGAAAGAAAATGGAAAGAAAAAAATCGGATATTAAAAATATGAAGCTAATACGATCTATTAAGAATAGAAGAAAGAATGAATGAAAGAAGTGATTGAAATATGAAGGAAGGAAAATAGAAAGAAAGAAAGAATAGTAAACTAAAAAACCGAAGGAAAGAAAATGAAAAAAAGAAAAAGAGTATATGAAAAAATAGAAAGAAAGAGAAAATAAAATCTATGAAAAGGAGAAGTAAGGACGAACAAAATAAAAAGTATACATAAGAAAGAAAAAAAAAAGAAAAAGTAATGAAAAAATAGAAAAGAAATAGGGGGATGACAACGAAAAAATAACGAAAGAAATTATTTTAAACATGAATAAAAAGAGAAAATAGAAACAAAAAAAATAAAATTTTAGATATGAAAAAGAACAAAAATTGAACTGATGAATAAACGAAAAAAAAAAAAAGAGCGAAAGAAGAACCTGAAAGAGAAAATAACAAGAAAAATAACTAAAATGAAAAACAAAATTTTAGCGAGAAAGAACAAAGCCACAAATCATAAGAATTCAATACAATATGGCGCTGGTCAAAGATATAAGAAACTTTTGTCAGGTCAATGCGTCTGGCTAGGGTGTAAAGTCCACGTCTATTGTACACTTTTCTGCTTCAAGTAGCCCGTTCTTCAATCGGTCTTAGTTAAATGAGAGGCCACAACATTTCTACTGGTCACCAAGTGCTGCAGGATTTATTTGTGTCAGTGAAATATTTGATACGACTTTGCCAGGACAACATCTCAATTAATATGTAGCGCTCGTTAACGTTCATTGTCGGTTAAAATTGCAGACACGACTGTAGATCTAATATGTTCATACTTATCTACTTTGGTCGCCTTGAGAGTTTTCACATATCTGCTGTCTTTTTCGTTCAATTAAAAATCCTTGAGAACACATTGACTTTAGGCTGAGTTGTACTTGCTTGAGTCAAATTTTTGCAATATTTTGGTAACATGAAGAACGATTCGCCAGCTCCGGGTGTTTTTTGCCTTAGTTGTGTGGGTGACTAATCATGCTAAGACTGAACTGCATGACGCCCAGCTCACCTGATACTCCCCTAGTGGTACTCGCCGGATTTTGCTTCATAGCTCGTAGAACGGCATCGGAATCCACGGTTGACTGTATTAGGATGAAATTTTCTATCACCTTTCGCACAACATATGTTTTTAATAGATTCCACGAACTAGTTCGAACTAGTAACAAGTTCCCGAATTAGTCTAATATGTAAGTTCACCAGTGCGACTTTCAAAGCACACACGGGGTGAAGCAATACGCAACATGTCAGCGTACCAACTACCACGATACTACCAACCACAAAGGGTAGTTTAAGTAAGTAAAGTTGGTGACTTGAGTCGAGGGTGAGCTGAAGGCTCCTTTTTCAATAGCTACCACACTGAGTGTAGCGGAAGGCGCTACTCCTTTCCTTGGATTGCTCCACTTTACTCTTGATCCTTACCTTATAATGCTGAGTGTTAAGCAAGGCGGCATCAAGTACCATTTTTGAGTCTTTTGTATGACTCGACCTGGGATTGAACCCCGCTCTCCCAGACCACTGGCGAATTCGATCACGTTATATACGGGCAAACTAGCAGGTATCAAAAGATTACAAAACTTTGATTCACTATAGCATGAACTTAACGCTACTGACAAGAATGGCTATTCTAGTCCCTACTGTTTTGTTTTGTTTTGAAATATCGTTTCCTTTATCAATGTTATTCTTGACAGCCCAGTTGGCTGAGCTGTAGAATAAACTGACTGCTTCTCTTTGGAAAGGTATGTCTCCCACCCGCAACGAGTGTCTTGGATATGACAGTATACCATCACATAGTGAGGCTCCACTCATTGAGGTTTGGTGAATATGGAATATGGAATACTCCTTCATTGCCATTAGTCCCAGGTCCACTCTGACCGGGAGAGGTCTCATCTGATAGGGACCAATCAATGGGTCAAATAGAACTGTTTGACATTTAACTATGTGTAAACAAATAACTTATATGAAATTGAATTGTTAGAAGCAGAACTGTATGATCTTTTAACTGCGTGTAGAAAAAATAACTGATGTTTAATTGAATTGTTTGTAATACATAGCAATGGAGGTGTCCTCGAGGTGTAATGGTTAAAGCGATAGACTGTGGAATCGTACTAAGCGAGTTCGAACCCCAGTCGCTCTATTACGTTCACTTTTGGGCAAATACCATTGGGAAAGGTATGAACCCCCTTATCCTTATGGGTTAAATAGTACCACTACTATTCTTCGAGGAGAATGGCTTTGGCATTAAATAACCTACAAAGGTTGATACGCCATTAAACAAAGAAACCAATCAACCAACCATAGCAATACTTGGAATTGTTTAATTGTATGCAAACAAATCAGTAATGTTGAATAGAATTATTAGAATAAATTAGCAATAAGTGAAACTATTTAGCTGCGTGTCTGAATTTAAATATTGGTATAACATAGCAATATTTGGAAACTTTTGATTGTGTAAATGAATGAATAGTATTCAATAGAATAATCAAGGTTACATTCTGGTTCATTTGTTGAAGTGCTTCCCTCGTCTACCTCAAATATGATCCTGAGTATCTTAAAAGGAGGACAGCTCAGGCGTTCACCCCTTTGATGAGGTTTCTGTCATATAGCTTGGTTTTGAATAGTTTAATGGTTCTCCTGAGTTACTCTTTTTAAATTTTTTCTTTCATCTCTGCTTGTTTGATGGTGTCCGCTTCCAATATTCCAAAGTACTTGTAAGTCTCCTTTTATATGATTTTTTCTTATTTTTTTTCCAGATTTGGTTGTTCTATTCCTTCCATCATTTTGTTATATAATTGCGGAGGGTTTTTTTTATATTATCATTTTTTGTTTTATATATCTTGCCTTTCGGTTTAGTTAGGCTGAGAACCTTTCGCTTAGTGCATGAGTTAGTTGGTGCATGGGTTAGGTGAGTGCAGGTGTTCACACGCGTGGGGGGCGGATGTGACAATCAGAGATGTTACGATAAAAAACCCATAAAGTAAATGAGACCGGATACGTGAATGACGTCATCCCCGGAAGCGCTGATGATTTTGAGGATTTGAAAAAAAAACAGTTAGTTGAGTTTCGGACTTAGACGGGGCAAGTTAATTTTTGGACCGAGGCGAGGCGAGACCAGTTTGGGTCTACAAAATGTGCCGCCCGTGGTGGGGTTCAAATGGAAAAGTCAGCATAGAAAGAAATTGTGTGTGTCTCTCTCTCTCCTCATGTCGAAAAACCTTAAACCCAAAAAGGTAAATAAAAGTTTTGTACCTGAACCAATTTCGTGTATTTCGGGATTCCCTATGTATATTTCACGTGTTCGTTTCTTGGTCGTATATTTTTGGACGTGGATATGCGACAATTTGCCGTTTTCCGCTTCTAATTATTAGCATGGCATATTTCTTATACCAAATTCCTTCCCTATATCCTGAATGCATATCCTCACTGCCTGTATTAAGATTTTCAATTCTTTTTCATTTTTGGCAAACAGGTTGATGCCGTCCATGTGGTAGATATTTTCTTGCAACTTATGAAGTTTGTACCCGCCAGTGAATTTACTAAATATACCTTAAGTTTTATTTAAGTCCTTGGGTTTATTTCACGCTAGTTTTAACCGGTTTTTTTTTTCACCGAAGAGCGAGTAATATAGAGTTTTCTCAGGTAACCAGGACTGGTATTTTCTATATCATATTTCTATTATTCCAGCTGCTCTTAAAGGAGCTGTGGTTTAGATTGTGTGAATTCATTCTCTGATCTCCAATACTTTTCTAGCGCTTTAGAGACCATTTCAATGACGCCAACTAAAATTAGAATCACTGACACCTTTATATTCCACAGCTTTTTCAGATCTCTGGCAAGATCAGTCTTTGTCAATATTTTCATTTTCTCTCACTTTTTCTTGATAGTTTTTTTTTTAATATTATATGCACAACGTTTCCTTTTCATGGTTAGTCATCAAATTGGAAAGCAAACTTTGTTTCTTAAACTCATTCAATATTTTATTACATCATATTTTCATATTCATATCATACAGGAAGTCTCAAAATAAATGCAGCAAATTGATTTGATCATGATTTATTCATCATCATCATCATCATCATCACGTCCCTGACCCTCTCTCGCCATTCCTCCCTATCGTGCATTGTTTCTGGCAGGTCTTCAGGGTTACATCCTGTACCGGAACAGAGCTGCTGTATGTAGGTTCTAGCTGGTCGTCTAGCCTTTGTTTGTCCATGTGAAGGGGTCCACGGAAGTACATCCCTTATGATCTCGTCCCTTCTTCTCAAGCAGTGTTCCGCATGTCTGGTTCGTCTAACTTTGATAGATTTCGTGATGGGTGGTAGGTGGCCATACAGCTGCCGCTTTGTGGGGTGCTGCCTCCATGACTTGTTCCACTTCAAGACAAGAGTTCAAAAACTGATGAGTAATATATTGTCTTTTACTATATTGTCATTTAAAAATGCATG
Organism: Sepioteuthis lessoniana; assembly: GCA_963585895.1. Taxonomy (NCBI): domain Eukaryota; kingdom Metazoa; phylum Mollusca; class Cephalopoda; order Myopsida; family Loliginidae; genus Sepioteuthis; species Sepioteuthis lessoniana. The sequence continues at coordinate 95,096,243 of OY757912.1, forward strand.
AAGGATATTATTTTTGTCGTTGTAAAATCACTGCTGTATACTATCTGTGTCTTAAATGCAAAGACCATTTTACTGTAATTCCAAATTAAAATTGAACCTGATCAAGTGAAGCTAACACTATTATACATTAACTTAGTTTTTTAGGTTATAATAATGTGAAATAGAATGCCTATTAGGACCCTAAAAAGCCTAAATAAGTACTTTAATGATTTAAAAAATAATAATAGTGGACGTTGACCAAGTGGGTAGTGTTTGCCAATGATCTGGGAGACCTAAGTTCAATCCCAGGTCGAGTCATACCAAAGACTTTAAAAATGGTACTTGATACCTCCTTGCTTAATACTCGGCAATATAAGGTACGTATCGAGGGTAAAGTGGAGCAATCCAGGGAAAGGAGTAGCGCCCTCCCCTACCCCTCGGTGTAGTAGCTATTGAAAAGGGAGCCTTCGGGTCGCCCTCGACTATGGTCGCCAACTTTACTTTTTTTTAACTAAGTTAAAACGTATTAATGACAAAAGGAAAAAAAATATTTTCAAAAGCCATGGGAAGCAGCATGACGGACGTAAAGGTAACCGGATAAACCCTCTGACGGCTCAACGCAATGCCTAACCAAGTCCTGGGCGTATGAACCCTACGGTTCAACGGCCAGGATCGATTGGGAAACTACAGCTGCTCATCTAAAACGGAGGCTTCTGTAGATGAGAATAAAAATAACCAACGAAAGATTACCATGACCCACATTCAAACCAATGATTTATTACTAAGATAAAAAAATCAAAAAAGATTACATGTCCTGGAAACTGATATAATAACAATAAAAAACACTGATTTAATGTCTCTATCTTAAAAGATGCATTTTTACAGTACATGTTCTAAATGACCACCATTGCGCTGATGACATACTTGAGTTCGTCGAGCGAAGTTGTCAATCACCATGCTTTCGTTTTTTGGTATGGCATGGAGCTTCTATCAGGTGGGCACTTTGAGTTCGGCATTGGATGGTGGATTGTTCTCATACACGTTGTCCTTCAAGAACCACCAGAGATAAGAATCTAGGGTATTCAGATCTGGTGAATACGGAAACCACTCGCGGCACCTGCTGATCGGCCGATTAGGGAATCGATGGTCGAGTCACTCCATCGTGGTGTTGGCTATATGTGAAGTTGCCCCATCTTGTTGGAGCCATTGCACATCTCGATTAACACCATGACGTGTTCCAAGTGGCCTCCAGAACTTGTTCAGCACATCAGTGTAATGCTTTCTGTGACAGTGACTGCCTCCTTGTGTGCGTTTTCATATCAAAACGGTCCGATTATTGCAAGTTTGAGATGGCCACCCTGGCCGTGAATTTCACAGAGTGCAAGGGACTCTAAATAATCTCGTCTGGGGAATCTGCATCCCGGTAGACAGAGTTATTGCAATTGACATGTCCACAGAGCCGGAGGTGTGTTTCGTCGCTGAACCAAACAAAATCATGGAAGTCAGGGTCCTCTTCAATCTTGTTCTCAAACCACTGGCACATCATTAAACGTTTTTTCCATGCCAGCAGGTGTGAGTTTATGCTTGATCTGGATTCTGTATGAGTACAGCTGAAGATCCTTCTTTAAAATTCTTTACATTGATGACCATGAAAGACCAAGTTCTTGAGAACGTCTTCCGAGGGATTTTTTCGGACACCTTACGACAGAATCTCTCTCCGCATCCATATCGTCAGGACATCTTGCAGTCAACTTCCTACCAGGTCTGAAGTTTTCTGCCTTCTTGTTAAGGTCGTTTACTGACTCGTTAGATTCAAATTTGTGTACCCAACGATAAATTTGGCTTTTCTGGAGATAATTATTAAAGTTAAATTTCCTGCAAAATTTTGCTTATACATTTTTGAATGATTTTGTCTCCAAATAATTTGTGACGCAAAATATTTTTTCTTCTTTTGTCCGGGGCATTGTGATAAAGAGTTAATGATTGCTATACTATTTTCAAATCTGAAACAAAAAGAACACAACATAATTATTAGTAGAGTTATAAGCAGTCACACGAGTCCCATCTATATTGAGAGTACCTGTATTTATCATATTACACCAGTGCGTTTTCTCGGTGGGGCTTAGAATACACATCAAACAGATATGTCCTGAGTATGACACTAATTTGTGTCTGACGGTGAGGCTCTGGAGATCTGGGGGACTATGAACTATTCCTTCATTGTCATCCCTCCCAGGTCTCCTCTGACCCGGAGCAGCATAATTTTTAGGGTCTAATCGAAGGATCAAATAAATCAGTTAAAAAATATTTATATTTGATAGAACTGTGAAAAAAAAAAAAACTGCAGAAAAATATGAAAATGAACATAGAATTAGCGTAATTCCTTCACTTATAAATTTGAAATAACCCTGGAATGATTGAAATATAATTAAAATCAATCAATCTTCTATTCCTTAATAGAACACTGGCCCAGTCGGCTGGGCTGTAGAATACACCGACTGCACCTCTGCAGATGGGTAAGACACCCCTCAGTAGGTGTCCTGGATATGATACTAAACAGTTTCAGTAATGCTGGAGGGTTGGGGAATGCGGAGTACCCCTACATTGCTATCACTTCCAGGTCCACTCTGGCCCTGAGTGGTAGCACCTGACAGAGTCCAAACGATGGATAAGATAAAACTGTTTGATATGTAATCTGAGTGCAAATTAATAACATATGCTAAATTGAATTGCTAGAAATAGAACTGTTTTATCATTTAACCATTTGTAGACAAATGACTGATATCTAATAGAATCGATAGTGATAGATAGAAATACTTGCAACCATTTAACTGTGTGCAAAAGAATGAGCTTGGGCTCGTTTAAAATGTTATCAACAAAATGTGTTTTTTAAATCATATAGATCGAATATATGTGTTTAAAAAGGATTTGGCATTAAATAACCAACAACTGTTGATATGCCATAAAATCAAACCAAGCGAAACCAAACGTAATAGAAAGTGCACTCAATATATTCATCTTGAGTATTGGCAAATAGCGTTCAAAAGTGTTTCAGATATTTAATCTAGCGCTTATAGCTATTTACAAAGGTTTGTTTAGTTGTATCACAAGGTCAAGAAGTGTGGGGCACCCAGTGAGGCCCGAAATCACTAGTAATAGTCATCCAGTATCTAGTCTCCTACTGTAGAATCCAGCAGTAATCACACATTTCGGCTGGAGCGACCTTAATATCAACGAAATAGTTTGGCGGAAGCCTTCTCAATTTGCCCAGTCGGCTGCAGAGGGGTAAGAACCCCCACCAACAAGTGTCCTGGATATGACACTGCGGAGTACCCCTTTATTACCATCGCTCCTAGGTCCACTCTAGCTTGGAGTGGTAGCACCTGATAGTTTCTATCTATGAGTCAAATAGAGCTAAACAGATAACTTACGCTAAACTGAATTGTTTGAAATAGAACAGTTTATATGTGTAAAAATTGATTTGGCATTAAATAAACTACAATGGTTGATGTGCCATAAAACCAAACCAAAGAGAACTGTCTCAATTTAAAATGTCCCCGTGTCATAGTGGGTAACATTATAGACTGTGATATTGTGTTGAGCGAGTTCAAACTCTACCCCTGCAATTCCGTTCACTTTTGGAGAAATAGTCAAGGGAAAGGTAAGAACATCCTTACCCCCAGCTATTTTTAAATAGTATCACCACTGTTTTTCTACACGGATAACTTTGGTATTTATCATCATCATAATCATCATCACGTCGCGCCATCAGCACGGATATACCTGACCCTTCACTTTGCTATTAAATAACCCATGTTATTGGCATTAAATAACCCAGGTTGATAAGTCATTAAACAAAGAAATCAAGCCAAACCTTTCCCCATGCTTATTACTTGTATTGCCAAGATTAGGTTGAAAAAAGAAATGATAAGAATGCAATGCCATTCCATTCTTTGTTGTAATGGGAGCTTATTGATTATGAAATCAGCAACAGTTTGCAAAATTATTTGTAACAAATAAATCAGAACAACTTAAGTCTCGTTACTTTTTAAACGCACATGGTATATTAACATGACAACTGAATGTGGTGAATATTCCTTCTCCACTGCCTTTCATTATAAAACGGGCTGCTCATGCTTATAAGTAAGTCATGTTCATTCTAATTACTCATATATGCTGAATAAACGGGCGCCCTTGGTGGTGTAATTGTTAGCAAGTTAGACGAGCAAACATTCACGAGTGAGTTCGAGTCTCATTGGATACTCCATTCATCCGGCCACGTCTAAGAAAAATGCATAGTAAATTACTACGATATGCAGAATAAAGCGGGCACATCGGGTGGTGTCATGGTTAGCAAGTTAAACTAGCAAAACTTCATGAGTGAGCTTGAGTCTAACAAGGTGTCCTATTCATCCAGCCTTGTGACATATCAAAGCAAAGAGTTTCATAGTTTTAAAGGTACCTCGGGTGTTATAATCGTTTGTAAGCTAGACTAACAAGCCTTCATGAGTGAGTTCGAGTCTCATTGGTTGCATCATTCATTCGGCCTTGTGCCACATCTTAGCAGAAAACCTTAGTAAATTACTATATGGCGAATAAAGCGCGCGCCTGGGTGGCGAAATGGTTAGCTAGTTAAACTAACGAACCTACACGAATGAGTTCGAGTCTCATTGGGTGCTCCATTCATACAGCCTTGTGTCACATCTTAATAAACAGCTTAGTGAATTACTATATGCTGAATAAAGCAGACCAAACGTCCGTATCGGCCGTGTTTTTCTGGTCTTCTCAGTTCAGTTTTTCGGTTAAGGCTGCCTGACATGGGTGCCAGGGAAGCCCAGCATATAACCTAACTAAGACAGACACTTCAATGTCCTAAGGGAGCCATCCCCATAGGCTCTCACCTTCTTGGGCAGAGCTTGGTTTGTTGGCTGCGCCTGAGGCACCTGTATTTAGAGGAATGTCGACGTGACCCAAGGCATTCTTGGAGCCGCTGGGAGAGTCTGGGTTATGCCCCTGAACCCGGCTACCACATTAAAAAGGCCTTGTGTTTCATTTTGGTACTTGCAGAGTACTGAATAATTACCAATAAGCTGAATAAAGCCTAAATAAGATTTCTTTAATCTATCTTCTATTGATTTCACTAAAGAATAAAATCAATCAGCTCAATTTAACGTTATAAATTGACCTTTAAGATATCGACCTAATCCTACATTTTGGAACTTTCGAATCAAACATTATAACTTACTGACCACTTAACGTCGTAATTTATATGCTTCTTCTGTAGCATGAGGCACAGATTACTTACAATCGTTGCTATTCCTAAATAACCACCCACCAGAAATGTATGGACTGGGTTAACTAGTATTGTTATAAAAAATGGCCACTATAAACCGAGTTCAAATCCTGAAGAATCTATTTCCGTCTCACTTATTGAACTTCGGAAAGGCATGAATCTATCTCTTCTCTGTCCAGTATGTGCGTAGTGGGGGTGACACACAAACCCCCTGTAATTTTTTATAAAATTGAACAACGTTTAGATAAAAAAATTGATGAAATTGCTCTTTTAATTGATTTATTTGTAAAATACTTTAAACTAATTATTGACTAAAATATAGTGGGTACAGTGTTTGTCAATAGCCTGGGAGACCGGGGTTCAATCCCAGGTCTAGTCATACAAAAGTACTTGATATCTGCTTGCTTAACACTCAGCATTTCAAAGCACGAATCAAGGGTAAAATGAAGCAATCCAGAGAAAGAAGTAGCACCCTCCCCTACACCTCGGTGTAGTAGCTATTGAAAAAGGAGTCTTCGGGTCATCCTCGACGACGGTCGCTAACTTTACTTACCAACAATAAGTATTTGATAAGATAGATTAAAAATAAATATAGTTACTTGTTCTTTTAAATGTTTATTATTTTGCAATGCTATATATATGTATATATATAAGTATTATTCGGTCCAGTTAAACCAGAGTTGGGAGTAATTCCTTCAGAACAAGAAAATCATTCAGGAGCTGAACATTTAAATTTTCCTGGTGGAGAGCTCAATGTAATTTTTTTACAGAGCAATATTTCTTTAAGAAAAAACCAAAGACTGGTTAATTTAGGATTATAAATTTATTTCCATCCTGTTTTTCAGTTTCTGGTGTAAACCAGAAACATGAAGAAAAATATAACAGGACTTCTTCAGATCCAATGGATAAATAAAACAGAATAGACACGTGGGGTGGAGGGGGAGAGGGAAGAGATTAAAGGAGTTACCTCCTCGTTTTATTGAATTTCCGTTTTTTTATTTACCTTTTTATTTTATTTTCAAACTTCCTCCGTCAGTTATAATTACGGTAATTTAACTAATTTATTTATTTGTTTAATTTATTTTGAACATAAAATAAATAGGTAAATAAAAAAACGGAAATTCAATAAAAAGGGGAGGTAACTCCTCAATCTCTTTCCACTCCCCCTCCACCCCACGTGTCTATTCTGTTTTATTTATCCATTGGATTTGAAGGAGTCCTGTTATATTTTTCTTCGTGTTTCTTGTTTACACCAGAAACTGAAAAACAGGATGGAAATAAATTTATAATACTAAATTAACCGGTCTTTGTTTTTTTCTTAAAGATATATATATATATAGGTAGAGAAAAGAAAGAGATAGAGTGAGTAAAGCATATTTCCCTTTAAAAATAGATAACTTTTATATATAATCTACATCATTTGAATTATATATATATATATATATATATAGTTCTCTTGTTTAATTACATATCAACCTTCGTGGATCGTTTAATATCGAAGCCATCCGTGTAGAAGAACGCTTGTGATAATATCTAACCCTTAACTTGGGGCAATAAGGATGTTCATGCCTTTCCCAAAGATATTAGTTTGAAATTGAACGTGATTGCACGACTGTAGTTAGAACAAGCTTACTACAATTTTGCAGTCTAGCGCTTCAGCCACAACACAATGCAGATCGATATATATATATATATATATATATATATATATAGTCAGCCACATACAGATCTGTTTCGTTCTATCAGAACTCATCAGTGTGGCTAGACAGTAGCTTCCCGTGGCTGCGATCGAAACCCGGTTGACTCAAACGCTAAGCCAAAGCTTCTAACCATTCAGCCAAGAGGAGACATTAACTGCGAAGTAAATTTTAATGAATCACAATTACTTTTGTTTACATACATCCGTTCAACGGTTGCCGAGACCTCAATTCATCTACGAAGAGGCTTGCAATGAGCGCTAAAGGCAACGCGATTACTTCTTCGCCAGAGAACTCAACCCCACGGGGGTAGGGGAGTATATATCCATATAATCATCCACACACACACATATATATATATATATATATATATATATATATATATGTATGTGTGTGTGTGTGTGTGTGTGTGTGTGTGTGTGTAAGTATTTCAGCATCTATGCAAATTTTGAGTTGGGTAGTATTTATGAAATGGTTTAAAATTTCCAAAATAATGTGCATAACAAAACTATCACACTGTCTGATTGATAGTGAAATCTACAAATAAAAGAAACAAAAACATTATCAAGAATAGAAGAGAAAATTTCCGGCAAATAGTATTCCAAAAACCACAGTGGGGAAAATACGTATCTGATACGATGCACCATATCATTTTCAACCAGCATTAATTCTACGAATGAAAAGATTTTTTTTTAATACTTGAAGTGTCTCTATTCTTTCGTTGATTTTGAAATGTTGACCAGCGACGTTGATAATATATTAACAGAAAGTTTTTGAAGTGTTATCGTTGATCGATGAATTTTTCGCGTGCTTGCAGCATTCTTTGTGTGCACTGGCTTTGGGAACAAATAATTCATTAACTGCTGACCACTGACCGACATATTTTTTTACTGCGTACAAATACTGACATCTGCCTTCCATTAATACGAGAAAAACAGCTTCATATCCTTTGGGACTGATCTCTGCTACAAAGCCTACAACAACCAAAGTCCTATTTCCGACAGATTTTGTAATATGCCTTTTTAAGCCAGATCGAAATACAACCTCTTTCCCACGTTGGGTCAAAACGCGTGAAAGTCCAAACTCGGAACCCTAAACCGGATTCCTAACTCAGCGGGATCACAAGGATATCAAAAACAACAAGTTGCTATTTTAAGTTTAATGTACATTTTTTTTTCATTTTTTATATCTCTCACATGCAAGGCATATGAATTGAAAAACACTTATAAAATGATTCAGTACAAAAAAGCGTGTATTGCAAAATCAAAGATCGGTTAGGAGTGATAGAAAGGGTCGCTTTCAAAAGATAAAGATATATCTGCCCGTGGCGTCATCATTATCTATCGTCGTAGGAAATGAACACGGAGACCAGGGTTCAAATCCTGGATGAGATTGTTTGCCTTTTCACATGGTGCTAATGCTCTTGTGAATTATATGGATCCAATTCTACTTCCCCCACCCACCCGACTTTGAGAGAATAATAGAACAAACGAAACGCCGTGATTTGGTTTAGCAATCGGTCAAGTAGTAAGAAAACTCAGACTTCAAACCAGCTGTGTAAAGTTAAGTCAAGTAGGTGACTGTAGTTGAGGGCGACCCGAAGGATCCCTTTCAATAACTACTACTACGAGTAGGGCGCTACTCCTTTCCCTGGATTGCCCCACTTCACCCTCGATACATGCCTTTTAATGCTGAGTGTTAAGCAAGGAGGTATCAAGTAACATATTTTTAAGTCTTTGGTATGACTCGAGCTGGAATTGAACCCCGATCTCCCGGACCATTGGCAAACACTCTACCCACTAGGCCAATGATCCGTTTCTGCACTCCGTTATAAAAATCTGATCTTGTGCTGCTAACCTTCTTTGAAAATAGAGCATTCACATTCTTAGTGAGTAGGCAAGAATAATTGGTTGAAATTAATTTGATGGATTGTGTAACCCCAGTCTTCTAAAATAATTTGTTGCTAAATATTTTGCTGCAAAAGTGAATATTAAAGAAATGTTATTTCAAATGCCTCACCACACAACAATCAAATTACTACCATCATCATCACCATCATCATGTCGTACTGCTAACACGGACTTCCCTAAACTCTCTCTCTCTCTCTCTCTCTCTCCGTCTCTATCATTCATCGCTTCCATCAGGTCTTCCAGGCTATATTCTGTGTCCGTACAAAGCTGTTGTAGATAGGTTCTAGCTGGTCGTCCGACACTACTGCGTCCATTTGAAGGGGTCCATAGGAGAATGTCGCTTATGAGTTCATCTTTACTTCTCCCGCAGTGTTCTGTCTAATGTGAATGGTCTTTGGTTTGGGTGGTAGGTGGCCGTAAAGCTGCTGTTTTGTGTAGTAATACCCCAACAAAACTATACTACCATCATACAGACTGCATATATTGTCGAGGTTTTTTTACAGTGTGCGATATCTTTGTCAGCCCAGCGATCTAGGGCTGCGGAATACGCCGACTGCATCTCTGCAGAGGATCAAAACGCCTCCCCTCTCTCACCTAACGAGTATTCTAGATATGATATTAACCATCTAATAGTGAGTCCTGGTGCTTTAAGGAATGTAGAATATCTCCTCATTGCCATTACTCCTTGGTCCACTCTGATCCAGAGTGGTAGTGTCACATTTACGAGCCAAATAGAAATTTTTTTTAATCTTTTATTCGATTTGAATCCATTTATTTGTGTCTAAACAAATGATTGATTTTAAATTAAATTATTAGTATTAAATAGCAGTACTTTTATCAAAACGAATGAATAATGAGGATTAATCGTAGTGAAGAAGAAACAACACAAAAACCAACAAGATTAGGACAAAAAGTCCGCAACAAATAAAAAAAAGAATAATTCTCAGATAAAGAAGCATCATCTCAAAATGATTCCAATTAAAGACAATTACAAATTCGGTACGGACCCGACTATGAAAGACCAGATAAGGAGAACGAATAAATGGATTTAGAAGATCAAACATCCAACCTTGATCACCCTTCGGGGCCCGTGGCGCAGCGGATAGAGGCGTTGAGTCTTTACGGTTCCAGGTGGGCATTGTCAGAAGATATCGGTTTCAATTCCTACCCAAGCCGGCCAGAGGTTTACTTGGTCAAAAACGTAGTGCGATAGACAACAACTATGGAAGACAATAATTACTGGGGATACGGTTACAAGACTCAGCATTCCTATCCGAGGTCGCGGTTAATCACTTGAAGAAGGCCAGAGGTGAAATTTGGCCGAAACTACCAAGATGAGGACAAAAAGTACGCAATAAATTAAAAAAAAATTAATTCTTAGATTAAGAAGCCTCATCTCAAAATGATTCCAATTAAAGACGAACGAATAACGTTGAACATAATTATTAGTGTTAGATAGCAATACTTGAAAGCACATAGTGTCTTGAGTACGATATTAAACTACATCTGATGTTGAGGTTTCAGCCTTGGAGTTTCAAGAATGTGAAGTGTCCTTTCATTACCTTGACTCCCAGGTCCACCTATTTTGAGTCTCATCTATGAGTCAAACAGAACAGCCAAATCTTTTACAAGGGATTATTATTATTCCTGTTTAACTGAATCATTAATGTTAAATAGCAATATGTGAGACCATCTAACGGTGTGCAAGCAAATGAGATCTGGCTAGTTCAAAAATAATGTTACCAACAAACTATCTGCTTACAAATCATAAAATATATATATATGTATATATATATGAACAAATAACGCACAGTTGTTGACATGACATAAAACGTAACCAAACATATATATATATAAATATATATATATATATATATATATATTAATTATAAATGAATATATGTATATATTTTTTCCTAACTGCCTGATGATTGTTGTTTTGAGAAAAAATTCCATGAACCCTAGGGGTCACATTCTATATTCCATGAATTAAATATATATATTTAATATATATTTAGTTATTATTATTATATAATAGCTCTATCCAAGATATTGAACACTCTCCATATTATATTGCACTTGGTTCGACACATACACACAAAGTGATTTAGTGACAACAAGCACTGTTATAATACATATATATATATATATATATATATATATATATATATATATTAGAAGAAATTTTTAAATCAAAACTTAATGGATATCGGGGAGTGAACCCCCATAAGACCTGTTCTTCCATGCAGAGTTGTAACTCCGAAGGTATATGATCGATTAAAAAGAGAGTATTATGGTCTCGCGGAGGAATATAGTAATACAAACCGGAGACGATAGTCTTTCAAGTTTGTAGAGTGGTTGGTTGGTTGGTTGGTTGGTTGGTTTCGTTTTAAGTCATATCAACCTTTGTAGGTTATCTAACGTCAAAATCCATGTTTATTCAAAGTTTTGTTACAAACAATTTAGTTTAGTATGAGTACACAGTTTAATTGTCAAAATCATTTCTATTTCAAACTATTCAATTTATTCAAACAGTTCTAATTCAGTTTGGTATAAGTACACAGTTTAGATGTCAAAATTGTTCTATTTAGAGCTATTAGGTTTAGCATAAATACGGAGTTTAAATGCAAAAAACCCCCCCAGTAAACTCACGAAACCACGGTTTAGTTCTTTTTAACCCATAGATAGGACCCTTATTAGATGCTATCACACCGGGCCAGAGTGGAACTGGGAGCGATGGCAATGAAGGGGTACTCCGCATTCCCCAAAGCTCCAGCATTACTGAAAGCTCACCATTAGATTGTTGAGTGGCATATCAGGGATGCTCGTTGTGGGGGGGGGTCTTACTCCTCTGCAGAGAAGCAATTGGTGTATTTTCCAGTCCCAAGTTTGTAAAGTTCCACAGTGAAACTGAAAACTCATTATATTCTACGAGAGTAGTATTCATGTTGTACGAGCGATTTCTACTTTAAACGTCCGATATACAGGTTTTTTTCCTCATGAGAATAGAAAGACACCAGCCATCTTTAAGGAGGGAATAATCAATATTTACCTACCTCGGAAGCAGCATCTCATCTATTGAAAATGACTTCAATATGCGACTAGAGAAGGCATTAACTACTATCGATAGGTTGTCGATCATGTGGAACTCAGACCTATCCGATAAACTAATGCGCATTTTTCCCAAGCTGCGGTTGTGTCAGTTCTACTATATGGATGCACCACATGGATGCTGACTGAGCGTATAGAGAAAAAGCTCGATGGAAATTGATCAAGAATGCTACAAATCATATTTAACAAATCCTGTAAGCAATATCCCACAAGGCAGCCGCTGTACGGCCACGTAACTTCCATCTTTAAAACCATCCAAGTAAGATGGACAAAATATGCTGGACACAGTTGGAGAAGTAAGAACGAACCCATAAGCAACTTTCTCCCATGGAACCCTTCACACGGACGTGAAAATGTTTCATGACCAACAAGAACTTATCTACAACAGCTCTGTGCGAACACAGGATGTAGTCTAGAGGACCTACCAGAAGCAATGGATGATAGAAAAAAATGGCGAGAGAAAGAGAGAGATTAAGGAAAATTCACGCTCGCAGCATGAAATCATGATGCTTGATACACACACACACACACACACATATATATATATATATATAAGAATGTTATTCATTTTCTTTGACAGTCTTTGAGTTAAAAATCGTTCCAACTCTTTTAGAGAAGTGTTGCCTCCAAAAGAAACTTTTTTGCGAAGATTATGGAGATATTTTCTATGTGATCACTCTTGGTAAAAAGAGAAGATAAAAAGAGAACTGTAAGTTGGACGATTATGTCACCGAAATATCTTAAACGCTTCCTGCTGTTTTCTGTGCCATCCTCTTTGCACCATCATCATAAAAAGATATTCTTTCTTTTTGATGTTTTCTGGTTCTTCGAAATATTGTCCCATTATTTTCTATTCTTATTACTTTTTCGTTTCTCATTCTATTCTGGTTGCTAATGACAACGTCGCCCCTTTCAGAACGATGTTATTACCAACTCTTTACTTTTTCGTTCTCTTTTTTATTTTATTTTATCTTTTTTTTGTTTTTTTTTTTGCCAATACCTTTTCTTTTTCCTTTTATTTCTCCGTTACATTTATTCTTTAATTAAAAAGTGCCTTCACATTCGGTAAAGCAAAAGGAAATTAAAAAGAACAGAACAAATAATAGAAGACTATTTGGTTGTAAAATCGGCGTTGATAAGTCTGAGCCGAAGGAATTTTTTTGTTTCTAATATAGGAGATACCAAGTGGATAGTTAGAAGTAACGACTCTGAAAGAAAGACGTTGAAGAAAACCAAAATATCTGAAATCGAAACGAGCTCACAAAAAATAACAATTCTTCAGAAAGATCCTGTCCCTGTTGTCTGGTTTTCCATCTTGGATTACAATTTCTATTATTTTTTTCTTCCGTTTTGAATTGTATTCCAGATAATACTGATCATCTTGATGTCTATACTTCTTCCTAAACGACATCGTTTATCTGTCATCTACATATGCACAAGACTTATAATGACAATCTTAAAGTAAAGATAAGTTTTAAAGATAGTCAGAGATACACACAATTACATTAAATAAAAAGACAGAAAATATTATACTAGCTGAAGTAGTTGTCTGCACAGGGTCAAAACTTGGATAACAGCTGTTTACAGTTATTTATTATGATTGGTTCAGTTTTGACACAAGGCCACCAGTACGAAACCGCCGGTGAAGATCGAATTCACTATTAAGAAGTTCGGATCCAAGAGAACATATAGCTAACCGTTAAAACATACTAAGATTCCCATTGCAACTAGGTTAATAACAGTAAAATTGTTCCTAAGTCTTAATGGTCAACTGGTTTCAGACGGTCAAATCATGTAAAAAGGTTCTGGATATATATATATATATATATATATATATATATATATATATATAAGAGATTAAAATGGGAAAGAACATCTGATCAAAATTAATAATAATAATAATAATAATAATAATAATAAGAAGAAGAAGAAGAAGAAGAAGAAGAAGAAGAAGAAGAAGAAGAAGAAGAAGAAGAAGAAGAAAGATGAGGAGAAGAATGAGGAAAGAGAGACAAATACCTAGACCTTACTAGAGAACTGAAAAAAAACTATGAAACATGAAAGTGGCGGTGATACTAATCGCGGTCAGTCAGACTCCAGCAGAAAACCATCAACTAACGCTGCTGTGAAACTCTCAAATGAGTAAAATGATAATAACAACAAAAACAACAACAACAACAATAATAATAATAATAATGATAATAATAATAATAGATGTAGTAACCTGAATTAGAAAGGTAATCAACAGGGAATTATGTGAGAGATTAATATTTAACCATGCTGACAAATTGTATATGCAAAAACCAAAGTCTGTTTTAGAAAATTAACCGATGACCCACCATGCCGTAATGGCCAAAGTGCTAGACTGCGGCCTTGGACTAAAGGTATTCTAACTACAATCGCGCTATTACGGTCACTTTAGGAGTAATACTCTTGGGAAATGCATGAATCCTCTTATCCCCCAGCTTTGGGTTTAATAGTATCACAGATGTTCTTCGACAAGAACATTAAATTACCCATGAAGCTTGATATGCCATTAAACAAAGAAGCCAAACCAAACCAAACAAAAACAGACGCATGAAATGTTCTTGGAGTTTCATATATAAACTGATCACCAAATTCTAACCTGAAGATCAAACATAGAATTCATTAACAAGAAGAAAAGAACCTATTCTACTAGACAATAGAGTAGAAATAAAAAGAACCGAAAGATGAATACCTGAACAATGCCAAAGACCTTAAAAATGCTGTTGATCTTGAAGGTGACGGTGATACCAATTGTATTTGGTACAGTTGGAACGGCCCCCAAAAGTCTTGAAAAGAGAGTGCGTGAACTTACGATCAGAGGGAAAATAGAGACTATTCAGACAAAAGCACTATTAAAAGCTACAATATACTCAGATTAGTCCCGGAGATTTGAAAAGTCACTCAGAACCAATAATAAATCATCGGTTAAAATTGGTGTGAAAAATTCGCATAGACTTGAGGAGACTTGTCAGTCAAACTCCAGTGAGGAAACATCGGCTAATGGTGGTGTGGAAAATTCGAAGAGAATAATAATAATAATAATAATGCAAAATTGTTGACTTTCCCGGCTGACTACAGAAAAATTCTGAAGGAATGTGAAAAGAAGGATAAGTACCTTGACCTTGCTAGAGGATTGAAAAAGCTGTGGAAAATGAAAGTGACGATTGTACCAATTGTGATTGGTGCTTTTGGTACAATAACTAAAGGATTATGAAAGGGACTGGAGGACTTAGAAGTTAACGGCCGAGTGGAGACCATCCAAACGACAGCATTATTGAGAACGGCCAGAATACTGAGACGAGTCCTGGAGACTTGAGGAGACTTGCTGTCACTGAAACTCCAGTGAAAACCCATCAGCTAACACATGTGAAAAACTCTAAAGGAGTGAATAATAACGAACACAATGGAATATGCATAACCCTGTACCTGTCCTAGAAAATGACGCACATAAACTCCTTTGGGACTTTGACATACACAAGGATCACTAAATCTCGGCAAGAAGACCAGACCTAATAATTATCAACAACAACAAAAAAAGAGAGAATATGCAAAATTGTCGACTTTGCGGTCCCGGATGACCACAGAATAAAACTGAAAAAATAAGAAAAGAAGGATAAATACATCGATCTTGATAGAGAACTGAAAAACTAAGGAACATGAAGGTGGTAATTATACCAATCGTGATTGGTGCTTTTGGTACAGTAACTAAAGGATTATGAAAGGGACTGGAGGACTTAGAAGTTGACGGCCGAGTGGAGACCATCCAAACGACAGCATTATTGAAGACGGCCAGAATACTGAGAAGAGTCCCGGAGACTTGAGGAGACTTGCTGTCACTCCAACTCCAGTGAAAGACCATCAGCCAAAGCTGGTGTGATAAACTCTCAAGGAGTAAAATAATAATAATAATAATAATAATAATAATAATAATAATAATAATAATAAAATGCATAATTGCCATGATGCCACTTAACCAGATACTCAGAAAATGCACAGCCAGACACAAACTTAGTTGATCACAAGAAAAGATCAATCACCTAATGTATATGGATAACATCAAACTATTTGCAAAAATGAAAAAGAAATGGAAAACCGAATACACACAGTTAAAATATACAGTCAAGACATAGGAATGGAATTTGGCACGAAAAAATGTGCCATGCTTAGAATGAAAAGTGGCAAACGACATAAGACTGACGGAATGGAACAACCAAATCAAGACATGATTAGAACGCTCGGAGAAAACGAAACCTACAAATACTTGGGAATCTTGGAGGCTTTCACCATCAAACAAGTAAGTGGAAATGAAAGACAAAATTCAAAAAGAATATCTTGGGAGAACTACAAAACTACTCGAGACAAAACTGTCTAGCAGAAACCTTATCAAAGGAACAAATACTTCGACTGTACCCCTCGTTAGATACTCGGGAGCCTTTCAGAAGTGGACCAGAGATGAAGTTAAACAAAAAATAATGACCATAAACAAGGCATATATCCCAGAGACGATGTTGACAGACTATATGTATCAAAAGAGGGAGGAAGAGGACTTCCCAGCATCGAAGACTGCGTTGACACATCGATACAAATACTCAACGACTACATAGAAAAACACGAACGGGGACTGATTACAACCATCAGAACCAATACTGACTACACGATAGATAACAGAATGACAATAACTAGGAAACAAAAATGAGAAAAAAAAACAACTCTCTGGGCGTTTTAAACAACGAATAAACAACAAACCACACGACAAAACCTGGACGTGGCTAAGAAAAGGAAACTTTAAGAGAGAAAAAGAATCTCTCCTAATAGCTGCGCAAAACAGCGCCATGAGAACAAATCATATCAAGGCGAGGATTGATAAGACTCAACAAAATAGCAAATATAGGCTATGTGGCGAGAGACGAAACGATCAATCACATAATAAGCAAATGCAGCAAATTAGCACAGAGTATAAGACTAGAAACGACTGGGTGGGCAAGGTGATCCACTGGGAAATTTGCCAGGAATTTAAATTTGACTATACGAAAAAATGCTATATGCACAACCCAGCACCTGTCCTAGAAAATAACATGCATAAACTCCTATGGGACTTTGACATACAAACGGATCCCCTAATCTCGGCAAGAAGACCAGACCTTATAATAATCGACAAAAAAAAAGAGAATTTGCAAAATTGTCGACTTTGTGGTCCCGGCAAGCCACAGAATAAAACTGAAAGAATGTGAAAAGAAGGATAAGTACCTCGATCTTGATAGAGAATTGACAAAACTAAAGAACATGAAAGAGACCATTGTAACAATTGTGACTGGTGCTTTTGACACAGTAACTAAAGGATTATTGAAGGGACTGGAAGATTTGGAAGTTTGCGGACGAGTGGAGACCATCCAAACGACAGCATTTTTGAAGACGGCCAGAATACTGAGAAGAGTCCTGGAGACTTGAGGAGACTTGCTGTCACTCAAACTCCAGTGAAAAACTCTAAATGAGTAAATAATAATAATAAAACCAATTTATCGCTGTCCCAGTAGACTACCAAGTGAAATTAAAAGAGAGCGAAAATTTAGACAAATACCTAGAACTAGCCAGAGAGCTTAAAAATGTGTGGCCCAGGAAAGTTACAATGACACCAATTGTAGTGTGCGCCTTGGGAACGGTCCGCAAATGCCTGGAAAAGAGACAAGGAAAACTGTTGATCGTAGGAAGATAAGGACCATCCAGACCATGGCACCCTTAAAATCAGCTAAAATACTTGGGAAAGTTTTGGATAGCTGAGCACAAAATCCGTCACTCAGAATTTATGCCAAAAATACCAGTTAAAACTGATGTGAACAACTCGCATAATCTTGGATTTTGATATACAAATGGGTCACCTATATCCCGGTCATTTTCCCATTCCAGCAAATCATGGAGTGAAAATAAAGGAAAGCGAAACGATAAGCAAGTACTTGGAACTGGCCAAAGAAGTGAAAACACTGTGGAACATGAGTGTGACGGTGATACCAATAGTACTTAGTGCACTTACCAGGGAAAAATACTGGAGGAACTAGAAATCAGAGGAGGAATCGAGACCATCCAGGCCACAGCAGTGTTTAGATCGGTAAGAATACTGACAAGAGTCCTGTACCCCTGAAGAGACTTGCTATCTCTTAGACTCCAGTGAAAGACCACCAGGTTATACTGATGTAAAAACTTGCGAGAAGTAATACAATCGTTGAAATTTCTTCATCTAAAAAAATTGATAAAACTAAAACAGCTTATTATGCCATTTAAAAAAATTAAATAACAATCAAATTTTAATTTCAGTGTCAGCTGCGTTGGAAATTAATTTACGAAACTGAGGTCTTTGCAACATCAATATACGAAACTGAGGTCGCTGCAACATTAATATACGAAACTGAGGTCTCTGCAACATTAATCGCTTGCCATTAACAATACCACAACTCCATCAACTTCCTTTTTTATGTTTAGTTTTTTTGTGTACTAAAAAATAAATATTTTAAACGATAAGTGAATTGTTAATTGAAAATTTAATTTACAATGTTGCAACTACGTTTTTGTGTTTTTGTACATTGAAAATCAAGAAGAACGGGATTGTCAAGGGTCAGGAATGAATGTGAGCATTACTGACAGAATAAGACTATGAATAGATACATGAATAAATTTTCCAGTGGTTTTTCTCAAAGGTTTAACGATTGTCAATGGTCAGGAATTAATACAAGGGAATAGCGCTGTTATATGTCTGATTTTAATTCGGTTCTAATGCTATGATAAAAACACGTTGAAAATCAGGGGAAAATTGTCCGTGGTCAAAGATTAATGAAAGCAATATTATTTTATAATTTAGTTGCATTGCTAATGATTTACACGGTTGTTGGGTCATTGCAAAACGTTTTACTATTGTTGGTAAATGCTTCCAGTTACCTGTTTTAGATAAACAAGAAAATAATAAAACGCCTTTTAAGTACGGACTATTATCTGAATCTTTAATAAAAAGGAACCCTGTCGTCGTTAATTATGAAAATCTTAAAATTCCTCACCAGTATGATTGTCATATTGGAGACGAATTTTAAGATTATCAGATAATAGTCCGTACTTAAAGGGCGTTTTATTATTTTCTTGTTTATCTAGTAATTAATTCTAGTACAATTAGAATCTATAAAGCCATGTCGGTGAGACTTTAAATACGCCGACTGTATCATCTGTAGAGGGTTAAAGCTCTTTTGAAAGGGATTTCCTGGATATACCACTAAATTGCATCTGGTTGTGAGGCTTCAGTTCAGGAGCTCTGGTGTGTGGCGTGTCCCTTCTTAGTTATTACCCCCAGGTCCACTCTACTTAGGTCCCATCTTTTGGGTCAAATATATCGGTTTTGAAAATTATATGTATTAAATAGTAATACTTGAAACAATATTACTGTGCAAACAAATGATTTCTAAATTGTGACTTGAAACCATATAATTGTATATATAATATTTGTATTACATAGGAATACTTGATACCATTTTACTGTGTATATCATTTATATTAGATAGGAATACTTGATATTATATAAATATATGCAAACAAAAGATTATCGACCTATAAGTGCAATGTAGCATTGAAAATATCCCTATGATTTTAATGAAATGTTTACAAATTAATCAAATTTTGGCATTAAATATTGATGTGTTGTTAAACAAATAATCCAAACTAACCAAAAAGGCTGTATAATTGGATTTGGAATTTTCACCAGATAATTAATGTACAATTTTATTAATTCGTAAGACTTCAGTTTTTCGGCTTTGTATGATTCAATTCAAATTTAATAAAATCAGTGAATCCAGTTGATTATTTTAATAGTAAGTTGTTTCCTAGTAAGACTTAGAGGTCCCCTAAGTCTAGGTCGGAATAGCAGCAGACGCTCAAGTTAAAAATAGAAATCTTTCAGGCAGCAAATTGGCCGTTGGTTGTGATTGGTTAAAAGAAGCTCAAGCGGTGTTATTGTAACAGGTTGGCTTGTGGAGAATACCGTAGCTTGTAATTTCATAAGAGCGTTATGTTAACACGGCGACGATTCGGACGAGACTATGTGGGATGAGATATAAATTTTCCCGTGCTGGAATGTTTTTGTCGGAGCAAGGTGCAACAAGATATCGCATATGTTTTTGATGTGATGTTTCTGATGACGATGTCAGCCGAATGTATTTTGGTTTTGTGAACTGTAGCCCGGATTGAAATGTTGAGAAAATCAAAATGTAGGAAATTATATTGAGACCCCGACTTAAAATAATAATAAAAAAATGTTTTGACGTCTAAAAAGTACGATGCGACGGCTGAAAATTATTCATTAATTCTACTCGATTTTAGGAAGTGCGGAATGACTCCAAAGGAGAGACTGAAAAGAAGGTAAACAGAAAACGTCACAGGAGGTGGGCTTTGCGAGCGAAGGAAGACAGACTAGCACACCCGCAAAAGGCTCACACACGCAAAAGACCCAGGTATTGACTGATCTTCCGAATGAATTTTGCTGATACATTAAATCAGATTCCTGATCAGTGCCTTGTATTATTTTGTGCAATAGATTCCCTACAAATATTCGTTTGTAGATTCTTTTTTTATTTACTTTTATTAAATCATCAATATATATATCATATTTACCCAACCCCTCCGCTCAGGCAAGATATGACACAAGGTCAATTTTTAAGCGGAGTTTAACAGGTTTGAATTCAGAGTTTTCCTTCTCCTAGACCAGTTGCCTCACCAAGGCTGAAGAACCCAGTATGCCCTACCATTTACCCATAGCTGGAGGGAGAATAATTGGATTCATACCTTTCCCAAGGATGTTAGTGCTATGTGAAATGCAATCAGTCAGGTCCAGGATTTGAACTTGTTTCGCCGTGTCCATTTCTTACGACGATAACCATTACACCCCAGGCACCCCATTATCATCAATATATATATATATATATATATATATATATATATATATATACAATCAATATTATCTAAATAATACAAGTTGAGATTTGCTGATGAAATAAGAAACCAGTCTTAGTTTTATATATATATATATATATATAGATAAAACTAAGACTGGTTTCTTATTTCATCAGCAAAGCTCAACTTGTCCTATTTAGATAAGTCGTCACAAGAAAACATACCACGGCTCACTGACTCATGGGGAAAGGCATATTTGTTGGTAAGAACTAGACTGAGTGATCGAAGACTGAAACTGATACCAAGCACTGACAGTTTCAAATTGTAAAACCCACCCTTTCTGGCTGCTGTGCTGAGATTGGGATATGGGGGACGAACGGGTTCCCAACTGAATGCGTCACGTCGACGGAAACGAAGACTAGACGCCAGAGGCCTTAACGACGTGAAATGAAGGGATTATTTTATTATGTGGCGTTGCACGACTTATACTTGAACGAAACGCCAGCAGAAAAAGCTAGACGGGAACTACTCAAGGATGCTGCGTGCTGTTTTGAACAAATCATAGAAACAGCATAACACGAAACAGAAAACTATAAGGCAACTTACCTTACATCGTACAAACTATCGAAATAAGACGAGCAAGACATTCTGTGGACTGCCGGAGAAGTAAGGACAAATCCAAAACCAACGTTCCATGAACTTTTATCCATAGGCATGCCTATGTTCGCCGACCATCAAAATTTATGTTTACCAGCTCTGTGTGGACATTGTATGCCGTCTAGAGAACTTGCTAATAGCGATGGCCGATAACGGCAAATGGCGAGAGAGAAAGATTCAAATGAATCTGTTCAGTTAGCACACTTTGATGATGATGATGTTGATGATGATGATGATTATGATGATCGGTTAATAATTACTCAATATACTATATTTATTTCTAACAAAACAAGTTGTTAATTATACATAAAGCAACATTTCTCTAAATGTAGGGGAAACATAGAACCCGTACACGATAAAAATACCCAATTTAAACAAGAAAGTAAATTAAAGTCATTAATTAAATGTTAATATCAGTCTAGACAATTTTTTCACTTACCGAATATTTAGAAGCAAATTAAGATTACCGAAAATAGTTTGAATGCCGCAGTTGGTAATATTTTTAGTTTTGTCTTAGAAGCAGTCGATTTATCTCCTGTAATAGCCAAGTGAGGTACCAGCTATTAAAAATTATGCAAAATTTGTTAGTGAATGAAGAAATTCTAGGCTTCTAAAGGTGAAGATGAGACGAAGTTTTAATTGGGAAAGTAGCCGACTTATTCTTGGGAAAAGAAACAAAGATTTGAATTGTAGACTGTAGTTTCGTTAAAAGTTTAAATTGTCGGAGCAAAGAAACAGTTTCTTCCAAAGAAGAAAAATAATTTTTTTAAAAACATCGCTTTAATTAGACCGACGATGCCTTATGTTAGAAAAGAATATACAAACTTTTAATTGGGAAAATGAAATCGAGTCTTCTGTTTAACATTAATAAAAAAAAAAAAAGTTGGAATTTCGGGAAGAAAATACTGAATTAAAGGCCTGAATTTTAATGAGCAAAAAAATTGTAAACGTGCCAAGAAAATAAAGAATTCTGCTGGGGAAAAGTAATTTTAAAAGCAGAAACAAAACTTCAGCATAAAAATGTGTTTCTGGAATGTGAAACACGGGAAAAGCCAATTACATTTTCGGAAACTAATTCTAAGTTGGATGAAATAAAACAAAGATTTTAGCTTATTTGTACAGATATAAATTTGTTTTTTTCATGTTATTATTTTGTAAACTAAAAAAGATTTTATATATATATATATATATATACACACACACACACACACACACACACACACACATATATATATATATATATATATATACATAGAAGGTTCATTCAGTAAATGGGGTGAATTTTGCCAAAGGAATTTGACAATAAAACAGTTCTTTTTACAGTTACACCTTTTTCAAGGAAGTTATTACCAATTGATCTTTTTATATCCTAGAAAACTGTCAGCATGACCTTCTTTTTTGACCGGAGGGTCAGTGAGTTTTCACTCCATAGACTGTATTTTCGATCCTGGCTCGTTGTGGCTAAGCCATCCTCAATCCATTAGTATAAGTTTTTGACTAAAACATTCTTCTCCGTACCTATCGTACATTCTTCTTTAAATTTCACTTTATTTTAATTTTTAGCCACCAAGAATTTGATGAAAGACCCATGTAAATCTTTAAACACCCTTATTTGTCATTATTTTAAATAGCTCCAAAATATTTTTTCCCAGATTATAAAATTATTGCTATAAATCAATTCAAGACAAAGCGGAGTTTTTAAATTTATGGAAAACAAATCTAAAAGCAGAATACAAAAAATTTCGTACAATATATAATTTTATATATACATATATATATACTTTCAAGGAAAAAGACAACATTCGGTCACATTAGGATTATAAATTTATTTCCATCTTGCTAAGAGCATTGATATGAATCAACAATTCCAAAAAGAATTTTACGGGACTTCTTCAGACCTAACATGGAGATAGTATATATATATATATATATATATATATATATATATATATATATATATATATATATATTTCGTTGTAGGTCCAAAGAGAGAAAAAATATTTTTTTTACAAATGAGTAGGTCCATGAAGAGATTTGAATATTTTCTTAGGATTTATTTATTTATTTTGTTTTTATAGACGTGTGTGTTTCTAGTTTGTTACTTTCGTCAGAGAACATATGACTTAAGGCCTTGTTAATGCAGTACTCAATGAAACTTGAACTTACTCGTGCTTACAGTTTGAATGGTTTTCAGTTGGTTATGGGTTTATATGGAGTGACCTCCATATTATCCCATAACCCAACCAACGTAAATTTGATTTCAATTCCAAATTCTATTTCTATATATTGGTTTAAGATTCAAATAGTTTATATGAGGGATTCAAATTTTTTCCTTCTTAATATTTTCTTTGTACATGATGTAGTTTATCTTTTCTTGCGACTTTGTAAATTTGTAGCCTCCTGTGCATGTTCTTTGTATATAACTTAATGGTATAATTGTAATAAAGATTCTAGTGGAGATAACGAGTCTCTGCGGAAGATGCCACTTCAAAGCTTTTACGTCTACTTGAGTTCAACCTCTTGTTGTTACATCAACTCTTCACTTTTCCATATCTTTTGATTAAGTTTGTGACTTGCTCTGATATCTTAGAAATCGGTCAATTATCAATGTGTGTGGGATTGTGCCATATGCCTATTTATACCATGGCAATATTTTTCCTCTTTAGCTATTTTGATTATTTGTACATCGAATAGTTCCTTTTTGATATCCTTTTTTCGTGTTCCATAGTTTTCACCGTCATTTTCATGTTACATAGTTTTTCACAAAGAATTAAAAAGAAAACTGTAGAACATGAAAATAACAGGGAAAAACTATGGAACATAAAAATGACGGTGAAAAACTATGGAACATGAAAATGACAGCGAAAAACTATGCAACATGAAGATGACAGTGAAAAACTATGGAACATGAAAATGACAGTGAAAAATTATGGAACATAAAAATGACGGTGAAGACTATGGAACATGAATATGACAGTGAAATGTTCTATAGTTTTTCAGTTATTTTCATGTTCCACAGTTTTCTTTTTAATTCTTTGGTAAGGTTGAAGTATGTGTCTCTCTTTTCGTTTTCTTTTTTATTTCACTCTGCGGTCTACCGAGAGGGCAAAATCCACAATCCAGCAGATTCTCTTTTCTTTTACGATAATTATCCCTAAGGATATGCCCTTTTGTACTCTATTTCTACCACGGCTATATTTTCCTCCTGGGGTATTTTGGTCATTAGTACATCGAATATTTCCTTCTAGTCGGGAATCGGTGAGATGTTTGTTTCTCAAAATATCTGAGCACTTTGTGTGTCTCATTCTGCAAAACGGGTTCCGTTTTCTTCATACCAAGTTGGTAGTAAGGCCAAATTTAAATTTCTTGCACAATTCCAAGCAGATCATTTTCCCACCCAGTCGTGTCAAATTTTGTACTCTTTTTGTATTAGTTTTCTGTATTCACTTATTATGTGATTAATCGTTTCGTTTCTATCACCTCATAACAAGTTCTTCTGATTCTGTTGCATTTTATTCATTTTGCTTTAAATATGCCGTTGATGCTGTTGTTTTTTGTTTGTTTGTTTTTTGTGTTGCCATCAAAAGAGATTCAGTTTCTCTATTAAAGTTTCCAATTCTTTGCCATGTCCAAGTTTTCTCTTGTGAGATTTCGCTTGTTTGCTGCTTGAAATACGTGGTGCCTTCAATAAGTTTCCAGACTTTTTTTGGACAGACATTTACAATTGTCGTAGACTCTTGACAATTCAGTATGTTATTGCTATACATAATATGATATGACTGACTAAGTTTTAGGATTTCAGGTTAAAATGAACAGCTACAGCAGCAATTGAAATACACCCTACTAAAGCCTGATTGTCACAGCTGGTGAATTTCAAAAATGCAGTCTGGACGTGAGGACACTTTAGAAGAACGATACGTAATAAATTTTTGTTTTAAACTTGGGAAAAATGCCACAGAAACGTATGAAATGCTTCAGACTGATTTTCGACCATCTTGCATGAATCGAGCATCAGTTTTTGGGTGGAATAAGAAATTCAAGGAAGGTAGAGAGTCTGTGAGGGATGATGAGAGGTATGGGAGGAGTAAGGAAGTCAGTACACCAGAGTTGATTGGCCAAAGGGTTAGGGTTAGGGTTACTATGTTGAGGTTTTAAGGGAGTTCAGGAAGAGATTCCGTCGGAAGAGGTCAGCACTCTTCCAATCGGGTCGGTGGCATTTCCTCCAGGACAATACACCGGTCCACAACTCCATCCTTGTCACAGACTATTTGACCAAGATGGGCATCGAGACAGTTCCTCGCCCTCCCAATAGTCCAGCCCTTGCTCCCTGTGACTTTTAGTTTTTCCCTAAGCTCACAAGCTGTCGTCATGAGACAATCGAGGAGATGAAAGGGGCTGTGACGAAGGTCGTTGACACGCTCATGAAAGAGGACTTCCATGGGGCCTTCTAGAAGTTGTTGGAACGGTACAAGAAGTGCATTGCAGCCGGAGGAGATTAGTTCGAAGGGGACTAGAGTTTCATGTGTGTACTATCAATAACATTGCCCATACGAAAATAGTCTGGAAACTTTTTTAATTATCCTCGTATTCCTACAATTGTTTTTTCTTCCCATTTCTGTTTCCTTCTTTGCTTCTTTGCCCTTTTTGATGAAGCTCTCGAGTCGTCCTATCGATGCATCCACGCTATCCAGAATGCTGGCGATTTCTCAGCCTATATCTTTTCTTGACACATTAGTCTGTCAATGTCATCTTCCGGATGTAACATTTTTACATCGTCATCACCTTTCTTCTCCTCTGGTCCGTTTGATGAAAATTTTCCCTAGTGTTCACCAATGGGCCGGCAGACCTGGGTCCAATCATCGGTCGAGTCATACCATAGACTTTAAAAATGACACTTGATACCTCCTTGCTTAACACTCAGCAATATAAGGTACGTATCAAGGGTAAAGCGGAGCAATCCAGGGAAAAGAGTAGCGCCCTCCCTACACCTCGGTGTAGTAGCTATTGAAAAGGGATCCTTCTGGTCGCCCTCGATTACGGTCGCTAACTTTACTTTTACTTATTTTAGAAATGGTCCTGAATATCTCACTAGAGGGACAGTCCAGTTGTTTATCCCTTTCAATGTACCATAGCCAGATACGGATATGCGAATTGGACATCTAATGTTCATAACATATATACATAGAACATAGGAATCTCGAAATACGAAAAACACTTACGACTTCTTAGTTCAGGTACGAAACTTATTATTACCTTTGAGTTTAATGGTTCTTCGACATAAGGAGAGAGATACACATTCTTTCTCTTCTGGCTTATTCATCTGCCCCCCCCCCATCTCGTGCGGCGCCCGTAGCGCGCAAATTCGTCTGGCCTCTGCGAGCCCCGAAAGTCAACCGTCTTCTCCCGAGGCAGGACTCAACTCAACAACTTTTTCAAAATCCCCCAAATCCTCCGCGCGCTTCCGGTGCGTGACGTCACCCGTACTCTGTAGCCCCGTTTCCCATCTGGGCTATTGTGACATCTCTGAGTGACACGTCCGCTCGGCCCGCGCGCGTGAACACCTGCGTTAATGTTGAACAAAAGTAACCCATGCACTGAGCCGAAAGGTTCTCAGCCTAACTAAACCCAAAGGCATAAAACGAAATCCCTCGGCCATTATATTACATCAAGAGTTTTCAGCGGTAGAGCTTGGTTTCGAGAAGTTTCCTGATTCGTCTGAGATGATCTTTTTAATTTCTTTCTTTCATCTTCACTTGTTTGATGGTGTTCGCTTCCAATATTTCTAAGTACTTGTAATTCTAATTTTTACCGTGTGTTCAGATTCTTTTTTAATTTGGCCCTTCTATTCCTTCCATTATTTGTCTTTTCCTGCTTCTCATTATTCGTATGGCAGATTTTATGCCAAATTCCATTCTTATACCCTGACTGTATGTTCTTATAGCTTGTATTAGTAAGAAAAGTAAAGTTGGCGACCGGAGTCGAAGGTTACCTGAAGGCTCTTTTTTCGGTAGCTACTACACCGAGGTGTAAGGGAGGGCGCTACTCCTTTCCCAGGATTGCTCCACTTTACCCTTGATCTGTACCTTATAATGCTGAGTGTTAAGCAAAGTAGCATCAAGTACCATCTTTTGAGTCTTTGGTATGACTCGACCTGCGATTGAACCCAGGTCTCCCAGGCCATTGGCGAACACTCTAACCATTATACCAATGTCCGTATTATAATCTCTAATTCTTTTTTTCATTTTTTGTAAACAGTTTGAAATCGTTAATGGTTCATATTTTCTTGTAATTTAGGAAACTTGTAGCCCCTGTATATTTTATGAGTATTGAATTAAGAGGCATCATTGCTATCACAAATAGTAACGATAGAAGTGCATTTGCGCAAAAATAGCTCTCTGGATTTTTACCTCAACTAAAACTTCTTTTTTTTTTCCTGTGGTAAATTTCACTGTCCAATTTTTCATGGTTTCCATGACGAACTTTATGACATTGTCGGATATCTTCATCATTTTTGAATGTCTATCATCCCACTCTGTGAGACCAAATCGTTGGCCTTATTGTAGTCAATCCACGCCATGGCTTCATATTTCTGCCTCGTTTTGCTCTCTCTGAGGAAGTACTGATCAATGTAAAGCAATTCACCTGTTCCTCTTGTTCCTTTGTGGCAACTTTTCCGTTCTTCTAGAAATGATCGCTGGCTTACAAACGAGTAAAAGATCTCCTCTCTAATCTGTAATCTAAGGAGGTGCCCGTGGTGTAATGGTTATCGTCGGCGACACGAGTTCAAATCCTGGACGAGACTGATAGCATTTCACATAGCACTAATACTCTTGTGAAAGGTATAAATCCAATTATTCTCCCTCCAGCTATGGGTAAATAGTTGGGCAGACTAGGTTCTTCAGCCTTGGTGAGGCAACTAGTCTAGGAGAAGGAAAACTCTGAATTCAAACCTGTTAAACTCCGCTTAAAAATTGACCTTGTGTCACATCCTGCCCGAGCGGAGGGGTCGGTAAATATGCTAATCTGTGCTATTAGGATTTTCTACATATTAGGTAGACACCTTATTGGTCTATATTTTCTGAGGATAGTTCCTTCTCGATATACTTTCTGGATAAGAGTTGTCTTCCCTTCGGTCATCCATTCGAGTATATTTCTTTCTTTTACACTTGTTATTGATGAATGTGAATTTTCAAAACCAGAATTCATGTGTACCATCATGGCCAGCGGTTTCCCAAATCTAAACGATTCCATGTGTATATCAGCCACAAAGCCTTCTTCGAATCTTTGTAATTCTTTTTCTATGTTATTAATCCATTGCACCTTTATATTATGTTCTTTACATTCCGATATTTATTTACAAATCGTAACAGTTTGGGTTCCTTTGCATCCGGTTGTTGGTATGTTCCCGTGCATTAGAATTTTCTTTCGTTATTTTAGAAAATCCTGTTTTGATGGTAATGCTTCACCCCGTCTCGATATCTTTTAAGTCCCCCTTCTTTTGATTTATTTCTTTATGCTGTATTGTCAGATTTATCTGCTGTTTTGTTTTGGTCTTTTTATATAAACATATCCCCAAGTTCTTTCCTTCCTCAACATCTATTTTTGCTGTTACAATTTTTTATCGGTCCTACTCGTCTAATTTCCCATTCTGACTTTGTATTTCTGTTAAGGTACCAAGACTAATTTCGTTTCTACATAAATCAGCTCATTTAATTCCGTGATGTCGTACGTTGGGATATTTAGTAATAATTTTATATTTTCGGTTTCTACCTTGGCTTTTCCAGTCCTGGTTCTAGAGAGATGGTAATGTAATCTTCTTTTCAGTGATGATTTTCTTTATAAACTTTATATCTATTTTCTTTGTTGGTGTTAACGTTTGTTTTATGACGTTGGGGTGTATGGTGTTTCGGTTTTCATTAATTGCGTTTCAATTCGTTTAGGGGGGTGCTTCTTGATATTTAGCGTTTTATTTATGTAGTGGTGCCTTGTTACTTTATTATTATTATTTTACTCATTTGATAGTTTTTCACACCAGCATTAGCTGATGGTTTTCCACTGGAGTCGAAGAGATAATAATTCTCTTCAAGTTTCCAGGACTCTTCTTAGGATTATGACCGATATCAATAATGCAGTAGTTCTGATGGTCTCTACTTGTCCTCTTATTTCCAGGTTCTCCAGTCTCAGAAATAATCCTTTGCTTTCTGCACCGTGTGCGCCAATAACAATTGGTATCATCGTCACTTTCGATTTTTATTGTTTTTCTAGTTCTCTTCTCTAGCAAGGTCAAGGTGTCTTTTCGCTTTTCTTCAGTTTCACACAGTGTTAAGTCAGAAAAGCAAAGTCCACTATTCAGCAGATTCTCTCTTCTTTTTTTTTAACAAACAAGGTCTATTGGTCTAGCCGTGATTAGATGATCCGTTTGTCTCTCGAAATCTTAGAGATCTTAGTGCGTCTCATTTTCGAGGACGGATCCCGGATTGTGCCTATACCCTTTGTTCGTATGGTGAAATTTAAACTTCTTGCACAATTCCCAGTGGACTATCTTGCCCACACAATCATGTCTAGTCTTACATTCTCTTTGCGCTTATTTAATGCATGATTATGATTAATAGTATAATTATTATTATATTCCTTGGAATCAGAGTTGCAGTAAGTCTCGTAAGGTCTTCAGAACTCTTGTCAATATTTCAGCCGATCATAAAAAATGCTGTGGTCTGAATTGACTCGGTTCTTCCTGTGATTTCTAATTTCTCAATTTTTTTTCCAGGCTTTCAGTGACCGTTTAAAGTGCACTAACTACAACTACTATCACCGTTATCCTCATGCTCCACAGCTTATTATCATTTAATTTTTGCTTCACTTTCGATTTGTTAAAATATTTCATTGATTCCTTACCCAAGATTGAGAGAAGACCGTGGTTATATGTATTATATATATTTGGTCATACGTCGAGAATATAACCAACATGACCTCCTACAACTCCAAAGCGAGCCTGATTGCCGCCATCCGCCAAGTATTCGCCGAGCTTCTGCCGGTGCTTGTGGAAAAAACGTGCTCCCAGTTCCGGGTCCATATCGAGGCGGTGATTGAGGCTGAAGGCGTATACATTGAATAGATGTCAGCTCTACTACATAATCAAGTTACCTGAATTGATTTTTTCAATAAAAGTTTTAAAATAAATCTGTAGAGTTGTTTTCTTTAGGGCGACAATTTTATCGTTTCAGTCTGTAATTCTTAACCACTAATATCTGGTTTATAGATCTTTATTTTTTTTCCATCAGTTTGAACAGAAAAATCTCCGATATTATAATTATTATTATTATTATTATTATTTGGTCCTTTGATAATTTTTCAAACCAGCCTTGGTGGATAGTCTTTCACTGGAGTTGGAGTGACAGCAAATCTCCTCAAGTCTCCTGGACTCTTCTTAGTATTCTGACCGATTTTTAACAATGTTGTAGTTTGGATTGTCTCTACTTCTCTAATTTTCAAGTCTTCATGTCCCTTTACCAATTCTTCGAGAATTGTCTAAAGTGCACCAAGCACAATTGGAAGCACCGTTGATTTCACGTCCCATAGTCTTTTTAGTTCACTAACAAAGTCTATGAATTTATCTCTTTTTTTCACTTATTTTTATTTCTACTTTATGGTTTGCTGGGACAGTAACGTCCACAATTCAGTTGGTTTGCTTTTTTTGCTGACTAGCACAAGGTCTGGCCGTCTAGTAGTCTGACTGAAATTGGGCGATCCGTTCATATCTCAAAATCCCAGAGAAGTTTGTGCGTCTCATTCTCCCGGATGGATTCCAGATTGTGCTTGTACCACTTGTTGGTCAGATCAATTTTGAATATTTTGTAATACTCCCAGTCGATTACTTTCCCCACCCTGTCGTGTCTCGTCATATACTCTTTTTGCGTTAGTTTTACAACAGTCGGGTATAATATGATTGATCGTTTCGTCTCTATCACCATATAACCTACACTTGATATTTTGTTGCGTCTTATCTATTTTTGCTTTAACGTAGTTTGTCCGTGTAGCGTAGTTTTATGCTGGTATAAGAAGAGATTCGGTTTATGTCTCAGGGTTTCCTTTTTTAGCCATGTCTACGTCTTCTCGCGTGAGATTTCGCTTGTTTGTCGCTTGAAATGTCCATACAACTGTTTTTCTTTCCATTTTTATTTCTCTAGTTATTGTCGTTCTGTTAATCCTCTTGATGTTTATCTCGCTTCTCTTCGCTGTATTCAGTCTTATCGAGGTATCGACGCTATCTTCTATGCTCGCGAGTCCTCTTCCTCCTTCTTTCCCATGACACATATAGTCTGTCTATATCATCTCTGGGATGTAACACCTTATGAATTGTCATGAATTTTCTTGTTCTCTTGCTCATTTATCGAAGTTCTTCCCTCGTTCTCTTTAAGAATCGTCCCAGATACGAGGTGCAGACTTTTTTGTATGGGCATTTAAAATTGTTGTAGATACATCAAAATTCACTATCTTATTTCTATACATCTTATTAGATGACTGAACAATTTTTATGATTTCAGGTACAAATCAACAGCTACAGCAGCAATTGGAATACACCCTACTAAATCCTGATTGTCACAGCTGGTGATTTCAAAAATGCAATCTGACATTTTAGAAGGATATTCTGTTCTAAACTTGGAAAAATGCCACAGAAACCTTTGGAATGCTTCAGACTGCTTTTGGACGATCTTGCATGAATCGGGTATCAGTTTTTGAGTGGTATAAGAGATTCAAGGAAGTCAGGGAGTCCGTGAGAGATGATGAGAGGTGGGGGAGGGGTAAGGGAGTCAGAATACCAGAGTTGATTGGCCAAAGGGTTAGGGCTAGGGTTCCTATGTTGAGGTTTTAAGGGAGTTCAGGGAGAGATTCCGTCAGAAGAGGCCAGCACTCTTCCAATCAGATCGATGGCATTTCCTCCAGGACAATACACCAGTCCACAACTCCATCCTTGTCACAGACTATTTGACCAAGATGGGCATCAACACAGTTCCTTAGCCTCCCTATAGTCCAGACCTTGCTTCTTGTGACTTTTGTTTATTCCCTAAGCTCAGAGGCTGTCGTTATGAGACAATTGAGGAGATAAAAGAGGCTGTGACGAAGGTCATTGACACGAGGACTTCCCTGGGGCGTTCCAGAAGTTGTTTGAACGGTACAGGAAGTGCATTACAGCCGGAGGAGATTACTTGGAAGGGGACTAGAGTTTCATGTGTGTACTATTAATAAAATGGCCCATACGAAAAGAGTCTGAAAACTTATCATATGCCTCTCGTACCTTACGAGGTGGAGTTGGGCAGACCATGCCTTGATCCCTTTGATGAGAACTCTGCAATATAGATTGCTTTCGAGTAGTTTTATCGCCTTCCTGAGGTGCTCTTTTCTAATTTTTTCTATCATTTCCACTTGTTTGATGGTGTCGCCTTTCAATATTTTTATCATAACCATTATCATCACTCTATGAAAGTTTGTCATGTCGGTTTCATGCAGGAGTTTTTCACTGAAGTTTGAGTGATAACAAATCTTCTCAGGTCTCCAGGACTCCCCCGAGTATTCTACCCGATCTCATAAATACAATTATCTGGTTTGTCTCTTATACATCACATTCTGTTAAACTGATTCTGGTTTGTGCGTGTAGAATTTTGTGGTTTGTGCAAATTTTAATCTCTTGCACAATACTCAGTGGATCACCTTTCCCACCAAGTCTTGCCTAGTCTTGTACTCCTTTTGTGCTAGTTTGCTACATTCGATTACTGTAAGAATTATTATTATTATTATTATTATTATTATTATTATTTAGGTGGTGCCCGTGGTGTAATGGTTATCGTCGTAGGAAATGGACACGGCGACACGAGTTCAAATCCTGGACGAGACTGACTGCATTTCACGTAACACTAATACCTTTGGGAAAGGTATGAATCCAGTTATGGGTCAATAGTAGTACAGACTGGTTTCTTCAGCCTTGGTGAGGCAACTGGTCTAGGAGAAGGAAAACTCTGAATTCAAACCTATTAAACTCCGCTTAAAAATTGACCTTGTGTCATATCCTGCCCGAGCGGAGGGGTTGGTAAATATGATTATTATTATTATCATTATTAGTTTATAGAATGTAAAACAAGTTATCGTGAATACTGGTCAGCTAAATGTGTTGCATAAGCCATCTCATCACTCGAATTTGTTTTTAAGTGGTGTGATACCGAGAAAAAAAAAACAAGAGCAAATTTTCTAAATTCCAGTAAATAAAACCAACGAATGTACTCTTATGGACCCCCACACATGGCTGTGCAAAAGCAGGACGACCAGCACGAACATATATTCAGCAGCTATGTGAGGATACGGGATGTTGTCCTGAAGACTTGCCTAGGGCGATGAACGATAGGGAGGAGTGGCGAGAGAGGGTCAGGGATATCCGTGCTACCAGCACGACATGATGATGATGATGATTAATGTTTTTGCTTGTCAAATTTTATCATACCACTCAATTTTCCCGCAATAAAATTCCCATCAACCAAACGATGGGGATAAAACTTTCAGGGTGTATTTATATCTAAATGGGCAATACGTTGTGTTAGTTTCAGCTAATTATGTCCGTTTTTATAAGAAACATTCACAATAATTTATTTGATCCCCTGATATTTTATAATGCAACTTGAGTGTTGTTTATCATATTGTAAATAAATATGCAAAATAATACTGTAATTAATCTGTTTTTTTCTAATTTCAGATGAATAAAGAATGTCATGGGTCAAAAAAAAAAGTTATAAACTCAAAAGAGAAACAAGATATAGTAAAGTTACTGAATGATGGGAACACAACTTTGATGAATGCCAGAAAACTGAACAGAGGTTTCAGTGTAATCAAAAAAGAAATTGAAAAATATTGGCACGACAAAATAAAAAAATGGCTTTAAGAATGTCAGAAAAAGACATTCGAGAACATTAAAAGCGTCATAAAAAAAGAAAAATTAACCAACCGGTAAGAAAATATTTGAAAAAGGTGGGGTTGCGAATGTAAACAAAGAAAAAATGGAAAAAAGTTAACTCTCGAAACACCGGCGGCTGTTATTTATGGCAGTACCTTGAAGTACATATAGTTTGGCAGCCAACATTTCAGTGGGTAAATTCCATTTCTACATTCTGTTGCCAATAAAATGTTATAATCTGTAATTTAAAAGTTAGCAGTGTTAATATATAAAAAAGTAAAATTGGCGATCGTAGTCGAGGGCGACTCGAAGGCTCCATTTTCAGTAGCTACTAAACCAAGTTGTACGAGAGGGCATTAATACTTTCCATGAATCACTCCCATTTACCCTTGATACGTACCTTATAATGCTGAGTTTCAATCAAGAAGGCATCAAGTACCATTTTTTGAGTCTTTGATATGACTCGACCTGGGATTGAACCCAGTCTCCTGGGCCACTGGTGAACTCTCAAACCATTATATATATATATATAGGAGAAGCCAGGACGAGCTCGTGAAGTTTTTTCTATGGACCCCTACATATAGACGTGCGATTGCTTACATCAGCTCAGTAAAAACACAGGATTTAGTTAGGAAGACCGGCCAGGGACGATAGATCACAGAGACGAATTAAAAGAGAGAGTTAGGGAAATCAGTGCCAACCACGTGACATTATGATAACGATGATGATGATATATATATACACAAGCATCATTCCATAAATAAGAAGGAATTTTTTTGGAAAAAATCAAATAATTTTTGTTTCAGGATTTTTTTGTTTTCATAAATGTAAACTGTACCTTTTGGAATTCGTTTATAGCAAAAATTAATTTAATCCCTAAGAAATATATGTTTGAAACAATTCAAAATCGCAGTGAATCAAATACATTGCTTCGAGCTTGAACCGAGGCCGATCATCAAATTTTTGCTTGTTGAGAAGTGCAAACTATGTGAAATTTATAGAAAAATGTGAGATATGTACAGAGAAGAATGTTTCAGCAAATACATATATATATATATACAAATGCGCTAAATGAGGGCTTGCCATTAGGACCATGAGTCGAAAAGACAGTCCATGAAGTGAAAAAACACTGACTCTCCAGTAAAGAAAAAGTTTCGGACGCAGCGGTCAACAAACATGTAAATGCCGACTTTCTTCTGGAATATGAAAGAACCTATAACTATCATTTTTTAAAAATGTTCAGCTGTAAATAGTGTTTCCCATTGCCTGCTTCTTATCTAAATTCTCCTCATTTATTGAATGAAACTCCTATATATATATATATATATATACGAGGGTCATTCAATCCCAGCTACGGGAAGCTAATATGTCTAGCGACACTGATGAGTTCTGATAGAACGAAACAGATCTGTCTGTGGATGACTATAGAGATATATACTCCCCTACCACCGTAGGATAGAGTTCTCTGGCGAATGAAGAAATCGTGTAGCCATTAGCGTTTATTGCATATGAATTGAGGTCTCGGTAGCCGTTAAACGGATGTATGTAAACAATAGTAATTGTGATTCATAACTGTTAAAAATTTACTTCGCTGCTACTGGCTCCTCGTGGCTGAGGCGTAGAGGCTTGGATTGGCGTTTGAGTCAACCGGGTTTCGATCCCAGCTACGGGAAGCTGATATGTCTAACCACACTGATGGTCTCTGATAGAACGAAACAGATATATATATATATATATATAGAGAGAGAGAGAGAGAGAGAGAGGTTAAATACTAGTTCCCTTGAGAATCGACGAAGTGAAATGCTGAATCACCACTAAAACATGTAAGTATATTGCAAGTACAAATACAAGTTTATTGGGAATATTTTACCATCAGTTAATCCTAATTCTTTTGGGGGTTTATTGTATTATTATCATCATCATCATGTCGTGCCGCCAGCACGGATATCCCTGACCATCTCTCGCCACTTTTCCCTATTATTCATCGCCTCTGGCAGGCCTTCAGGGATACATCCCGTGTCCTCACATAGCTGCTGTATGTAAGTTCGAGCTGGTCGTCCCGTCTTCGCTTGGCCATATGTGGGGGTCCATAGGACACGGATATTCTAAGATAATTAAAGAACTTTATTCGCTATTTTAGAAAATTACGCGGAGACAACAATTATTTGTCGTATATCGTAAATCCGTTCAGACAACTTACAATGGAAATAGTAAACGTTATATTCAGCTGTCTTTAGACTATCGACCATAAATAAGTAAATCTTTAACATTTTTTAAAGATCTCTTCTAAAATAAAGACATCAAAATTTTATTATTTCTAGAAGACCATTATGTCTATAAGATATTTTGTCCAAAAAAGTAATTTTCAGAAAAATTCCATATGCTATTTTCCCATTGAAAACTGAGTAATTTATCAAATAACTTGCAGTATTTCTAATCGGGAATATGAAAATCATCATCATCATCATATCGCGCTGGTAGCACGGATATCCCTGACCCTCTCTCGCCACTCCTCCCTATCGTTCATCGCCCTAGGTAGGTCTTCAGGACAATATCCCGTATCCTCACATAGCTGCTGAATGTACGTTCGAGCTGGTCGTCCTGCTTTTGCGCGGCCATGTGTAGGGATCCATAAGAGTACATCTCTTATGAGTTCATCTCTGCTTCTCCAGCAGTGTCCTGCATGTCTGGTTCGTCTAACTTGAATAGTTTTCGTGATAGGGGGCAGGTGGCCGTACAGTTGGTGTCTTGTGGGGTGTTGCTGCCAGGACTTCCTGTAAACAGTTAATTTTTTTTACTCGAAGTTTCAAGGCTTAAAACATGATACGTCTTAGAATACATTTACTATATCCCCTTCAGAGGGGGTAACATCCCCCCTAAAAAAGGGGTGTTCGGGGTATGATCTTGAACAACATCTGACGATGAGGCTCTAATTATATAGATCAGAGGAATATCGAGTATAACTTCCTTACTATTACTCCCAGGTTCACTCAGCCCCGGAATTGTAGTATCTATTAGGATCTCATCTATACGTCAACTAAATATGTTTAATTATGATTCGTAATCGTTTAGAACACTCGTTGCCTTATTTGTATAAAAAATAGTTACTTAATCTTATAATTGTATAGTTTGGTTTGATTGTTTGGGTTTTATGGCATCTCAACCTTTGTAGGTTATTTAATGCCAAATCCATTTTCATGAAAATAGTTCTATTTCAAGCAATTCAGTTTAGCATAAGTACACAGTTTAAATGTAAGTACAGTTTAATTGGCAAAAACATTTCTATTTCAAGCTATTCAGTTGAGTCAAGCAGTTCTAAGTCAGCTAATTCAGTTTAGTATCTATAAGTACATATTTTGTTTACACGTAATTAAATGTCAAAACAGTTCTATATTAAACATTTCAGTTTAGGGTAAGTACAGTTTCAATGTCAAAAACAGTTCCATTTCAAATAATTCAGTTTAGCATTAGTATGCTGTTAGTTCTATTTAACCCATCGATAGGGCCCTATCAGGTGCTACCACGCCGGGTCAGCTGCAGTATCACTGGAACCTCACCATCACATTGTTTAGTGCCACATCCAGGACACTCCTTGGGGGAGTCTTACCCCTCTGCAGAGGTGCTGTCGGTGTATTCTACAGCCCCAGCCGACTGGGCAAGCTATAATTGTTTACTTATAATTCTCATTAGTTACTTGAACCCATATTATTGTGTGCAAACAAATGACGATAACGAAATAGAATAATTACTTTAAACAATATAAATATTAGTTTTCGAGGGAAGAACTTGAAAAAATAATATCTAGCATATTATTTGTATTAGATTGGAATACTTGATAATATATAACTGTAACAAAAAAAAAACTCTTAAGAAAAAAACAACCAAAAAAATCAAAACGTAAATTGGCGCAGTTAGCTAGTGATACAAAATACACCGACTGTTGCTCTGCAGAGAAGTAAGACCCCCCCGCGCCATCGCTAACGAGTGTCCTGGATTTGACGCTAAACAATCTGATGGTGAGGCTTTAGTAATGCTGCAGCTTTGGGGAATGTGGAGTACCCCCTTCATTGACATCGCTCCCAGGTCCACTCTGGCCCAGAGTGGTAGCACCTGATAGGGCCCTATCTATGGCTCAAATAGAACTAAGCTATGTACTTATGTTAAACTGAATTGTTTGAAATAGAACTGTTTTGACATCTAATTGTATAAACAAAAAACAGTACTTTTACTAAGCTGAATTGTTTGAAACTTTTATCAAAATCACTTAATTCGGCGTTAAATGACCCGAAGAGGCTTGATACGTCATAAAACAAACCAGCCAACCAACCAACCAACCAACCAACCAACCTAAATATAAATTTTCAATGAGCACAATTCTCTAAAATCTGTATATGAAACAACCCTAGACGGCTTGACGTGCCGTTAAAATCAATCAATCCTGATCATCAAGTATTCTATATCATTTTGCACTCCACTCAGTTGAACAGCAATCCATGAGATTTTCCAAATTAACTCGGGGTCGGTGGCGAAATTAAAGAGGCAGGAAAGGAAGGATAATGTTAGCAACGAAATATGCAATCTTCGATTCCCAAGAAAGAATCGGATCTAAGGGCTGACAAACAATAGTTCGATACTCTTTCACTTTACCATAACTGAATATGCTTACATGAAGGTGTGAATTTCACTATCTGTGCAAAAGTTGCTATTTATATCAAGAAACTCGACTCGCCTGAAAATTGTTAGGAAATGCAATTAGTGAACCTGGGGAAAAAATTCAGGGAAATAATCCGAATGTTCCTTCAAATACTGCTAATCGTAACCTCTCATTAACAATCACAGCAATTTGAAGACTTCCGAAATTTTATGCTCTCGACAAAAAAAAAGTCTAACGAAAGGAATCCGAATTGATGTAGTTCCATTAATTTCCAAATGACGATAACCAAAACCAGAATAATTTTAGGTTATTAAAAGCCAGTTTTGCTCTAATATCTGTATTTTAGAATTTCCTTCACAGCCAACCATCAGTAGAGAAAATACAAGAATGGAGTCAAGAAGGAATATGGCTTGCCTCTTTCTCTGCAATGGTTTCATAGAAAACATTAAATCAGTCTTTTCCTCCATACTTTTTCTTTATTTTTCCGGGTTTTTTTAGCTTTTTTTCTTTTGCTTTCTTTGGAGGTTTTTTTCTATTACTCCAAAAGATTTAACCCCATAATTCCCACTTGTCACGAAAATTGTTGGGTTTTTTTGCTTTATTTATTTATTTTTATTTTTATTTTTTTTTATTTTTTTTTTTTTTCAGCTTTTTGTATTTTTTGGCGGGGGTATTCTGCTGAAGGAAATGTGCTTTTACTTAGATACTGATTACAGAATGTAAGTGCACATTACAAAAACCGGGATTTTTATGGCCTTCACTGTTCGAGTGTATATATACATATATATATATATATATATATATATGTGTGTGTGTGTGTGTGTGTGTGTGTGTGTGTGTGTATGTGTGTGTGTTCTTTCTTTCTTTCTTTCAAGAATTCCGTCTAACCATTTTGTATTATTAGATAGATTATTTTTTCTTCCTTACCTTAATCCGATTTTGCACCCTTCAGGGAAATTAAGGTTCTTTATAAAAACGACCTTTACCCAACATTTTTAATCTCAGGAATTATTTTTTTTCTCAACATACGTTCGCTGCTCATACCACTCATTTTATTATTTTTCTTTTTTTGTTGCTTTTTTATTCTTTCTTTTTTTTTTTTAAGTTAGCTATAGATTATTTTGTTCCCTTTTGTATTTCATTAATTATTTTGTCATTTCAATAGGTGTAACTGTTTCAATCAGTAACAATGATATTTCGGGTATAGAGTCATTTTACTATATTGTCCCGGGTGGGCCACTAAACTGCATCTGATGGTGCGGTTCCAATTCTGAAGATCTAGTGAAGAATGATTATTTCTTTCAATTAAGAAATAATCATTCTTCACTCCATTACTCTAAGATCCACTCTGAGAGTAGTTCAACCCGTCAGAGTCCATATACTGGTGAAAGAGACCTGTTTGAAAATTATTGGCATTAGATAGGAAAACTTGATACAATATTACTAAGTTATTTGTATTAAAAATGGTTACTTGAAACTATAATTGTTTACTAAGCATTATAATAAGTAACTTGAAACCCAATTACTATAGGCAAACAAATTACTATATTTAAATAGAAATAATTACTTGAAACCTTATAATTATAAGCATTAGATCATCATCAACATCATCATCATCATCATGTCGTGCTGGTATCACGGATATCCCTGACCCTCACTCGCTACTTTTCCCTATCGTTCATCGCCTCAGGCAGGTCTTCTGGACAACATCCCGTATCCTCACATAGTTGCTGAATGTATGTTCGTGCTGGTCGTCCTGCTTTTGCACGGCAAAAATACTTAAAAACATACAAATGTGCGCAAATCCTTTGTATTTGATGGGAATATTGAAGCTACACAAATGTGGAAAGTATTTGTATTAGAATAGAATACTTAAAACTACACAACTGTGTGCAAATTATTTGTATTAGAAAAATACATGAAGCCATACAACTGTATGTAAATTATTTGTTTTAGAATAGAATACTTGAAACCATACCAGAGTGTGCAAATTATTTATATTAGAAAGAAATACTTGAAACCACACAACTATGTGCAAAATATTTGTATTAAAAGAGAATACTTGAAACCATAATGTATTTCTTTTTATCAGAATACAAGCTTTTTCTTTCTTTCTTTCTTTCTTTCTTATAATCATTTGTTCTTTCTTTCTTTTAATTGGTATACGTATATTTCCGTCTTTCTTTCTTTCTTTTTTTCTTTCTTTCTTTCTTTCTTTCTTTCTTTTCATCAGTGTGTGTGTATTTCCCCCTTTCTTTCTTTGTTCCATTGTTCTTTCTTTTCATCAGGATATGTGTATTTCTTTCTTTCTTTCTTTCTTTCTTTCTTTCTTTCTTTCAGTGTTCGTGTATATCCGTCTTTCTTTCTTACTTTTTCTTACTTTTTTCTTGCTTTCTTTCTTTTTTCTTGCTTTCTTTCTTTTTTCTTGCTTTCTTTCTTTCTTTTCATCAGCATACGTATATTTCAGTCTTTCTTTCTTTTTTCTTTCTTTCTTTCTTTTTTCTTTCTTTCTTTCTTTCTTATTTTTGATCTTTTGTTCTTTCTTTCTTTTCATCAAGGTACGTTTATTATCGTATTTCTTCCTTTTTCTTTCTTTCTTTTCTTCCTTTATTCTTTTTTTTTTTTTTCATCATCACTTTTATTTATTTTCTACGTTTCTTTCTAAGCTCTAATTTTCTACTTCTTTTTGGCCCAGTCGGCCCGGGCGGTAGAATACACTGACTACATCTCTGCAGAAGGGTAAGAGTTCCCCTAACGAGTGTCCTAGATATGACATTCAACAATCTGATAAAGACGTTCCAGTAAATCTGGTGCTTTATGAAATTCGGATTGCCCCTTTATTGCCATTGCTCCCAGATTTGCCCAGGCTCAGAGTGGTCGCACCTGATAGGGCCCAATCTATGGGTCAAATAGAACTAAACCGATTATTTACGCTTAAAGGAACTGTTTGAAATTAAACAGTATTTACATTTAACTGTGTGTAAATAAAAACGGTACTTAAGCTAGACTGCATTGTTTGAAATAGAACTGTTTGATCAATCAACTCTGTGTAAAAAAATGACTGATGTTTTATTGAATTGTTTGTGATACATAGCAATATTTGAAAACATTTTACTTTGACAAAATTTTAGAATTTGAAATAGAACTGTTTTGACATTAAACACCTCATAGGGTCCTATCTATGGGTCAAATAGAACTAAACTCTGTACTTATGCTAAACTGAAGTGCCTGAAATAGAACTGTTTTGATATCTAAACTGTTTACTTATGGTAAACTGAATTGTTTTAAATGGAACTGTTTCGTATGCTAAACTGAGTCGTTTGAAATAGAACTGTTTTGACATTTAACTGTATGTAAACAAAAACTATACTCATACTCAACTGAATTGTTTGAATTAGAACTGTTTGACTAAACTAAATCGATTGAAATAGAAATGTTTTTTGACAATTAAACTGTGTATTTAAAATAAACTGAATTGTTTGAAATAGAATTGTTTATTTGTATAAAAATGGATTTGGCATTAAATAATCTACAAAAGTTGATGTGCCATAAAACCCAAACAAACAATCTACTTCTTTCAGCAATGATATTTTGTGCTTATCTTTCTTAGCTTTCTTTCTTAATTTCTGTGTTTTTATTTTTTTCTTTCCCTCCTCTCTTTCACTTTTCCTCATTCCGTTCTTTAGCACTTTTTTCTTTAGTCGTCTTTGTTTTGCTCTTCCTTTCGTTCTTTCTTTTATTCTCTCTTTCTTGATGTGAGTCTATTTTTCTGAATTTTCACTTTTTCTTTTTTGTTTCTTTCTTTCTTTCTTTCTTTCTTTTTTCTTTCTTTCTTTCATACGTTCATTTTTTCTTTCTTTCTTTATTTTGTCTTTTCCTCATTGTTTTCATTTATTATTCTTTAATTTCCATTGCGACACTGTTTTTTTTTTTTTTCTTTTTTTGACATATTTTTGCTTCTGATCAGTCTATGTTTTTACCGGACATTGGCATAATGGTTAGAGTGTTTGCCAATGGATCGGTAGACCTGGGTTCAATTCCAGGTCGAGTCATAGCAAAGACTCAAAAAATGGTACTTGATGCCTCCTTGCTTAACACTCAGCATTATAAGGTACAGATCAATGGTAAAGTGGAGCAATCCAGGGAAAGGAGTAGCGCTCTCCCCTACACCTTGCTGTGGTAGCTATCGAAAAGGGAGCCTTCGTGTCCCCCTCAACTATTGTCGCCAACTTTACTTATCAGTATATAATTCTTTTTTTTTTTTTACTTTCTGTTCTGTTCCTTTCTTTCTTTCTTTCTTTCTTTTTGTTGCTTTTTCTCTTTATGTCAGTCAGTCTCTCTATATTTATGTCTTTCTTTCTTTTCTTCTTTCTGCCAACTAACTTTTTCTGCCCTCTCTTTCTTTTCGTCATTGCGTTCATTTATTTTTCTCTGTTTTCTATTTTTGCTCTCTTTTTCGTCTTCGTTTTGTATTTATTTCTCTAATCATCCTTTTCACTTCTCTATCATTTTAATTCCCTTCATTGCTTCCTTCTTTCTATTAATTCTTTTTCTTTTCTTTATTTCTTCCTTTTTTTATTCCTTTCATTCATTCTTTACTTTTATTGCGAAATATTATATCTATTCCTTTCTGATTTTCGTTTTCATTCCAACTTTATATCTGTTTATTTTTACTCATTCTTTTTTTTCTTCTTTCCATTCACTAATTCTTTCACTCCAGTGTTTATTATTGCCTGTGGTTTCCTCTTTCTTTTACTTTTATCAAAAAGTCACTATTTTTATATCTTTTCATATGACTCACTTTTTTTTTTTTTTTACTTTTTATTATATTCCTGCTCTAATCTTACATTTATTTATGCCAGACAGAGTCGAAGGCCATCCATCACAGTTGTCGCAAGACACAAACACAAGAAGTGGCTTTTGAAAGAAAATCGAAAACTAAAAATTCTTAAAACAGAAATAAAGAAAGTCCTTTAAAGAATTCACTAGCAACGACTGCGAAATGCAAGATTTTTCAGTCATAAAAGTGTAGATACATTGACCTTTCATTCGCCTTAGAGTTTGCCTTATGTCTTTGAGACGAAAGATTGTGTACTGGTACCAAACATTTAACCTTTACATTGCATATACATAAGTAATGGAATATGGCCAACTTCACAGACTACAGCTTATATCTATTGATATGAGTATGTAATTGAAATCATGTATTAGTTTCACATGTTTATATATATACAAACATATATATATATATATATGTGTGTGTGTGTGTGTGTGTATGTGTGTGTGTGTATTGATATGTCATTTTGAAAATATATATATATTTAACAGATCTTCATATACACTCATGGATATGGTTATGTAACAGCATAATACATTCGCATAAACACACACATACACATCTGTATGTATAATGAGGCGTTCATGTTGTAATGGTTATCGTCGTAAGAAATGGGCAAGGCGACACGTGTTCATATCAACTCCTTGCTTCTCATTTAACGCTAATACCTTTGGGAAAGATAGATATCAAAATATTATTGCTACAGCTGTTGGTAAATAGTGGGGCGACCGGCCTCTTTAACCTTCAAGGAGAATGGAAACTGA
This sequence comes from Sepioteuthis lessoniana, assembly GCA_963585895.1. NCBI lineage: Eukaryota > Metazoa > Mollusca > Cephalopoda > Myopsida > Loliginidae > Sepioteuthis > Sepioteuthis lessoniana. Next base: position 95,141,034 of record OY757912.1, read on the forward strand.
ATTCAAACCAATTAAACTCCGCTTAAAAATTGATTTTGTGTCACATGCTGCTCGTGGAAGAGGGTCTGGTAAATGCATATATATATATATATATATATATATATATATATATATATAATATTGAACAAGTCCTGGAGGCAACACCCAACAAAGCAACAGCTATACGGCCACCTACCACACATCACGAAAACTATCAAAGTTAGACGAACCAGACATGCAGAATACTGCAGGAGAAGCAGGGACTAGCTCATAAGTGATGTTCTCCGATACATCCCCTCTCATGGTCAAGCAAAAAAAGGGTGACCAGCTCGAACCTACATACAGCAGCTCTGTGAGGATACGGGATGAACGATAGGGTGGAGTGGCGAGATAGGGTCAGGGATATCCGTGCTGGTGGCATGACAAGATGATATATATATATATATATATATATATATCTGTGTGTGTATGTGTGTTTGTGTGTGTATGAAACCCCTCCGTCAGAATGCGACACATGGTTAGTTTTTAAGCTTGTTCTAAATTAGACTATTTCTTCTTCTGATCTAATTGCCTTACCAAGGATAAAGATCCCCCTGCTCTATTAGTTTGTATTCCTTGGGAGAAGAAAGAATTCATGTTTTTCCCAAGGGCATTAGCCCGAAGTGCAACAGAAACATAAAGCAATTTACTTTTCTATATTGTCTTTGGAAAATTCTGGGACCTTTCTAGAGAGCTAAAAAGATGGAAACATTAAAGTTACAGTGATATCAATCACAGTTAGATCCTTTCGAATAATAAAAAAAACCCTAAAATTTGACGAAAGTAACCAGAAATCTGAAGAAGTGTGACTGCCCAGACGATCGTGATCAGCTAGGAGACTTAGAAAAGTATTGGAAAGCTAAGGAGACTTTCTCTCACTCGGACTTCAGTACAGAACACCAGTTATCATTGGAGTAAAAAAGTCGAAAAAAGGAAAAACTTAAAATGGGTAAAAAAAAATTCGCGAGAATAGAAGATTGCATGAATGCATCAATACAAGATTTCCTGGACAACGTAAAAAAGAGCCAAGGAATTCTATTTACTGTAACTTCTGATGGCATTGGCAACGTAAAAACACAGATAAATAATAAAAACTATGTAATAGAAACAAGAAGAAAAACAAGTCTGAACATTACAAGCCACAAACTGAGATTGAACACCAGAGGATCTGGACAGAGCAAAAAAAAAAAAAAAAAAAAAAAGGAAAACTGAATCTCTCAAAATAGCAGCAGAAAACAACGCCATGTAGACCAATTATAGGTTTTGGTTTGGTTTGGTTTGGTTTGGTTTTATGACACATCAACCATTGCAGGTCATTTAATGCCAAATCCATTTTATACATAAAACAGTTCTATTTCAAATAATTCAGTTTAGTAAAGATACGAAGTTTCAATTTCGAAAACAGTTTCAAATCAAATAATTCATTTTAATATCCAATGGTCTGGGAGACGTGGATTTAATCCAAGGTCGTGTCATACCAAAGACTCTAAAAATGGTACTTGATACCTCCTTGCTTAACACTCAGCAATATAAGGTGAGGATCAAAGGTAAAGTGGGGCAATCCATGGAAAGGAGTTGCGCCCTCCCCTACATCTCGGTGTAGTAGCTATTGAAAAGGGAGCCTTCTGGTTACCCTCGCCAGCTTTACTTACTTGAGACAATTTACTTCTATTTGACTCATAAATTGGAACCTTATCAGCTGCTACCAATCTGAACCAGAGCTGACCTGAGAGCGATGGCAATGAAGGTGTACTCTACGTTCCTCAAAGCTCCAGCATTACTGGAGCCTCACCATCAGATTGTTTAGTATGCTATCCAAGACACTCGTTGGCGGGGGTTTTACCCCTCTGCAGAAATGCAGTCGGTGTATTCTACAGCCACAGCCGACTGGGCAAGGACCAATTATAATAAAGCTAAAATTGATAATATGCAAAAGAACAGCAAGTATAGGTTATGCGGAGAAGGTGGTAAAACAGTTAATTACGGTGTAAGTGAATGCTGCAAATTAGCACAAAGAAAGGACAAGACTAGGTATGACCGGGTTGGGAAAAGGATCTTCAGAGAACTGTGGAAGCAACTGAAATTTGGTCATACTACCAAATGCTATATATAAAAACCAGAATCCGTCCAAGAAAATGAGATATAGCATTCACGGGGTTTCTCAGTGACAAACAGATCACGTAATCCCACCCAGAAGATTAAACCTCGTGTTAATTAACAAAACAAAAAGATATTGCCGTATCGTTTGTTTTGCCGCTCCGGTGGACCACAGAGTGAAAATAAAATTAAAAACAGAAAGATAGGTGATTACTTGGACTTTGTTAAAGAATTGAAAAAAGCTGTGAAACATGAAGGCGACGGTGATGCAAATATTACCTGGTTCGCTTAGAACAGTCCTTAAAGGCTAAGAGAAAAGACTGGAAGAATAGGGAATCAGGGAAAGAATTAAGACCCTCCAGGCTACAGCATGGCAAAGACCGGTGACTATACTAAGAAGAGTCCCGGAAACCCAAGGGGACTTGCTGGTACTTAGATTTCAGTGAAGGATCACCAGATAACGCTGAGGTAAAAAACTTGAAAGGAGTAAAATAATAATAAGATCAAGAAAACAAACAACGATATGACACTCCAGAAGATAAAATCAGGGAAATTACTGACGAGACGACCTGGGCATCGCTGTTAAGAAGTTACCAAAGAAAGAAAATGAATTCCTACAATAGAACCCAAGAATAATGCCATTCGAACAAATAATGAAAAGGAAACGGCTCATTGAAATAACAAGTTTAAGGGGAGGGAGATTAAACAGTCACCCAAAAAATAACAAATTCAGCTGAATCAAACAACTGAATGGGTTAGGGGATCCTCAGGGAATTGTGCAAATGACAAAAGGTGGGTCATAATGACAAATGACATATGCACAAGTCAGAAAGTATCCAAGTAAATCTGACCTGCAATATTTTGTGAGACTTTGAAATAAAATTTAAAAAATCACCCATTCTCGTTCAGAAGACCAAACCAAGTCTTAATTTTTTTTTAAAAGTAGGTGATTTTTCCATCTCAGCAGATCAAATATCTAAAAAAAATCAAAGATATGGAACATGAAGCTGTCAGTAATACGAATGATTGCTGGAACACTAGGAAAATTCAGAAAGAATCATGAAAATAGACTGGGAAAAATCGATATCCAAGGAAGAATTCAGACAGTACAAACCACACCACAGTTGAGATCAACTAGAATACTTAAGATATTCCTGAAGATCTGAGGAGTCTTGCTGTCACTTGATATTTTATGAAGACAGCTATGAAAAACCCCGAAAGAAAAAGAGAAAGCCGGTGAGTTTAGAATACGCTGAATGTATTCCCTGGAGAAGGATCGGGACCCCCGCTTTCAAAAATTGGGTGCCCTGGTAATGACACAAAACTGCATGTGGGGAGTGGGGAATACTGTTTCATTGCCACTACTCCCACTCTAAGCCGGTAGTAGTAGTAGCAGCAAAGTTCACATCTTCTGGGTCAAATGGATTTGCTTAAAATAGGAAGACTTGATATGTTATGACCGTGTGCCCAAAAATTCTTTAGAAACAACTATATAATAATACAGATATGAATAAGCAAAGAACCCGATTCCCTAACCTCTATGTATAAAATATATCTAGACGGGTTTACATGCCATTAAAATCAATCAGTTAATCATAAATCTGATTAAGGAAGGAATGGGCTATAGCTATAAAATGTATAAGGTATTCGGGCTGCATATCCCATAAACTTCTCAAAGACGGAGCTCCGAAGTTTTTAGTATCTCAACATATGCATTGGTATTAAAGAAACTTGCTGTCACTTGACTTCCAGGTGTAAATCACGTCCCTAGCCCATAATCTATTGACGTGAAAACTCAGGGAGTATGAATAATAGGGGAAGGAAGACGTGGAAGCAAAAGAAGAAGATTGGTTGAGGTAAAGAAAGAAAAAAATGAACGGCAATAAAAACCAGTCTATGTCGTGCTGTCTACTTAAGGTATTATGTTGGAGCTATTCAAAGCGCCATTTGACAGCCGAAATTCAGATAAAGAAAAAAATCAGGAGAGGTGAACAAAAAAAAAAGCAAAAAAAAATATGATTCAGAAACAGACACGAACACGACATAAAACACGACTAGTGACGTTCGGCCATTTTCAGCTCAAGCAAAAAGATAAATGGCAGAGACAAAGATAGCCAGGGGAGATAACCTTTGAAGACATTGTACTCTTGTCAAGACTCACGCCGAGGGACGATTCACTACTCTGCTCCTTACAATTGACAGTCAGATCTTATTAGTTTGTTGTTTTTGTATTTCTTTGCTTTTCTTTTTTCAATGGCGCCGAACGTTTTGGGTTTATTCTAGCCGCTATTCTTTAACTCAAAATATGAAATTACCTTTGCTCTATTGACTTGGAATGCTTATTGTTTCCAAATGGAACATGGCTCCAAGCCAACACAGAAACAAAACGCCTCCTTTCTTTTCCTTCTAAATTACGAATATATATATATATATATATATATATATATATATATATGTTAGACTTATTAAAGAAAACCGACAGCTTAAGTTTATTATGTTTTTTTAATAAGCTTCTGTTATTGCAGTCGATGTCTCAGTTGGGGACTGGAATGATGTAAGAACTGTCTAAAGTTCATAATGTTTATAGTTCTTTAGAATCCGAAGACTTCCGACTATCGTCGGCAACGAAAATGGTGAAAAGTTAAAGTTCAATATTTTGATATTGTAAATCCAAACGATTTATTTTTGTGTTCATTGTGTACAGGATGTTGAGAATTTTGATAATTCTATAGCAGCTTATCGGGTGAGGCTATAGAATATGCCGACTGCATCTTTGCAGAAGAGTAAGCCTCCACCTAAAACGAGTGTTCTGGATATAACACTAAACAATCTGAAGGTGAGGTTCCACTTCTGTACCTTTAGAGCATTTGAGTACCCTTCATTGCAATTTCTCTCAGGTCCACTCAGATCCAAAGTTGAGATACCTGTTCGGTTGGTTTGATTGTTTGGTTTGTTTGTTGTTTTTTTTGGTTTGGTTTGGTTTTGGTTTTTACGGAATATCAAACCATTGTTGGTGATTTATTAACAAATCCGGTTTATTCATATATAATATACTGTCTGTATATTCGACTGAAATTTTAGTATTTCTTTCTTCACAAAAGCCGACAGCGATTGGATGTACTTAAAATATATTTTCGGCATCTCGGATGGGGTAATGCTTAGCAAGCTAGACTAGCAAACCTACATGTGTGTGTGTGTGTGTGCCCGCGCGCAAATAGATAGATAGATAGATAGATAGATGAGGTTGTTCGAAAATGTATGAGTAAATTTGAATACCGGTTGAGTGGCCTTGGATTAACATTACAACTAATCTAATGGTTACACTGAGTATGTATAATTATGGATTTTCAGTCGGCACTTTGATGCAACTGAGTCAGTTTAGATATTATTTGACCATCTCATTCAGAGAGAGAGAGAGAGGGAGAGAGAGGGAGAGAGAGAGAGAGAGAGTCAGTGTCAGAGTGAAGCTGGATAAATTTACAACAAAAGTTTCAGTCTCGATACTTTTTGATCACAGCTGGTTTTTCTTGTTAAGTTAATTCCAAATTAGAAAAATGTATATAACAAATATATCGTCTCTATTCCAAAAGTTTCAGTTTCTCATTAATGTCTACGTATCTTTTATCATTGGTTCCTGATTATAAGTAATATCCTGTCTGCCTGATAAAAATATTTCCCTACAGGTTAACTATTCAAAGATTTCTTAATCTGACGTAAATTTTGAATGTATTTTTTCTGTAGGCTGTGTAAATTAACTAGTTGGAAGCGTTGAAAAAGACAATTGAAAGTCTGTTTGTTTGTTTGTTTGTTTTTAACATAAAAATTAGACAAAATAATTTCAGCAGATAATTGAAAACTTTAAAAGATTATGTTCCAGCAATCTTACAAGTGATTAGGAACCCCCTACCCTGAAATTCAATGTTGTAAACATCAATTGACATGAATTCAAACACCGACTTGGGGCGCCTGTGTAAATTACGTAAGTTTTTATGTTACACCCATTCTGCAGAATAGCATCTTATATTTATCAATCTATCTATGACTTATATAGTTCATGTTAATCAATGTATCTATCAGTCTGTTCACATCTGTCAACCTATCCACATCTATCTAAACTACCTACCAATCTATAAACCAGTCAGTCTATCAACATCTCTCTCTCATTCTCTTTCTCTGTCTGTCAGTCTCTCTCCTCTTCTCTCTTTATATATATATATATATATATATATATATATATATATATATATATATATATATATAATATATATATATATATATATATATATATATATATATATATATATATATATATATGTGTGTGTGTGTGTGTGTGTGTGTGTGTGTGTGTGTGTGTGTGTGTGCGCGCGCAAGAGGGTCATTCAATAAATGAGGTTTGAGGGTAGAGTGTTCGCCAATGCCCAGAGAGACCGGGGTTCAATCCTAGGTCGCGTCATACCAAAGACTTTAAAAATGGTACTTGATACCTCCTTGCTTAACACTCAGCAATATAAGGTACGTATAAAAGGTAAAGTGGAGCAATCCTGGGAAAAGAGTAACGCCCTCCCCAACACATCGGTTTCGTAGCAATTGAAAAGGGAGTCTTCTGGTCGCCCTCGACTACGGTCGCTAACTTTTACCTTAGTTGGCAATAGCGAGCACTGTTTACAGTTGCACCTTTTTCAAAGAAATCAATAGTAATAGGTATTTTCATGTCCCAGAAAACAGACCGCTGGACCTGTAACATTTTTATTACCAGGGAGGTGAGTCTCTTTCTACTTCATGGAGTGTCATTTTTCTATTAAGACTTATAGTGGCAAATTTATGTTTAGGCCACTTGTAAACCATCTACAGACTAAAATATGCTTCTCCGTATCCCTCACACATTCTTTTGTAAATTTAACATGGTTTGCCGTTCACAGGAACCAAAAATTTGATGACTGACCTCTGTTCAAGCCTTGAGCATCTTTTTGGTTTACTGGTCTTTCGAATAACCTCGAACAATTTTTTTTTCTCGAGATTAGAAGAAATTTTGCGATAACATTTTTCCACACAATGCCGGGTACATTTTATGAAGAAAAATTCCGAAGGAAATTATTTGTTTTTTTAAAAATCCTCCGATATATTGAAAGATACTTATATATATATATATATATATATATATATATGTGGTGTGTGTGTGTGTGTGTGTGTGTGTGTGTGTGTGTGTGTGTGTGTGTGTGTGTGTGTGGTTAAAAATCAGAATTATACACTCCTCTTAAAAGTTTGTATATTTTCTCAAGACATGTGATTATTTAAAGGTACTCACTGAATTGGCTATTGATAGTTAATTTCTAATACAGTTTTAAAAAATCCTCCTATCTATTGAATGATTTTCGTATGTATATATATATATATATATATATATATATATATATATATGTGTGTGTGTGTGTGTGTGTGTGTGTGTGGTTAAAGTCAGAATTATTCACTCCTCTTAAAAGTTTGTATATTTTCTCAAGACATGTGATTATTTAAAGGTAATAACTGAATTGGCTATAGATAGGTAATTCCTAATACACTTTTTAAAAATCCTCCTATTTATTGAATGATTTTCGTACATATATATATATATATATATATATATATATATATATGTGTGTGTGTGTGTGTGTGTGTGTGTGTGTGTGCGTGTGTGTGTGTGTGTGGTTAAAGTCAGAATTATTCACTCATCTTAAAAGTTTGTATATTTCCTTACTTACTTAATTGTCCATAGATATTTATTTCTAAATTCAATTTATAATCCTTTATAATTTTTAAAGAAGTTGATCCCTTACTTTTATAGTTATAGTATTTTTCCAAAGATTGAAGCCGTCCAAAATTATTTGTCGCCTTTAAGAAATTATGAAGTAATATTTCTCAATGGTTATTGTATATATTTTTTCAAATTTGAAATCCAATGTATGCAATCTTTGAAAATTAAATAGTATTAAACTGGTTCTGAGGAAGACCATATGTGATTGTCACCTACTACGATAACTCTTTCGTTCTGTAGCCACGATGATGATGGTCCAGAAGGCTGAGTCTGTAGAATACACCGACTGCATCTCTGCAGAGGGGTAAGATTTCCCCAGCGGGTGTCCTGGATATGATATTAAACAATCTGATAGTTAGGCACCAGTGATGCTGGAGCTCTCTTCACTGCAATGTCCACTCTAGCCTGGAGTCGTAGTACATGATAGCATATTATCTATGGGTCAAATAGAACTAAAATGTGTACTTATTTTAAACTGATTTTTTTTAAATAGAACTCTTTTCAGATTTCACTGTGTAAACAAAACACTATACTTGTGCTAAACTGAGTGACCCGAAAAGGGTAGATAAAAATCAAACCAACCAACCAACGACGGTGATAACTACTAAAAATTAACTAGAAGCTCCGAACAAAGACAAGTATAAGCAAGGTGATCGATTTATAATTCCAGTTGTTTTAATGTTACTAGATTTGCAATTCGGAGCTTTATCAATACGAACACTGAGGCCCATTGTATCGAAAATAAGTTTAGGAGAGAGAGAGAAAATATTTGGTTTCTGAGAGAATGGAATGAAAAATTGTAAGAGATTTCACGAATAATCTTCACTTAACAGCAAAGGTCATTTTTAAATATATAATAACAATAAGGTTGAATGTATCGACAAAAGTTACTCAGTAGATGTCTTCATTAAGCAGATCTTAGAACTTAACTTCCTAAGAAAAATATCTTGCTTAAAGATAAACGCCTAAAAAGCAGATAAACTTATTGTTGAAGCAATCTAGATTGTAGGAGGTAATATTGAAATTCTATCTTATAGCCAGATGAGACCAAATATTTGATCACATCAGCACCCAGTATATATGGGGGAAATTGAATGAACATTTCAAACTAAAAATATCCTTTTAATAATTAAACTTTTGGCAGGAATATTATACTTTGGGAATGTTCTGCTATTTCTGGGTCAGGAGAATTTGTGCAAACATTGAGTATAATAGATAAATAGTATTCGGGTATTCTTGAAATAATATTTAAAAAAGAGCAGGAAAGCTGTCTTTGTGATGTCACCGGACGTTTGAGTTAAACGATAACCCTACACGGTACAATTTTTATTTTGTGAAGAAAGCACTTGGAAATTCTATGAAAATTTAAAATATTACAGCTTTCTCCGAAATTATGGGAGGCAGAGAATAATTCTGACAAAATCTATATATATATATATATATATATATATATGTGTGTGTGTGTGTGTGTGTGTGTGTGTGTGTGTGTGTGGTGCCTTCAATAAGTTTCCAGACATTTTTGTACAGGCATTTAAAATTGTCGTAGACTCTTGAAAATTCACTATGTTATTGCTATACATCTTATTAGATGACTGACCATTTTTATGATTTCAGGTTCAAATGAACAGCTACAGCAGCAATTGGAATACACCCTACTAAAGCCTGATTGTCCCAGCTGGTGAATTTCAAAAATGCAATCTGGACGTGAGGACACTTTAGAAGAATATATACGAGGGTTGGCTGAAAAGTTCGTAGGCCGACCTCTCATTGAATGTAAATGAATTAAATTACTTTTTCAATATTGTCTCCCTTATGGAAAACACATTTCTGTTGTTCTTACAGTGTTTGACCTCATTGATAAAAGGAGTCAACGGTAGATATAACATCATTAAATGGATTTTTCAACCCATAAAATTTTCAGCCCTCCATCGGATATATATATATATATATATATAAAGAGAGAGAGAGAGAGAGAGAGAGAGAGAGAGAGAGAGAGAGAGAGAGAGAGAGAGTTTGCCAATGACCGGGGAGACCTGGGTTAAATCCCTGGTCGAGTCATACCAAAGACTCAAAAAATGGTACTTGATTCCTCCTTGCTTAACACTTAGCATTTTAAGGTACGGATCAAGGGTAAAGGGGGTAAATCCTGGGAAAGGAGTAGCGCCCTCCCCTATAACTTTGTGTAGTAGCAATCGAAAAGGGAGCCTTCGGGTCACCCTCGACTACGGTCGCAAACTTTACACACACACACACACACACACACACACACACATTTATTTATATATATATATATATATATATATATATATATATATATATATATATTGTTTGGCTGAATTGTTGAAAGGGAACAATGGTGTGTAGGAATTGGATTCTTCGCTTGAAATTCTAGTCGTCAAGGTATATGTACTTCTAAGTAGCAACACAAATACCTGCCGCCCAAATTAAAAAAATTACTAGTTTTTCATATATTTTGGGAACGTTATAGTATCTTGAGAATGAACATTATTCAAATAAAGAAGGAATATAACCAATAGTATTTACGTTTAATGACTTTATTTTTTCTTCCATACTCGGGCAGTCTGTGAACTTTTCAGCATCCTGCGTTTGGAGTTACTGAAACGAGTTGAATTTTTCCAGTCTTTTGTGATGTTCATCAATTTTATTTATGTTCATATCACAATTACGGATAGCGAGCCACTGCGGCGTTATTTCGTTTTGAGCTCTTTCGTTTGACGCTGTATTTTTAGAAATCTATAGAGAACTGTGAAATTTTACAGCATGTTACAATTTTTCATTAAAGGTGAGAGAGTTATCTCCCTTAACTCTTTGAACAAAGAAAACACCAAACGTATCTAAGGGCTTTCAAGGCATATTATTTTTTCCCAAAAATATCCCCGAAAATAAGCCGTATACATCTCTCAATATAAACAAGTAAACCATCACTTCAACAAGAACACTTTGTTAAGGTAACAATGTATTGCAGTTATACTTACTGGAACATCATAGGAAATAACACCATTCAGGAAGAAAATTATGAGACTACGCTCAGCTATACATGTGCCTTTATAAAAACTATTAAGATTTTTAAATGAAAAATATTGGTATTTAATGAGGATCTGAATACATACGAAACTTTACCTAATAGAGGAGACGTCCACGAATCTCCGTCAAAAATCCTTTACCGGCTTTTGTAATTTAAACCAGTTTATTCATTTATTTCACAAACACACATACACACACACACACACACATATATACATATATATATATAGATATATATATATGATACAATATGTAATATACTAATTGACCAAAAATATCTAACTTCATAATCATGGAACAACTTGACAATGTTTCTGAAACAGCCCGGTAATATTTATGGAATAACTCGTCGATTTTGTAAAATAACCTGCTAATATTTTGAAAAAGTTTGCCAATATTGATGAAATTGTATACTAGAGGAGCGCTTAGTGTTATGGTTTTCATCATAGAAAGTCGAATCGGTGACCAAAGTTCTAATCCTGGATGAGGCTGTTTGTGTTTCATTTCGCGTTAATACCTTTGTCAAAGGCAGGAATCTAAATCTTAATTATGGGTAAGAAGTATAGAAGTACAGCATACAGTGTTTCTGAGCCTTGGTTAGGCCACTAGTCTTGGGGAAAAGGAAACTGAAATCAAATCAGCTCGATCCCCCTAAAAGATTGACCTTGTGTCACATCCTGCTTGTAGTAAAGGGTTTAAGCTAATGAAAACATGCATACATACATTATTTATTTATTTTTTTTTTTTATTTATTTATTTGTTTATTTATTTTTCCGGTCAACCTCACGAGACTATGAATATGCAACTGAACAATCGGCACGAGTCTTGGGTGAGGTGGTAAGAAAGACAAAATCGCAAGGATTTACTGAAATCTTTTAAGGAATTATTCCATATTCTTTTAAAATATCTTCGAATTATCATTCTTGACTAACAGTTCATCTGGAGATTTTTTTCTTAAAGAGAAGAAAAGGTATTAGTTTAGAATGACAGTGTATGCATTAGTTATAATCAATACCTCGGGGAAGTTGTCTATAGAACTCAATTTCTGGCCACTGAGAAGACCCATATTCCTTTAATTTTATCTTATATTGAATCTTATCATCTATATTTTATTATTAAAGACAAAATTAATTCTCACATACTGTAATAAGTATTCACTATTGGGAAGATAAAGTTTGGGAGGGGGTGTCCTCGTGGTGTAATGGTTAAAGCGATGGACTGCGGAATCGTAGTAAAATTTGGGATGTTACTTCTTACTCACTACATTACCATGGGTTCTAATAAAACCGGTGGCCCAGTAAGCTGAGTTTGCAGAATACACTGACAGCATCTTTCCAGAGGGGTAAGATTCCCCCAACATGTGTCCTGTGGACCAGTCGGCTGGGGCACCAGAATACACTGACTGCATTTCTACAGAAGGGTGAGATTCCCACAACGAGTGTTCTGGATGGCCCAGTAGGCTTGGGCTGCAGAATTCACCGACTGCATCTCTATAGATGGGTAAGACTTCCCCAACGAGTGTCCTGGATATGACACTAAACAATCTAAGGGTGAGGCTCCAAGGGTGTTGGAGCTTGAGGAATATGGAGTACTCCTTCATTGCCATTTCTCCCAGGTCCACTCAAACCCGGAGTGGTAGCACCTGATAGGGTCCTATCTATAGGTCAAATAAAACTAAAGCGTTTAAATACGCTGAACTGAATTGCTTGAAATTAGTTGTTTCTACATTTAACTTCGTAAACAAAAAAAAACTTTACTTGTGATAAAAAGAATTGTTTGAAATAGAACTGTTTTTACTTTTAAACTGTATAATAATGCTAAACTGAATTGTTTGAAATGGAAGTGTTTTTAACATTGAAACTGTGTATTTATGCTAAACTGAATTGATTGAAATAGAACTGTTTTTGATATTGAAACTGAACTGCTGCTTCGTAGTGAGTTCGAACTGGAATCGTGCTATTATAATACATTTACTTTCCTACTTAAACTCTTGGGGAAGGTATAAACCGTTTCCTCCCGCAGCTTCGAGTTTGATAATACTACTTCCGTTTTTTTTTTAATGTTTTTGTTTTTGTTTTTTTACTAGGATGGCTTTGGAATTAAATTATCCACGAATGTTTATATGCCATTAAAACAAAAAACCAAACCATCTAATGAAACACCTCCAACTTGCTTTTTGCTTCTTTTGAATCACTTTTAGCTTGTAACATTTTGAACATATTTTTTGGTCGTTCTACTGTTTTCCAATATCGCGTAGTGTACTCACCGACGACTGCTATATCGATGATATCTAATTCATTCCTTGATATTAACTAAGCTAAGCTCTAACTAAGGGTCGAGCCTCGCTGTTGAAGAAAAGGAAAACTTATGCAGGAGAGTTTGGGTAAATACATACGTTGAGCCACGGGGTGTAATGGTTAAAGCGATAGACTATTCCAGTCACGCTATTGCGTTTCCTTTCGGGCAAATACCCTTGGGGAAAGGCATAAACCTCCTTATCCTCCCAGCTATGGGTTAAATAGTACTACTACTGTTCTTCTAGGAGAATACCTTTGGCATTAAATAAGCTACAAAGGTTGATATGCCATTAAACAAAGAAACCAAACCAAACCAAACAGCAAATTAACAAGCAACTGAAGAACATGACTTATTTTTTTTTTTGTTTTTTTTACGTCTAAAAGAAGCATCACAATGGAGCACGAAAAAACGCAGCCCAGTCGGCTGAAGTTGTAGAATACACCGACTGCATCTCTGCATAGGGCTAAGACCCCCCCACACACACACACACACGCACCAACGAGTGTCCAAGATATGACACTAAACAATCTAATGATAAGGCTCGAGTAATGCTGGAACTTTGGGGAATACGGAATACCCCTTCATAATCATTGTTCCCAGGTCCACTCAGGGCAAGAGTTGTAGCATCTGATAGGGTCCTATCAATGGGTCAAATAGAACTGTTTGACATTTAAACAGTGGGCAAACAAGAGACTCATGATAAATTGAACTGTGGGTAAATAAATGACTAATGCTTAACTGAATTGTTTGTCATTCATAGCAATACTTGGAACTATTTTGTTGACTTCTACTAAACTGAATTGTTAGATATAGAAATGCTGGATCATTTAACTCTGAGTATCTACAAGGTGTGCTTACAAATCTTATATTTAATATATATATATATATATATATATATATATATATATATATATATATATATATATATATAAACGGGATATGGCATTAAATAACTGATAATGGTTGATATGGCATAAAACCAAACCAAAACAAAACAAAACAAATCAAAAAACTGGAATAATGCTGCACTTTCTACTAAAAAATTCAAGATGGCAAATGCACATGTATATCGCAAATAATCAATTAAATATTCGACGTGTTTTCTTCACATCAAAAGAATGAATCCTATCGAAATTAAATATTTTCAGCAGCTCCAGATGCTTTACTGAAGTCATGAAGGTGACGGACCACACTGGACTATGTCTTAGAGTATGTCCTCGGAATCTACAATTTTAGGCCTACCTGACTTTGTCTGATCGTCGAGATTCTTGGGAGCCGAGCGATATTTCTTCAGCCTTCTAATTTCTGCATTGTAATTAACTATGGCTTCAACTTTCGAACAACAAATATTTCCCATGGCGTTATAACCTGGTTCGATCTTAGACGACGCTGCACATTCATCGGTGTGACTTTCAAATCACACATGGAGTGAAGCAATGAACAGCATGTCATCGTACTAACTACCATTATACTAATAACCACTGAGGGTGCCTTGCACTATTTAAACTATCACGAGCTAAAATTTAGAAAAAACCTTTGACTCACTGTAGAATAATAGGATTATTTTGGGTTAATCTTTTATAATTGAAAGTATTTCTAAATTATTGAATAACTTTTTCTTGAAATTATTTCTTTTTATATTCTGAATTACATATTTGTATTGACAAGCAAAGCTTGTGTTTCAAAAATATTTCTTCCAGTCGGACGTTATGGAGTAGTTCACACTCGTAAAGGTTTGATTGTACGTTCAACTGTGCGATTTCCAAATCACACATGAAGTGAAAGAATGGACACTGTGTCAGTGCACCAACTACGACTATACTACCACCCAAAGCGGGTATCTACCACAGCTTGAACTGCTTCGGTCACGTGATGCACGTACCTCAAACTAGTACATACCAAAACATTGAAAACCTTTGACTTAACCTTGTTAATCAGATTTATTACTTTCTTTACGAACCTCGTATTGCCTAAATCAGTCGTTTCATTCGTTTAATGATTGTTCCTCACGAGAGAAATTTTCCTTACCAAAGAATAAAAAAGTTCCAAAAGGCAGATATTAAATCAGAATCACAAAGAGGTAGAACCCACGCTCCCACAAAATAGGTGCTCTGGTTATGACACTAAACTGCATCATTTGCTGAAGCCCCAGTTTTGAAAATCTCACTGATTCAGTTTTAGTATCATAACAAGAATATTCCTTTTTGAGGAGGCTCTTACACTTCTGCAGGGGAGATTACTCCTTTTGGAGAGGAATTGTACTCCTTGCAGGGTACAATACTTCTTCTTGAGAAGGATCTTACCCTTCTGCATGGTAGAGTACTCTTTTTTGAGAGAGACCTTACCACTCTACTGGGCAGAGTACTCTTTTTCGAGAAGGATCTTACTCCTCTGCAGGGTAGAGTACTCCATTTGGAGAGAGTTCTTACCCCTGCATGGTAGAGTGCTTCATTTTGGAGAGAGATCTTATCGCTCTATAGGATAGAGTACTTTTTTTTTAAATTGATCTTTGTCCCTAGCAGGGTTGAGTACTATTTTTTAGAGTGATTAAACCCTACTGCTGGTAATACAGTCAGCATATTCTAAACCCTACTAATCAGGCGCTATACATACAAGCAGTACTAATCAATTTTACAAACAGGTTGCGAGATTATCATAATTGTGTCAAATCTGACACAAGTAAATTTTTCAGATGTATTAATGGATTCTTGCATTTGCTATCAACAGCTTTCTAGATAAGCACAATTTGAAATAAGGATAGGTACATAAGCAGGTTGATATTTATCTCATATAATGGTATGAATTTTATAAGTTATCTCATATGATGGTATGGATTTTATAAGTTATCTCATACAATGGTATTAATTTTAAAAGTTATCTCATATGATGGTATGGATTTTATAAGTTATCTCATATGAGGGTATGGATTTTATAAGTTATCTCATACAATGGTATTAATTTTAAAAGTTATCTCATATGATGGTAGGGATTTTATAAGTTATCTCATATGATGGTATGGATTTTATAAGTTATCTTATATGATGGTATGGATTTTATAAGTTATCTCATATGATGGTAGGGATTTTATAAGTTATCTCATATGATGGTATGGTAATTTACTCAGCTTTTTGCTTAGATGTGGCACAAGGCCATATGAAAGGGGCACCCAATGAGACTCGAACTCACTCGTGTAGGTTATGGATCTTATAAGTTATCTCATACAATGGTATGGATTTTATAAGTTATCTCATACAATGGTATGGATTTTATAAGTTATCTCATATAATGGTATGGATTTTATAACTTCATAATTACTGCACCCCGATGGTTTCTTTTTCTACTGATTTTGCTAATTAGGATATACTTTAGTAGAAACTTGGTTCTTAGAATGACTTCGGACCTCCTGATATTTAAACTGTTCAAATGATATGGTTTATTGAAAAATAGACAGAACTTGTGAGATGGGTGGGTTCCTTATTTTCTTATAATGCCATACACAACATTTAAACTTGTTGTAGCTGACCTCGAAAAACTTACAATAACATTGTCTCGTTCCCACTTTCCCCTTGATATATATGCGTACGTCAATATGGGTGTGAATATGTGTATGTCTGTTAGTATGTAAGCGTCTATAATTATGTGAATTTGTTACTGCATGTATGAGTTCATTTTTTGTATCTGTTTAACGTTGTAAGTATATGTACAATTGTGTGAGTAAATATGTCTACTAGTCTATGTGTCTGGGCACCTCTGGTGGTGTAATGGTTAGCAAACTAGACTAGCAAACCTACACGAGTGAGTTCGAGTCTCATTGGGTGCCCCATTCATTTGGCCTTGTGCTACATCGAAGCAAAGAGCTTCGTAAATTACTACTAGTCTATGTGTCTATGTGATGTAACTCTGTGTGTGTGTGTGTGTGTGTGTGTGTGTGTGTGTGTGTGTGCAGGTATATATGTGTATGTGTAGGTATGACTTTGTGTATGAATTCGCGTATGATTATGTGAGTGTTTCATTACGTGTGTGACTGCGTGTGTCTGTGTGTATGTGTGGGTGAAAATGTGCGTGTATGTGTCTGCTGGTCTGTGGGTTCTCGCATTTGTGTATGTCTGTGTGTCTGTGTGTGTGTCTGTGTGTATGTCTATCTATATGATTATGTGAGCGTGTCCCTACGTGTGTTAGTGCTGGTATTTGAGTGTATGGGTGACTATGCAAGTGTCAGCAAGTTTGTGTGAGTATATATGTCTGCTTCTGTCTGTGTGTCTGTGTCTGTGTGAATGTGTGTTTGTGTGTGCGTCTGTCTGTCTGTCTGTATCTCTGTCTGTGTAAGAAAGAGAGAAGGAACGTGAAAGAGAAACTCTTATAGACCACCTGGTCAAAGGGCCGTCTAGTCTATGGTATTTCTGCTCAAAATACCAAAAATATTGCATTTCTTAAAATCAATATGACAAAGATCACGCACCTACGCTATTGTCAGGAAGCCAGAAGTGACCTGGCCAAAAGTGACCGCTGTACTTACTGTTCACACTGAAAATGACCACTATGTTAAATCTTTATTTAACAATGTCTCTTCCCAACAGAAATGGGAGCTGACCGGCGCTCAAAAGTCAAATCGAGACGAAACCTTTAGTTGTATTTCCTCCAAGCTACTGGACTTCGTAATATTTCTTTCTTCTCCGCGATTTGGGAAGAAGAGTATGGGTCGGGGATTACAGCTGATCTTGTCAGGACATTGTTATTGAATCTTAGATCTGGATTTTGCTTCAACTAATATCATTTGAGTTGTTACAATTTTCGTGTATCAGCAGGGGCGGGGGAAATAGCAAGAAAAAGTCTCCATTACGCTGGCTCTTGATTTATCGGAAAAGTTAAGTTCTATTTAGTTTAGTTATTAGAAAATAGCTGGCTATTTATGACAATGTTTTTATTTGTATGCTTGGGTAGCGTAATGGTTATGGGCACGGAGAATACCTTCCGAGATTTTTTTTGTTTTTGTTATGTTTTTTTGTTTGTTTGTTTTTTGTTGTTGTTTTTTTCTAATGCAATGACCGCTGAAATCCTCGTAGGAAAAAATATCAATCAATCTCTTCTTTTCCTCCTGAACTAAGGATAATATATAAAGACAGCCTTTGAATCGAAAGCCTTGGTTATACAACCAGTCTATGAGAAGGATATCTGTACATTCATTTCCTTGAAATCATAACCTGGGCAGAGTAAGGCTTATTATTCCCTAAGTTTTACAGACTTGAAGAGGATTCCTGCAATAGACCGAGGAAAAAGCTGATAAGATGAAATAAAATAGGTTTTTACTTAGCTTAGACCTCCGTGCGTAAGTTGAAAATTAAAGATTTGATTTTAAAGGATAAAAATGGAGATAAGTAATAATTTTAGAAGTTTTAATTTCAAATGAGAAGATCCAAGATCAATCTTTGGCTTCAAAAACTGAATCTTCGAAAATTTGTGTCAATAAATCAAGGTTTAATCAATACACGAGATTGAATAATACGACTACGTGCTATTTTTGATTACTTGAAGAAAAGTGTGAATCATTCTCAGGGAATCTCAGGTTCAGGTATGGTGATGTTCTTTAGTTTCTGCGGAAGCGAAATAAAACACAAACTATAAATTATGCAACGAGCTACAGAACCCATCAACCCAACCTCTACCGCCGCCACAACTAGTAACAAAGACGACCGTTATGGCAGGCTCCGGCGGAACGAATAGAAACACCTTTCGTAATACTGTGGTGATACCAGTCGTGGTTCCGGCTAAGAGGTTTCAAGCCATTATCGCGCAGAGGTAGTTCGACACCATCGCTTGTTCGAGGGAGAGTGTGAACCGTTGTTCTGATCCCACGGTTCTTCTTGTACTGGATGGGATAGCCATGGCCACGGCCAACGATTGGTAGAATAAAATTAACCTGTCTCACGATGATAAAAAGTTGTTTTCTAAACTTCTCTTATAAGATTCATTTTATATTTCACGTTTCTTTCATCTCGAAACTCTCCGAAAAATGTTTCGCAGGCTAGTCAAGCACACAATAACTAGGCACCACCAAATTTTATGCTGTTCCAAACTAAGCTTTGCTTAGTTTCTTTGTTTAATCCTATTTACTGATCCCTCCGCTCGGGCAGGATATGACACAAGATCAATTTTTTAAGCGGAGTTTAACAGGTTTTGAATTCAGAGTTTTCCTTCTCCTAGACTAGTTGTCTCACCAAGGCTGAAGAACCCAGTTTGTCCTACTATTTACCCATAGCTGGAGAGAGAATAATTGGATTCATACGTTTTCCAAGGGTATTAGTGCTATGTGAAATGCAATCAGTCTCGTCCAGGATTTGAACTCGTTTCGCCGTGTCGATTTCCTACGACGATAACCATTACACCACGGGCACCTCCTAGTTTCTTTGTTTAATGGCATATAAACATTCATGGGTTATTTAATGTCAAAGACATCCTTGTAGAAAAATAGGAGTGGCACTATTTATAACATACCTTTTTTAAGGGTATTAATCCGAAAATGAACGTAATTGCGTAACTGGATTTCAAACTGGCATACTATGATGTCTCTGTCTTGTGTGTCACGACACTGAGAATTTTCACAATCACACTAAAGTAAGCTGAGAAGATATAAATTGGGTTAGCGTGCATGGCGTAAGGGTTTTTTTGTCGTTGGAAATAGATTCAGCTACTCTAGTTCAATTCTTCGACGAGGCTGCGTTTTATTTTGTGCTAATAATCTGGAGAAAGACACGAATCCATCTATTCTCTTACCGAGCTATAGATTAATACAATGATTAGCTCGACTTAGCTAATACTCCTTTACTGAAGCCTAAGCGACAGCAAGTCTCTTCAAATCTCCAGGACTCTTATTAGTATTTTGCCGATCTCAGTAATGTTGTAGTTTGGATGAACTCTGCTGGGCTTCAGATTCACCAAGTTTCCAGTTCCCTAATTAAGCCTTTGGGGATCGTTCCAAGCGCACCAATTACAATCGGTATCACCGTAACTCTCATGTTCCACAACTTTTTTAGTTATCTGGCAAGATCAAAGTACTTGTCTCTCTTTTCATTTCCTTAAGTTTTCACTCCGCCAAAACGGTAAACTCTAATATTCGGTAGGTTCTGTTTTTTATTAACTATCACAAGGTCTATTAATATTATTATTTTACTTTTTGGGGAATTTTTCACGCCACCGTTATCTGATGCTTTTCCAACAGAGTATGAGTGACAGCAAGTCTTATCAAGTCTCCAGGACACTTCTTAATATTCTGGCCGATCTCAACCATGCTGTAGTTTGAATGGTCGGTATTCACCCTCTTATTTCCAAGCCCTCGAGCCCCTCTACCAATTCTTTGGTGACTGTACAGAACGCGCCAATTACAATTGTTTTCACTGTCACTTTCACATTCCATAGTTTTTTTTTTCACTTATGTATCAAGGACTACGTATCAATCTCTCTTTTCCGTTTTTTTTTTTCAAGTTTGCCTTGTAGTCTGCCAAAATGGCAAAGTCCACTATTCGGCAGGTGGTCTTTTTTGTTGTTGTTGTTGACTATCACTAGGTCTGGCCATCTGGTCGAGATTTGATGATCTATTTGTATATCAAAATCCCAGAGATCTCTGTGCATCTCATTTTCCAAGCAAGATTCTGGGTTATGTATATACCCTTTGTTCGTATGTTCAAATTTAAACTTTTTGTACAATTCCCAGTGGATCACCTTGCCCAACCAGTCGTATCTCGTCTTATACTCTTTTGCGCTAGTTTGTTCCATTCACTCATTATGTGAGTGATCGTTTCGTCTCTATCACCGCATAAACATCTGCTATTTTGTTGCGTCTTATCTATTCTTGCTTTGACATAGTTAGTCCTTATGGCGTTGTTTTGTTCTGCTCTCAGAAGAGATTCGCTTTCTCTATTAAAGCTTTTCTTTCTTTACTATATACAAGTTTTTTTTCGAATCCGATTTTGCTCGTTTGTCCCTTGAAATACCCATGGATTTGTTTTTTGTTTTTTTTTCCCATTTCTATTTTCTGGTTATTTTTGTTCTGTTGATGCTTGCGTTATGTGTATTGTCTCTTGTTACTGTAATCAGTTTTTCTGCGCGGTATTTTTCTGCAGTCTTCAAGTCGTATCAATGCATCAACGCTATTTTAAATGCTGGAAATTATTCTTCCTCCTTTTCTTGACACACAAAGCCTATCTACGTTATCTCTTATGCATCATCATGAGATTCCTGTGGAGGTGCCCGTGGTGTAATGGTTATCGTCACAGGATATGGACACGGCGACACGAGTTCAGATCCTGGACCTGACTGATTGCATTTCACATAGCACTAATACCCTTGGGAAAGGTATGAATCCAATTATTCGCCCTCCAGCTATGGGTAAATAGTAGGGCAAACTAGCTTCTTCAGCCTTGGTGAGGCAACTAGTCTAGGAGAAGGAAAACTCTGAATTCAAACCTGTTAAACTCCGCTTAAAAATTGACCTTGTGTCATATCCTGCCCGAGCGGAGGGCTTGGGTAAATAGGATCATGAGATTCCTTGTTCTCTGGTCCATTTGTTGATGTTCTTCACTCGACCACTTTAAGAATGGCCCTGAGTATCCTTTTTGCGGTCTTTTTTGGATCATGGTGGTCTTTCCTTTGGACATCAATTCAGGTATGTCTGTTTCTTGTATGCATCTATTTGTTTTGGCAGCCAGTCTGCCGTGGATGAATGTGAAGTTTTTGAAAACCAGTTTTCATGTATCCCATCATGGCTTTGAGTTTTCCAGTTTGGTTCTTTTCTAAGTATTACTCTGAGTGAATCGAGGTGTATTTTTCCTAAGGTCCTTTTTTGGGTCCTTCTAACTCTTTTCCCATATTGCTTATCCATTTGGCTTTTCTGTTATGTTCTCTTCGTTGCCTTTTTTTGCTGCAGTATTGTTTTGTTTCCTTGTCATTCGGTTGTTGGTATGTTTTCATAGATTCTCTCCCTACTTACTGGGAGAATATATTCTCGTTGTTTTCGAATGTCCTATATTGTCTGCATTGTTTTATCCAGTCTCGGTATCTTTTTAACCTTTCTCCTTTCGCCAGTAACCTTCTGGGCTATTTCCTTGAGTTGTATTGTTTTTTTTACTTGTGTTGTTTTTTCTTTCTTTTCATCCAAACATGTTCCAGTGTTCTCCTTCTGATGATTTTTTGCTTCTTGTCGTAGATTTCTATTTTGCGTTTGCAGTCTAACTTCCCATCCATGTTTTCATTGGTTGGTTGGTTGGTTGTTTGGGTTTTATGGCATATCAACCTTTATAGGTTATTTAACGGCAAATCCATTTTATGCAAATATTCAGTTCTATTTCAAACAATTCAGTCTAGCATAAGTACGCACTTTAAATGTAAGTACAGTTTAATTGTAAAAAAAAAACAACATATCTATTTCAAGCTATTAAGTTTAGTCAAGCAGTTCTAATTCGGTTAATTCAGTTTAGTATAAGTACAGATTTTGTTTACACACAGTTAAATGTCAAAACAGTTCTATATTAAACAATTCAGTTTAGTCTAAGTACAGTTTCAATCTCAAAAACAGTTACATTTCAAACAATTTAGTTTAATATAAGCACACAGTTAAAATGTAAATACGGTTTAATTGACAAAAACATTTCTATTTCAAGCTATTCAGTTGAGCCAAACAATTCAGTTTAGCATAAGTATGCCTTTAGTTCTATTTAACCCATTGATAGAGCTCTATCAGGTGCTACCATCCCAGGCCAGAGTAGACCTGTGAATAATGTCAATGAAGGGGTACTCCTAATTCCCCAAAGCCCCAACATCACTGGAACCTCACCATCAGATTGTTTAGTATCATATACAGGACACTCGTTGTGGGCTTTTTATCCCTCTGCAGAGGTGCAGTCAGTGTATTCTACAGTCCCAACCGCCTGAGCAACTAGGTTTTGAGTTTCTGTTCGTGTTCTTTAGGGGAACACCGATTTTATCAGAGACTAATTTCATTAATTCCTGATTAATTCGTTTAACTCCATGATATTGCTCGTTGAAATATGTGTAAATGATTCGTTTATTTATTTATTCATTTATTTATTTTTCAGTTTCTGCCTTGACTATTTTCTAGTCTTGGTTTCTTAGCGATGGTAAACTAGTCTTCTTTTCAAACATAACTCTTTTTAAAATCTGTAATTATGACTACTACTGCTATTATTATTTACTCCTAAAGAGTTTTTCTCATCAGTGTTAGCTGATGGTTTTTCACTGAAATTTGAGTCTCCTCAAGTCTCCTCAAGTCTCCAGGACTCGTCTCAGGATTCTGGCCGTTCTCAGCCATGCTGTCATTTGGATAGTCTCTACCCGTCCGCCAACTTCCAAACTATTATTATTATTATTATTAGTAGTAGTAGTAGTAGTAGTAGTATTACGACTACTACATGGCAGCTAATTGATTCTTGCTGACAGTTAGTGTATAAAGAAGTATTTTTGACAAAGGTAAGCTCAGTAAATCTTATTGTATTGAAAAGAAAATTAGACATCTTTCCTTCGTTTTTGTTCTTTTTTGGGGGCTAGAAAATATCTCCCAAATATTTTCCGGTTGTTATACTACCCCTGGCAAAAATGAATGAATTTCCAAATTTAGATGAAATTCACTTTGTTTTCGTTTAGGGTTTATTTATTTATTTATTTTACAAAAAACATATAAGACGTGAAGCAGTTTATCTACTATAGTTGAATATATTTTTTGATAAAATAAGCCTGAAAAAAAAATAGATTAAATCATTTAAATGAATAACAGAATTTTTCATGATCATTCTATAATTATTCTTGAACATTGGATTATTTTCTTCCTCTTCGTTTCAGTGTGGTAGTACCTGTAGTACCCCAACTATGATTCAACCAGAACTATTCAATTGGGGGGTGTCCTCGTGGTGTAATGGTTAAAGCGATGGACGGCGGAATCGCAGTGAGCGAGTTCGTTCTCCAGGCGCGCTATTGCGTTCACTTTCGGGCAATTTCTCTTGGGAAAGGTATGAACCCCTTTATCCTCCCAGCTATGGGTTAAATAGTACCACTACTGTTCTTCTAGGAGAATAGCTTCGGAATTAGATAACCTACAAAGGTTTATACGCCATTAAACAAAGAAACCAAACCTATTTAATGATTTACGTGTGTGCAAACAAAGGATTTAAGTTAAATTCAACTATCAGTAGTTCATAGTAATTCATGGGGGTAATTGTAATATATTAACGTGACCTGTGGGTGTGAATACGGCGGATGTTATTGACAGATAGATTGATAAGACCGGTGTTATCACCGAAATGTCATCATGTCCACAGGTGCTGTGTATCAGAGGATGTTGAGAGAGCTGCATCCGCTCAAGGATAATATCAAGGTGATTGCCGAAATGTCATCATGCCCACAGGGGCTGTGAATACGGTGGATGTTGAAAGCAGGGGCAAGATATCGGAATATCACTTGAACTGTGGGCGTGGTTGAATTCGGTGATAGTGGCAGATGCATACGCCCACAGAACCGGGTTTGGGCAAGTAGCCAATGGGAAGCAGACAAGATAACCAATGGAAAGCAAAGAAGTGAGACGTGAGCGTAACCACAGTTAACGAAAAAGAGGAATTGCTGCAGGTCACGTGAGAGTTGTATGTAAGTTCCCGAATTTCGGCTAAAGTCAGTTGTTCACTGGCTCTTCCGTCTCCCGACAGCTCCTTCGTGTGAGCGAACTCTCTGCGATCGCTTTTCTGCTCCACACAAGTGTCATCGCCAAAAATAAAAATATAATCTTATATTTTTATATACAAACGTGTTCCTCGTTATTAATAACGACACGGTATACAACACAATGAACTGTGTGGAAACGAATGAATAATATTGAATAGAATTATTGTAACTGGATGGCAGAACTTGCAACCATTTAGTGTTCTATATATAGTATTAAACAACATCTGATGGTAATATTCCAGTCTTCAAGTTTGGAAAATATGAGGTACCCCTTCGTAACTCTAACTCTCAGGTCATCTCTAATCCTGAGAGGTAACATTTTTGGGGTCTCATCTTGAAGTAACTAATGATTTACTATCCTTGGACCTATTTACAGTGTACAAAAAAATGATTTATGTTGAATTGAATTCTGAATGTTAAACAGCAAAGCAGAAACCATTTAACTTGGTGTAAACAATAATAGCAATACTTAAAACTAATTAATCGTGTGCAAACAAATGAGCTCTGATACATTTAAAAATGTTACCTCCAAACTATTTGTTTACTTATATATATGTTAGATATATGTATATATTTAATTCCATGAATTAAATATATATATCTAATATGTATTCATCTATGATTATTATATAATAGCTCTATCCTTGATATTGAGCATTCTCCATATTATATTGCACTTGGTTCGACACAATTCCACAAAGTGATTAAGTGACAACTAACACTGTGATAATATATATATATATATATATATATATATATATATATATATATATATATATATATATTAATTCAAGAAAAAAAACTAATATTCGGTAACATTAGGATAACAAATTTATTTCCATCCTGTTAAGAACTTTGATATGAATCAAAGACTTCAAAATAATTTTTAACAGGATTATTTCCCTTTACCAGGAATACTTGAATATTCGAAATTTGAATAATCTATTTCTCCAGACGGAATTGTTCCCTCCTCCGAATTTAGAGGATTGAAGAATACCTTATATACATATATATATAGGGTGGTCCAAAAGTAGGTGGACAGTAAATGATAACGTTTATTTTGAGATTACAAGTACAATTATATATACGAATACAATTATTACGTGGACAATTAGATTTTATAGTGTATGATAATAGAAAATTTTGTCAACGCTGGTTCTCAGGCTGCTATCTATCACAATTTACACGGTTTTGAAGTCTAATATAAACGAGAAACCTATTCCCCCGACTGTTCACCAATTTTTGGATCACCCTATATATATATATATATATAATTATTCTTATGACAGTGTATAGTTGTCATTATCCCACTTGGTTGGTTTGTGGCAGACGAAATGCGGTATAATTTGAAAAGTGCTCAATATCTGTGATAGAGCAATAATTTGATAATAATAATTAATAATTTGATATATATTAGATTTTATATATATTTAATAGCATGGATGCTTATCTGTGACCGCAGGTTTCCCGCCCTATGAAACTTACGGTCGCAGATAATTATTCATTCTATTAAATATTTATAAAAACTAATATATATTTATTTATTATCATTATATATATATATATATATATATATATATATATGTGTGTGTGTGTGTGTGTGAATGGGAACAGGATTTGGCAATAGATAACCTGCAAGGGTTGATATGCTTTTTTAAAAAAAGCAACTAAAAAACCAACCTTCATATACATGGTTCGGAAAATTATATCAGTGGTGAAAATAATTTAATTTAGTTTGTTTGCTGAATATTTTTGAAGCCAGAATTTTCAGCTAATAAATAAAACGTTTTTTTTTTCTTTCTATCTTTTGTTTGTCTTTTTACAGCTAAATAAAAAAAAGAACAAAGTGAATATCATCAAAGTGTGCTAATTGCATTATTTTTGCCAGGAGTATTATACGAAATTGCTGTATCTGTTAAGTAAGTGTTTGTCAAGATTAAGTTGACTACGATTATTGTACGCAGTCTGAATGCATAATATTTTAATATTAAATGAAAATATAGAGTCTTGTATCGTTATGTTTTGACCTTCGACCCGGTCAAAAATGCCATTCAAGGTGACGCACCGGAAGGAAGTGACACATTCTAATGGCGGTTATGAGAGGAAATCACGTGGGCGGAAATTGGCTGATGAAATGGGACGAGGTAAAAAAAATCCCATTATACTCTCATAGACTGACGCACCGGAAGAGAGTGACCTCTGAACTACATGACAGTTATTTCCGCTCGATGACGATCACACAGGCCATTCCAAAGATAAGCGGAAGTGACACATCCCGATCGCCAGATCTCGGAAGAAATTGTGGAAGCGTGGAGGCGTGTCCACATCACCGCCTGGGAGTTTGAAGGTAATATAAGGCCGACAAATTGAACAGAAGAGGACAGTTGAGTACAGTTGAGTTCGACGAGCCAGTTCAGGCGAGTAGAGTTGGTGTGGGAGGGGACGAGATGTATTAAGAAAAGCCAGCACCCAGCAGACTCCAGGGCTCCGGTTGAGCAGCCATGGAGAACGAGAAAGACACAACGCTGACGCCCATAACTTCGGGGTCAAAATATTTCAGTTATGTTTGTTCTCCAGCTCCCTCTCACACGCAAACTTTGAACAACCCTTTCGAAACTTACAAATAAAGTTAGAGGTAAATATTTTGTTAAAGAAGTCTTCCTGCGTCGTTTATTACTGCGTCTGTTTATTTATTGTGTCGTTATGATGCTGGAGATGACAATATAACAGTATGTCATTTAATACGGTACAATGATGCAAATGTTCCATGGGGGATTTGTTGCTTTGAGGATATATCGATTAAATAGGACGAAATAATTTCGGTTTCCAAACGAACACATCAATGTCTTTAAATGAAGTGCCGCCATTATATATATATATATATATATATATATATATATATATATATATATATATATATATATATATCTGAGTGGATTTCTATGAGGAACTAGTGGAAAGATGTGTGCTAAAGTAGTTTATTTTCGTTTTCCGTTTAAACAGTTCTATATTCAAGTTTTCAACACAAAACGTGATGTCTCTAAAAATATGACATCATCCCGTGACAACACAGTTCTAATTTTACCACAGATTCATATGACAGTAAACATCTGAAAAAAGGCAATTGAATTTTGTCGTTGAATTATCGGTCAGGAATATTTTTCCGGCAGGAGATAGATAGATAGATAGATAGATAGATAGATAGATAGATAGATAGATAGATAGATAGATATCCACCATCTCCGCACGGACAGGGTGCAACACAAAGTCAACTTTTGAGCAGGGTTTAACTAGTTTTTTCTTCTGCTAGACCAGTTGTCATACCAAGGTTAAACAGCCTGTCTGCTCTACTATTTATCCATAAGTTGCATGAGAATAATTGGTTCCATACCTTTCATAAGGGTATAAGCACTATGTGAAATGATAATAGGCTCGTCCAGGATTTGAACTTTGGCTGCCGCGTTCATTTTTTGCGAAGGTAACCATTGCACTTCGAGCGCCTCCATAATGTTTACATAGATAGATATAACACATCGAGATAGATAGATAGATATATAGATAGATAGATAGATAGATAGATAGATAGATAGATAGATAGATAGATTGAACACACCGAGATAGATAGATAGATAGATAGATAGATAGATAGATATAACACACCGAGATAGATAGATAGATAGATAGATAGATAGATATAACACACCGAGATAGATAGATAGATAGATAGATAGATAGATAGATAGATAGATAGATATGATCAAAGTAAAAATAGAAAGTGAAAGAGAGAAAGAGATAGAGAGAAAGAAAGATGATTACATAAGTGTACATACTTAAGAACATACTAATGTAAATACTAAACATTCAGACACACACATATTCTCTCTCTTTCTCTTTCTCTCTCTCTCTCTCTCTCTCTCTCTTTCTCTATCTCTCTCTTTCTATACACACATATATATATATATATCCCACTATATCTCCCCCCTTGTATCTTTCTTTCCTTATTTCTTTCTTTCTTCTCTCTCTCTCTCTCTCTCTCTCTCTGTCTCTCTCAGATACACACAAAGACAGTCACTCCCACTGACTCTCTCTCCCTTTCTTTCACACACACAAACATACACACACACACACACACACACACACACACACACACACATATATATATATATATATATATATATATATATATATATATATATATATATACTCCCCTACCCCCGTAGGGTTGAGTTCTCTAGCGAAGAAGTAATCGTGTTGCCATTAGCGCCTTTGCAAGTCTCTTCGTATTTGAATTGAGATCTCGGCGGCCGTTTGAACGGATGTATGTAAACAATACTAATTGTGATTCATAACCGTTTAAAAATGTACTTCGTAGCTAATTTCTCCTTGTAGCTAAATGGTTAGAAGCTTGGCTTGGTGTTTCAGTCAACCGGGTTTCGATCCCAGCTACGGGGAGATACTGTCTAGCCACACTGATGAGTTCTGATAGAACGAAACAGATCTGTCTGTGGATGACAATATATATATATATATATATATATATTAACGTGTGGAAGTAGACAAAGAGCTTGATATCAAATTGTATTAATTATCTATTATCTATATCGATATGCAAACCAAGATGAAAATGCAAACAGACACACACACACATATATATATAGAGAGAGAGAGCGAAAGAGAGAGAGAGAGAGAAATAGAGAGAGATCTAAGTTAAAATATCATAGAGTCATAGTCAACAATATTTCGGGGAAATCGTCTTAGTCTAATGATTGCATGGACGAGAAACTAATATTCACTACACTATTCTAACTTAATTCTATTAGAGTAAGAATCATATTTTGATAAATCGGTACTGTTGCGGGAAAATATTTCCATGTTAGGGGAGGCGACTGAAAACTTTTGCATGTCCATTTTGTGGGGTGGTCTCGTATCTTCCCCTTTCATTCAGAACCTCTACAAGAAAATGTAATGATTATCTAGGCATATGACTCCAACAGGGTCAATTTTTCATCAGTTAAAACTCAATGCGAAACATCCACTTATAAATTCGAAGTCAGTAGAAATTTACAATAGTTCAAAAAGCGTATACATACGAAGAAGTCAATATAAGAACAGCCAAATAGAAAGAGAAACGGAATCGGAGAAACGGAATCAGAGAGATGGAACAGATACTAATAGGTTCATACATATATATATATATATATATATATATATATATATATATATATATATATACAGAGAGAGAGAGAGAGAGGCGGGGAGGATATTTCTGAATAGATCGACTGGAACGGACAGATAGATTCCTAGTTACTAAATATGTTTTAATTTATTTTTAAATGCTTTTCGTAAGTTTCCGAGCTTATACCATATATCTTCTAAATAATATTGTTTGCTCTCTCTCTCTCTCTCTCTCTCTCTCTCTCTCTCTCTGTGTGTGTGTGTGTGTGTGTGTGTGTGTGTGTGTGTGTGACATTTAAACAGAAAAAACACTTGAACTGAATCTGCTAAAATTGAGAATACAGTTAGTGTCCGCTGCTGGTTAAATTTATTAACGACATGAATTTAAATATTGATTGCAATCTTTATGCTCAGTGTATTCGTTGAACAGAAAATTTGAAAGGATTGAATGAGAGTAGAAGTCAGAGTTGAAATGGGAAATAGGAGAAAAACACAAAAAAACATCCTTTGGGGGAGTTTGATGGTATTTTAGGCGAGCGTGAAGAATGAAGAGAAGTAGGCGGGGTTTAAGAGGTGTAAACTAAAGAAAACGTCAACATAAGGATATAAAAGAAAGAAAGAAAGAAAGAAAGAAATCTGTGAAAACAAAGATGGAACAAAAGAGGACGAAATGAGTGAAAAGAAAGAAAGAAAGACGGATGAAGAAATACAAAGAAAGAAAGAAAGAAAGAGAATGAGGGTATGGGTGTGAGTGTTTTTTCCAACCCCACCGTCACAGAATAGAAGACACGGGTTCAATTCTGAAGGGGGGTATTGCTGGTTTGAATATAGAATTTTCCTTTTTCTAGACAGGTTGCCAAAACAAGGCCAAAGAATCAAGACTACCCAACAACATGCCAATAAACAAAAAAAGGACAGATGAATTCATGACTTTTTGCGCGACGTGAAACGCAAACAGCTCGTCCAGGTTTTGATCTCGAGTCATCGAAGGGGGTGTCCTCGTGGTGTAATGGTTAAAGCGATGGACTGCGGAATCGTAGTAAGCGAGTTCGTACTCCAGTCGCGCTATTACGTTCACTTTCAGGCAAATACCCTTGGGAAAGGTATGAACCCCCTTATCCTCCCAGCTATGGGTTAAATAGTACCACTACTGTTCCTCTAGGAGAATAGCTCTGGCATTAAATAACCTACAAAGGTTGATATGCCATTAAAAACAAAGAAACCAAACCAAAGCAAACCATCGAGTCATCGATTCCATTTGTTATGATGATACTATTTACCAACCCCTCCGCTCGGGTAGGATATGACACAAGGTCAGTTTTTAAGCGGAGTTTAACAGGTTTGAATTCAGAGTTTTCCTTCTCCTAGACTAGTTCCCTAACCAAGGCTGAAGAACCTAGTCTGTCCTACTATTTACCCATAGCTGGAGGGAGAATAATTGGATTCATACGTTCCCCAAGGGTATTAGTGCTATGTGAAATGCAATCAGTCAGGTCCAGGATTTGAACTCATGTCGCCGTGTCCATTTGTTATGATGATAATCGTCAAGCTTAGTAAATCTTCAATCCCATTTGTATTATTCTCAGTCACCTGCAGGATTCCAAGTCTATGAAACCTGGGGAGTAATAGACCTTACTTTGCTGCGCGGTATCATAATGCTTTGGTAAGGCTACCTGAAAGGCAAGAGGGGTCAGTGTACCTAAATATTCATCCATTGATGGCCAAAAAAAAAAAAAAAAGGTGGATGCATGTATTTTCAAATAAAACAGGAGTGTAGCTTAACACAAACAGCTTTATGCAGGATTTGAACTCGGCTCACATGTTTCATGTTTTACAACTACAACAATTATGCCACGAGAAGAGAAAACGGCGAGAAAAAATTGAAAAAGCCAAAAAAATATCTGAACAGAAAATGAAAAGAAAAAAAGAGCAAAATTATTTTATGTGGATTATCGGGCAAATAAAAAATGGATAAAAATAATGAAGTTACGAGATACGAAAATTAGGAACATGGTGCGAAAGACAAATTCTGATGAAAGAAAGAAAGAAGAAGAAGAAGAAGAAGAAGAAGAAGAAGAAGAAGAAGAAGAAGAAGAAGAAGAAGAAGAAGAAGAATTGGTTGAGAGCCAAAGTAGAAAAATTCAAATAAAAATTATAATGGATAATGAAAAAGTAAAAAAGATTTAAAAAACGAAAGAAAATCAAATACAGAAAAGGAAAAAAAGAAAAATCAGAATAGAAAAAGTGAAAAGAAGAAATCATGAGGTAAAAGAAAGAAAGAAAGAAAGAAAGAAAGAAAGAAAGAAAGAAAGAAAGAAAGAAAGAAAGAATGAAAGAAATCGATGAAAATAAAGATGAAATAAAAATAATCTGTGAAAACAAAGACGGACAAAGAAAGAAAGAAAGAAAGAAAGAAAGAATCTCTGAAAAAGAAAGACGAAAATAAAAGAGAAAGAAAGAAAGGAAGAAAGAAAGAAAGAAAGAAAGAAAGAAAGAAAGAAAGAAAGAAAGAAAGAAAGAAATCGATAAAAATAAAGACGGAAAAAGAAAGAAAGAAATAATCTGTGAAAATAAAGAAGGAAAAAGAAAGAATGAAAGAAAGAATATGTGGAAAAAAAAAGACGGAAATAAAAGAGAAAGAAAGAAAGAAAGAAGGAAAGAAAGAAAGAAAGAAAAACTAAAAGTTATTGATAAGAATGGATGAAAAGAAGAAATAGTTAACAATAAAATTTCAAGAAAGAAAAATTGAAGCAACCAAAAAAGAAAAAGAGGAATTGGGCGTAGAAGAAGGAGGAAAAGGGATTAGAATTGAAGAAGATTTCCATCAAACCCATACCAGATTATTTCCACTAATGTTCGTGCTTAATTAGTTTCTTCTTGGACATCTCACCAATTGGCGTTCCCCCATTTGTAGCTGGAAAAGAATCTCATGTCTCCACACCGAAGATCAAAGGCTAAAGCTGCATAATTGGGAGAGAAAGAAAGACAGAAAGATAAAAAGAGCCAAGTAGAAAGAGGAACGTAGAGAGGTGAGATTTGGACTTAGGGAATAAAAAGCGTCTCTCTTTGATTGTCACGCTGCTTAGTATTTAATCAAACGACGTGAAACAATGGCATCCGCTTGACCCCCAGATAATTGTCGATTTGGTCTGGATCCCTCATCCGTCCAACCCTGTGGTCTTGAAATCTTACAGAGTGGGAGCTGATTCGCATCTCAATTAGAACAGAGAAACCGTGGGTAATGAGAAGTTTATGACATTAAAGAAGAAATAACGAGACAGAAGATAAGAAAGAATGCAAAGGATGCTGGGAAAATATTCAATTGGCGCCTATTTATAATGAGAGAAGAACCAGTAGGATTTATTATTTAGCACAGAAATTTCCTGATTATAATCAAGACATTTGCAATTCAAAAATCTGGTGATTTCTATTTCTTCTACAAGACATTTTATTATTGATTGATTGATTCTAATTGCGTGTCAACTCGTACGAGGTTATTTTATACATAAAAGTAAGAGAATCACGTTCTTTTTTACATTTTTTGTATTGATGTTTCTTAAGAGTTATTTGCATACAATGACATGGTATTATGTATTCCGATCCAATAGAAATAATTTGCAAACAGTTCAATGGTTTCAAGTGTTCCTATCTAATATCAATGATTATCTGGTTTCAGAACTGTGCAGGAAGGCTATCAGCTATATTGAACAAATCCTGGAAGGAACATTCCACGAAACAACTGCTGTACGGCCACCTAGATTCCATCTCTAAAACCATCTGACTAAGATAGACAAGGTATGCTAGACACTGTTGAAGAGGCAAAGATGAACCTATATATATATATATATATATATATATATATGTGTGTGTGTGTGTGTATATATATATAAAGTCTCTAGCTATTCATCCATCTATCTATCTGGTTGACTTGCCGTAAAATCGATCAATCAATCAATAGATCAACTCGGCGTTATTGTATATTATTATTCTCTGCTTTGAAAAATTATACCATTGATTCAAATAATCTAATCTAGTTTATTTAAAGAATATCATATTAAGCCACAATGCTCAGCTATCAGATAAAATCTATTTTACGTTGCCCAGTCAGCTGGGGCTGTAGAATACACTGACTACACCTCTGCAGAGGGGTAAGACCCCCCCTAACGAGTGTCCTGGATATGACACTAAGCAATCTGATGGTGAGGTTCCAGCAGTGCTGGATCTTTGGGGAATGCGGAGTACCCCTTCATTGCCATCGCTCTCAGGTTCACTCTGGCCCGGAGTGGTAGCACCTGATAGGGCCCTATCTATGGGTTAAATAGAACTAACAGCATACTTATGCTAAAATAAATTGTTTGAGTAAACTGATTAGCTTGAAATAGAAATGTTTTTGACAGTTAAACCGTACTTACATTTAAACTGCGTGCTTATGCTTAACTGAATTATTTGAAATAGAACTGTTTTTCGACATTAAAACTGTATTTACACTTAACTGAATTGTTACATATAACTGCTTGAATAGTTTGAAATGGAAATGTTTTTGACAATTAGACTGTGTACTTATGCTAAACTGAATTGTTTTAAATAGAACAGATTATTTACATAAAAATGGATTTGGCGTTAAATAACCAACAAAGGTTGATATGCCATAAAACCCAACAAACCAAACCAAACCTATTCTGCGTTTCATCTGTTTGATAGAAATATTTGATGCCATGTAACTTTGAATAATTAATATTTGTAAGAGTTATTTGAAGTTAAAATCATTTACTAGGGATTATTATCAGTTGGTTGAAACTATATAATTGTGTGCAAACAAATGACTATTCTTAAATAATCACTTTAAGCAATAGAGTGATAAAGAAATAGGCAAGACTAGATAGATAGATATATAGATAGATAACTTATATATATAGGCACAGTGATGTTAAAAGATAGTAAAAGAATATGAGATGCTAAGAAAGAAAGAAAGAAAGAAAGAAAGAAAGAAAGAAAGAAGCTAAGATAGAGAGATTTTCTTTTTAATATATGATTTATTTTCTGTTTTTTCTTGAGCTATCAGTTCTACCTGAGAGTCTCTCTATTCTCATCTGCCAATACTTACCATTTCTAAAAATGTTTATATTTCTGGAACAACCCGGCATCCAAGTAACCAACCGGTCATGTCCAGTTATATTTCCGGGTTTTCTCTGATTCTTTCTTCTTGGCTGCAGCGTTTGCCAAGACAGCTGTCAAAGGATTATTTCCGGTTAATGGCCGCCCTTGACGTTAAACAGACTTCAAATAGGAACAGAGATAAGAGATTACCTAAAAACACGGACGATGTATTATTATTATTATTTTTATTATTATTATTATTAATGATAATAAAAATAATAATATTTTGGGAATATTCGAAGCGAATACCATCAAAGAAATTGAGATGAAAGAAAAAATAAGAAAAGAGTTTCTCAAAAGAACAAGGAAACTTCTTGAAACCATGCTCTGCAGCAATCTCATCCAAGGGATAAACAGCAGGGCAGCCCCCGACCTTTGTAAGATACCCAAGACGATTCTTAAAACTGACGAGGGAGGAATTCAGACAAACGAACCAAAGGACGTGGAAATTGATAACTATACAAAAGGCTTTACTCTCAGGAGAAGACACAGCGAGACTTGTGTCAAGGAAAAAAAAAGGAAGAGGACCCGCCAGCATAGCAGATTGCGTAGATGCATCACCATAATAACACGAAAAATACATTAAAAAGAGCAAAGAAAGACTAATTACATCGGTTACGAACAGCAATAGCAACATAAAAACAAACAGAAAAAAAATGAAAACATTTTTTTAAAAAGTGAAAAAGAAATAAAAACAACTGTATGGTTATTTCAAGCAACAAACTAACGAGATTGCACAGAAGACATAGACATGGCGAAGAAAGGTAAACCTTAAGAAAGAAACTGAGACTCTTTTAAAAGTTGATAAAATAATGCCATAAGAAAGTAAGAAATTGATAATACGCAACAGGTTATGTAGGCACAGAGATGAAACGATTTATTACATGTTAAGTAAATGAAACAAACTAACACAAAAATTGCAAGACAAGGCACAAAAGATGAACATGACTAGGCACAACTGGGTGGAAAAGGTAACCCACTGGGAATTGTGCAAGAGATGAAAATTTGACCATAAAACGAAATAATATAAGGACGAAACAGAATCTGTCTTGTCCAGTCGGTTGGGGCTGTAGAATATACCGACTGCTTCTCTGCAAATAGGTAAGAACCCCCACCCGCAACGAGTGTCCTGATATGACACTAAACAATCAGATATTGATGTTCCAGTAATGCTGGAGCTTTGGGGAATGCAGAGTATCCCTTCATTACCATCATTCCCAGGTTCACTCTGACCCGGAGTGGTAGCACCTGATTGGGTCCTATTTATGAGTCAAATAGAACTAAACTGTTTACTTATGCTAAACTGAATTGTTTGAAATAGAACTGTTTTGACATTTAAACAACATACATTTGCTAAACTGACTTGTTTGAAATGTGACTATTCTGGCATTTAACTGAGTGTTAAAAAAAATACTAATACTAAACTGAATTGTTTGAAAGATAGCTGTTTTATTGGCCGAATGAATGGAGTGTTTTCCAATGGTCGGGCAAACTAGGATTCAATCCCTGGTCGAGTTATACCAAAACTCAAAAATGGTAAATGACGCCGCTGTGCTTAGCACTCAGTATTGTAAGGTAAAGCGGAGCAATCCAGGGAATGGAGTTGCACGCTTCCCTACACATCGGTGCAGTAGCTATTGAAAAAGAAGTCACTCTCGATTAAGGTCGCCAACTTTACTTTTATATGCATAAAAATGAATTTGGCACTAAATAACCTACAATGGTTGATAAGCCATAAAACCAAACCAAACCAAACAGAATCAGTCCAAGAGAATAAGATGCGTAGATATACTCTGGGGTTGTGAGATACAAATAGATCATTTAATGGTTGTATGAAGACTTGTCCTAGTGTTGATTAATAAAAAAAAAGACTTGTCATCGAGTGGATTTTATTTAGAATAAAAGAAAACAAAAAGATGAAAAAATACATTAACCTTGCCGCAGATCTAAAACAAAGCAAAAACAAGTGGGTGATGGTGATACCAATTCTAGTTGGTGCACTTGGAACAGCCTCCAGAAGGCTTCGAAAAAAAGACTAGAGGAATTGGCAATCAGAGGAAGAGTCGACACCATCTAAATTACAGTATTACTAAGTTTGGGCAGGATACTGGAGACATGAGGAGACTTACAGTCACTAAGACTATAGTGAAAGGCCACTAGTGTTAGCTAATGAGAAAAATATTGTAAGGACAGAAGAAGAAGAAGAAGAAGAAGAAGAAGAAGAAGAAGAAGAAGAAGAAGAAGAATGTAGTAGTAGTAGTAGTAACATAAATTCCATCGGTTGATCATCCCGTTTTAGTGGGACCATCTAAAGATGGAAGTGCACTCTGCCAACCAGCAAAATATCACTTCTGATAATTCTACCAAGGATCAAGCCCTACAAGAGAGGCTCGAAGTGTTGTATCTGTTCTCCCATTTTGGAATATAAAAGAAAAAATCAAA
Organism: Sepioteuthis lessoniana; assembly: GCA_963585895.1. Taxonomy (NCBI): domain Eukaryota; kingdom Metazoa; phylum Mollusca; class Cephalopoda; order Myopsida; family Loliginidae; genus Sepioteuthis; species Sepioteuthis lessoniana. The sequence goes on from OY757912.1 coordinate 95,178,778, forward strand.
ATTATGTAAAATTGAATTTATAGAATTCAAAATTATAATCAACGTCAAAATTACAAATTATGGAACAAACATTATTTATGTACAGAGAAAAATACTTGTCTTCCCCTTTAATTAGGGACATGGTTTCCTATATCACGTGTCCATTGGTCATGTGGGAATTCAGCCCCTAATATCTTTTTTCTTCTTGCCACCGTTTATTGAACAGTTAAAACCTCCGAGTGGCAGTCCGAGTGGTGTGATAAGGACCGGATTTTCACTCCTGTCCGTTGAACGGAAAAGAGATCTTTGTCTCCAACTCTGACGCCTTTCCAGCATTTTTGTATTTCTCTTTAGACTTACGTTAGTTCTTGGACCCTGCTCTATTTAACCGTAATTGTTTTCTAGAATACTTGATTAACCGTTATCTGAATTATTATGGAAATTCAAGAAAACATAGAAAATATAGAACCAATAAATGTATCGAGAATGAAGCTTTAATTTTATTTTTTTTTGTTTTTTAGTTTAAAATTTAAATCACAATATACGTACATCTTAACAGCTTATACGGGGATCATTAAATTAGTTTCCAGACTTATTTCGTATGGGCACTTTTATTGATAGTACACACATGAAACTCTAGTCCCCTTCAAAGTAATCTCCTCCAGCTGCAATGTATTGTTTTACCCGTCCAACAACTTCTGGAAGGCCCCATGGAAGTCCTCTTGTGTGACCGTGTTCATGACATTCGTCACAGCTTCTTTTATCTCCTGAATTGTCTCATAACGACAGTCTCTGAGCTTAGGGAATAAGCAAAAGTCACAGGGAGCAAGGTCTAGACTAAAGGGAGGGTTAGGAACTGTCTTGATGCCCATATTGGTCAAATAGTCTGTGACAAGGATGGAGTTGTGGACTGGTGCATTGTCCTGGTTAAAATGCCACTGACCCGATTTGAAGAGTTCTGGCCTCTTCCAAGGGAATCTCTTCCTGAACTCCCTTAAAACCTCAAAATAGTAACCCAGTCAACTCTGGTGTATTGACTTCCTTACTCCTTCCATGCCTCTCATCGTTCCTTGAATCTCTTATGCCACTCAAAAACTGATGCTCGATTCATGCAAGATGGTCGAAGCATTCCATATGTTTCTGTGGCATTTTTTCCAAGTTTAAAACAGAATTTTATTGCCTATCGTTCTTCTAAAGAATTTTATTGCATATCGTTCTTCTAAAGTGTCCTCACATCCAGATTGCATTTTTGAAATTCACCAGCTGTTACAATCAGGCTTTAGTAGGGTGTATTCCAATTCCTGCAGTGGCTGTTCATTTGAATCTGATATCATAAAAATTGGTCAGTCATCTCATAAGATGTATTGCAATAACTTACTGAATATGACAATCTTAAAAGTCTTGAAACTTATTGAAGGCACCACGTATATAATAAAGGGATGATGTCACACTATATCAAAATAGAAGTTTTTATAATGCTTTAACAGATTATAAACACCCAGAAATATTTGCGTGTAATTCCAAGGATATAATTCAGAAGAAAATTAACCTTTCATTCATTGGTCATTTCAATATTGGCAAATGCAGCTTCAGTCTAGATACTTTTGAACACACCTCTCATATCAAAACTTAGTTTTGTATTGTTTACATTATTAAAGTCAGTTGCTATTACTGTCTATTTATACCTACGATACTTTGAATTAAAGTAAATTACTATCCATTACATTCTTTCTCTGAATCATCAATGTCATTGCTTTTGTGGATTCACTTGACTATTGTTAACAACAGCTCATTTCAAACCAGAGTTTTATATACATCTAAACACCAAAGGTTAAGCCTACATTTCAACCGATCTTTTTTCCAAGAGTCTAAGTGACAGCAAGACTCCTCAAGTTTCCAGGAATCTCTTAAGTACAGCAATCATTTTTTTTATGCCATGTTCTTAATATTCTTTGATTCTTCCTTTGATCTTCAGTCTCTTTCCCAGATTCTTTTCCAAAGTTTCCCACTAAAATTTGCATCACCGTCATCTTCGTTTTCCAAATTTGTTCACCTCTTAGGCAAAGTCCTGAAATTGTCCAGTCTTTCAGTCTGTATTGATATGAAGATTTTCTCAGTTCCTTATTTGTTGGTTTTTATTTTTCTTTTCTTTGTTGATTATCACTAGGTCTGGTTGACTGGCTTAGATTAGGTGTTCCGTTTGTACCTCAACATCTCAGTGGATTTTGTGTGCACTACTCTCCTGGACAGATTCTATGTTGTTCATATACCATTTGTTCATATGATAAAAATTAAGCTTCTAGCACAATTCCCAGTGGATCACCTCGCCCACCCAGTCGTGTCTAGTCTTATACTCTTTTGTGTGCAAGCTTACTGCATTCGTTTATTATGTGATTGACTGTTTCATCTCCATCACCACATAACCTACATCTGGTATTTTGTTGTGTTGTCTGTTTTTGCTTTGACATAGTGTCCATGGCGCTGTTCTGTGCTGCTATCAGATGAGATTCAGTTTCTGTCTTGAGGGTTCCTTTTTTTAGCCCTGTATAAATTTTCTTGTGTGAGATTTCACTTGTTTGTCACTTGAAATGTCCAGAGATTTGTTTTTCTTCCCATTTGTGTTTCCTGGTAGATTTTATTCTGTTGATGCTTGTGTTGTCTGTATTGTTTCTGGTGGCTATAATCAGTCTTCCTTGGCATTTATCAAAGTATTCTTCAAGTTTTCGCATTGATGCATCAACGCTTTCTTGAATTCTAGCGAATCCTCTGCCCTCTTCTTTTATGGACACATATTGTCTGTCTGCGTCATCTCTGGGATGTAAGGCCTTATTCATCGTCATTGTTTTTTGGGGTTTTTTTTTTGTTCTCTGGTCCATTTTTTGAAGTTCCACTCTCACCCACTTCCACTTCAGAAATTATTATGATTATTATCATTATTTCTTATACGCCCTTTTTATTTTCTTCTTACATCAATCTTTGAAAAAAAAAAAGGAAACATTGCACATAACATATACATTATCAATACAATATATATATATATATATATAGAAAGAGAGAGAGAGAGAGAGAGAGAGAGAGGAAATTTTGTCGAATAATTCATCCAATAGTTTCCAAAAACACCCTCTTAATTTATTTTTCTTTTCATTATTTCTGAAATCATCTGATTCAACCTTTATTTTATTTACATTGTTGCTGTTTTTAATATTATTAGACAATCTGTTCCGAAAATTTATTAATCTATTATCAAAAAATTCTTTTGCTTAGCAGACTTAGTTCTTTGAAATATGTTTTAACAGTAAATGTATAGTTCAAGGAGAAATATTGAAAAAGATTTTACTATAATGAAAAATTCCATCAATCATTTTGAAAGTTTCAATTAGATCACCACTCATTCTTCTTTCTAGTAAAGTTGTTTATCTAATTCAATCTCTCCCTGTAACTCTTATTCTAGTTAATAATAATCATAATAATAATAATAATAATAGCTGTCGCGGCTGACCACAGAATAAAACTGAAAGAATGTGAAAAGAAGGATAAGTACCTCGACCTAGCTAGAAAATTGAAAACACTATGGAACATGCAGGTGACAATTATACCAATTGTAATTGGTGCGTTTGGAACAGTAACTAAAGGATTACTAAAGGGATTGGAGGACTTAGAAGTTGGTGGACGAGTGAATACCATACAATCTACAGAATTATTGAGAACGGCCAGAATACTGAGAAGAGTCCTAGAAAATTGAGGAGACTTGCTGTAACTCAAACTCCAGTAAAAGATCATCAGCTAACGCTGATGTGAAAAACTCTAATGAGTAAATAATTGGATGGTTGGTTGTGTTTGACGGTATATCAACACTTGTAGATTATCTAATGCCAAATCCTGTCTGAACACATAAATATAAATGATTTGTAAACGAATAGACAATTCAGTTGTGAGTTTTTTTTGTTTTTTTTTTTTTGTTTTTTGTTTTTTTCACTACGTTTCGGCCAAATTTCACCTCTGGCCTTCTTCAGGTGATTAACCGCGACCTCGGATAGGAATGCTGAGTCTTATAACCGTATTCCCAGTAATTACTGCCTTCCATAATTGTTGTCTATCGCACCACGTTTTTGACCAAATAACCCTCTGGGCGGCTTAGGTAGGAATTGAAACCGCTATCTTCTGAGAATACTCACCTGGAACCATAGACTCAAAGCCTCTATCTGCTGTTCCACGAGCCCCGAAGGGGCGATCGATGTTGGATTCTTTGGTCTTATAAATCCAATTATTTGTTCTCCTTATCTGGTTTTCCATAGTCGGGTCCGTACCGAATTTTTAATTGTCTTTATTGGGAATCCTTTTGAGATGAGGTTTCTTAATCTAAGAATTATTTTTCATTGCGGACTTTTGTCCTCATCTTAGTAGTTATTTTTATTTTTTTATTTTTTTAAAAACAAAGCTACCAAGATAAGAACAAAAGTCCGCAATAAAAAAATTAATTCTCAAATTAAGAAACCTCATCTCAAAAGGATACCCAATAAAGTCAGCTGTACTAATTTAGAACAAAATTATGAACCCAGTTTTGGCATTTTTTTGGGGGGGATGGGGGGGATTTGAGTGGAGTAATGGGAAGACTGTGGCTTCGATATAACTGAGTTTGAACTCTAGACACGCTATCACGTTCACTTTTCGACTACTATCCATGGGAAAACAATAAATACCCAGCTAAAAGATAAATAGTTTCACAGCTGTTCGTCTGCAATGATAGCTTTAATATTATACACACTCCACGAAGGTTTATCACCAGAACTATATATTGTATATTTTTATCAAAATATTTTTCATAGAAGTGCAACAACATGTTCTTGGGGGAGGAGTCCTTTTGCCGTAATGGTTTATGTACATCGTAGTTTGTAAGTATAAACTCCAGTCGCACTATTACATTCATTTTCGGATAAATATTCTTGGAAAAGGTCTAAATTCTCTTATGTTATCTGTTAAATAGCACGACTATTGTTCTACAAGGTTGGATTTGGCATTAAATAACCCATATATATATATATATATATATATATATATATATATATATATATATATATATATATCACTAAACAAAGAAACATAACCAAAACATAAACTTGTTTTCTAAACTTGAATTCATCTCAAAAGAGATTTGTGTAAATGGAGGACATTAAAAGAAATACAAGTGCCGATTTACATCATATCAAAAAGAAAAGTTTCAGAGGTGCTTCGACTAATTTTAAACTCCCTGGGATATCTGTGTTGAAAGTCATTGATACAATTTGAAAGAAAATTAAAGCTTCATTATTTTTTTCATATCTGTTCTTTTATAAATACAGTTTCAGTGTCGATACTTTTTGAACAAACGTATCACTGAGTTATTGAGAGATGTTTTTTTTTTTTGTAAAACTGAAGACTTTTAATATCCCCTGACTTCTAGCAAAACCTGATAAAGAATTCTTGTATGAATTGTTATAAATATTATCATTAAAATGAAAGTGTAGAATTTAGAAGAAGTTCATTTCCATTCAAAATCATCAAAGAGACTAAAAAATGTATAATTCCAGACTAAATTCGTTTCTGTTGTACAGTAATAGTACCTTATTCGAATATCTTCCTTTATATCTTTCTCAGCTTGCTTGTATTTCACTAAGTTTGAAGTACAATAAATAGTTTGCCCGAATCTCCTTTTACATCGCTATAAATAATTGCTTTACTCTGACGACGCCATTAAATATCGTCTACGACTTAATCTAAAACAACTTTGCCCGTAGCTAAATGTCTTCGTTCTTTTGATTGGTTGATTTTTTATAAAGAATCGGGACTATTATGTCGAGAACAATGGGTCTCGTCTTGCCGTCGTAATAATTTGGAAAACGTAAACAAACATTTCCTACGCATCGATAGTTATCTAAGCCAATGGCTGTCAGCTATTTTTTCCTTATGAGTACCAGCAAACTCCGCTAGATGGTGCTAATGTTGCATAGAATTAACCCTACTATAAAAATGATCTGAAGATTTTACTCTAATAACAATATGGCATTGAGTCATGACGAATAATAATGATGATAATATCCTGAAAATGACTGATTGGTTCACAAAAGGTGTAACATACCTAGAATCAAAAAGAAAAGATAAAACAAAGGCAAAAATTACCGACCAATCACATGCCTTCCCACAAATATATGATTTTAAAAGAGAAAATAGTCAAATTTATGGAATGTAAGGACATTTTCACTTTTGAAGAAAAGGGCTACAACTAAGAATTTTATGGTTGCAAAAATCATCTCATAAACAATATATACATGGAGAATTGCGTTGTGGGGGAATGTTATTTACTGGGAATCGTGCAAAAAGCTTAGATTTTTCCAAACGAGTAATTAGCGCAAAAAGGTAATAAGACTAGACGCAAATGCGTGGGGAAGGTGATTTACTGGGAATCGTTCAAGAATCTTAAATTTGTCCGAACGAGTAATTAGCGAAAAAAGATAATAAGACTACACACAACTGCATGGGGGAGGTTATTCACTGGAATTCATGCAAGAATCTTAAATTTTTCCATACGAGTAATTAGCGCAAAAAGGTAATAAGACTAGACACAACAGTGTGGGGAAGTTGATTCACTGGGAATTGTGCAATAAGCTTAAATTCGTCCAAACGAGTAATTAATTAACACTAAGCTATACCTAGTGTTAATTAACAAAAACGGTAATTTGCCGTCAAGTGGATTTTTCCATTCCAGTGGATTACCGAGTGAAAATACAAAGAAACGAAAAAATAGTTGAATACATGTCCCTTGCCAAAGAAGTAAAAAACAAAAGCTGCGGAAGAAGAAGGATATGATGATAGCAACTGGGCGGGAAACAGTCCCAAAAAGGCTTGGAAGAAGGACTTAAGGAATTCGAAATCAGAGGAAGAATCGAAACTAACCAAACCTCAATAGTAATAAAATCGGCGGGAAAACTCAGAAGAGTCCTGGAGACCTGAGTCGTTTGTATGGTCATATAGACTCCAGTGAAAGACTATCAACTAACGCTGGTGTGAAAAAACTCAAAATTAATTTTTTTTAAGCGCAGAGGACGACTGATTACAGCCACCAGAAACAATACAGACAACTCCAGCATCAACAGAACAAAAATAACCAAGAAACAAAAAATGGGGATAAAAACAACTCTATAGACATTCCAAGCGACAAAGAAGCTGAATCTCCCACAAGAAAACTTGGACAGGATAAAGAAAAGCAAACCTTTTGGAAGAAACTGAATCTCTTCTGATAGCAGAACAAAATAACGCCATAAGGACTAACTATGTCAAAGCAAGAATAGATAAGATGCCAAAAAATAGCAGCTGTAGATTATGTGGTGACAGAAACGAAACCATCAATCACATAACGAGCGAATGCAGTAAACTAGCGCAAAAAGGTAATAAGACAAGACACGACTGGGTGGGGAAGGTGATTCACTGGGAATTGTCCAAGAAGATTAAATTTGTCCAAACGGGTAAATTGTATAAAACCAGAACCCGAAAATGAGACGCACAAAATTATTTGGGATTTTGCGATACAAAGACGTCACCTAATCTCAGCCAGACGACCTGACGTAATAATACTCAACAAAAAAGAGAACTTAACGGATAGTGGAGTTTGCCGTCCCGATTGACCACTGGGTAAAACCGAAGGAAAGCGCATAGAGAGATAAATGCCTAAACCTTTCTAGAGAACTAAAAAACTACGGAACATGAAGGGGGCGGTTATACCAATTGTAATTGACGCGATCGGTTCAGTCACTAAAGGACTGGTACAGGGATTGGAGGTATTTGGTAATTAGGGGACGGGTAGAGATCATCCAAAATACAGCATCGTAGAGATCGACCAGAATACTAAGAAGAGTCCTGGACACTTGAAGAGACTTGCTGTCACTCGGGCTCAAGTGAAAAACCATTAGGTAACGATGATGTGAAGAACTCCCAAATAAGTAAAATAATAATAATAATAATAATAATAATAATGCGATTTGAGATACAAGTGGAGCACCCGATATAAGCCAGAAGGCCAGACTATGTGTTAATTAACAAGAAAAAAAAAAGAGAATTTATAATATAGTGGTTGTTGCGATAAAATTTTCAAATTTTCTCATTTCCGAGAACACAATAGGTAGAATTAGTAATTTACTAAGATTGGTGGGGTGGGGCTTTGATGTGGCACTAGGCGGAGTAAATGGGGTACCCATTAAGACTTGAACTCATTCGTGAAGGTTTGCTAGTCAAGCTCGTTAACCATGATACTATACAAGGTGCCCCTGTTAGTAAAATTAGTGCTGAGAAGCTGATAAAGAACATTCGAAAAATAATTAAACATTTTTGTTTATTTAGTATAAATTCATATAAATTTTGATTCATATTTTGTTTTATTAAAATATGCAACTTTATCGTTTTTACTTAGAAAATAGGTTAATTTTTAAATCTCATTATCCTGGTGTCAAAGCAAAGTTTCAAGAGAAAACTAGCCACTTGTTACATTTTTAGAAAGCAATTAAAAAGTACCATATACAGGTGTCCCTCAAAAAGTTCCAAGCCTTATCCAGAAAGAAGAGCCTTAGCTGAACAATTTTGTTGTTGTAACATACTACCTTTTCTCATAAAACTAGGAAAATCTGAATACGTTTTTCTTCTTTTATAAGAGGTGGAATGTATTGCTATTATAAAAATGTCAGTTTTTTGGGATTCTTTCTGGGTGAGGCTTTGTACTTTTTCAACGACCCTCGAACACTCTATGAACAAAATTTGTGTTAAAAAGTGAATATTTTAAAAAAGATTTTAAGGTTGATTTAGGAAGTTATAACACTGATTTTTTTTTTCTGATTGGCAGGGCTGATTTAAAATCTACTGATTATCATATGTAAAAAAATGCAGTTCATGTTGACGTCTAAGATATATATTCAGTTAACTGATATCGGTTTGTTACAAGAGTTTGGTTTAGTGTGTCACGAAAATCAAACATGAGATCAAATTCAGTTTCAAATGTGACAGAAACATTTAGAAATTTAACTCCGCCAACATTAGTGTGTCCATGTTTAGTAGTCCATCATAGAACATTACTTATGAGTTCGTCCTTGCTTACCTAGTAATGCATGGCGTGTCTTCCTTGTCTTACTTGGATGGTTTGTAAGATGGCGGGGGGTAAATGACCCTACAACTACTGTTTTGCAAGGTTCTACTTAGAATTATGTTGTAGGCAGATTTTTTAGAATCAGTCTTATTTGTATATCTCATAGAGATAAATCATAATTTTTAAATAATGGCTGCAAAATAAACTTTGCAACCACAAATAATTTCAGAAAAAATATCATAATTCATTCAAGAAAAGAAAACAAAAATATTGCTGGGAAAAATTTCTAAGTTTTATCATACGCATAATATAAATACAGTGCATAAAATATTATTACCCAACTTGTTTGTATTGGAAAATTATGGCAAGATTTACTGTTTATAAGTCACAGAATTTACAGTAGAATGGATACTCAGAATCTAATGATCGTATACAATCAAGCATTTTAGAGATACTCGTGGTGCAATTATTATCGTCGTTTGAAATGAACTAGGCAGCCCGAGTTCAATTCCTGGATTAGGCTGTTTGCATTTCATATAACGCTAATACCCTTGGGAAAGGCATGCATTCAATCATTATCCGTCCAGTTATGGGTAAATAGTAAAGCAGACAGGGTTCTCTCACCTTGGTGTGGCAACCGGTCTAGGAGAAGGGAAACAATTAAAACCTGTAAATCTCTGCAAAAGATTTAAACTGTGTTTCACGTCCAGCTTGTGCGAAAGGGTTTATGTAAATACATAAACGGCATATATTAGAGTGATCTCTCTTACCTTTGTTTACGCACCGTGATCGAAAATGCGTTGTTCGTTGCTACGAAAATCGGAAAATATTTCATTCTTTTTTTCTTTTTGGCATATACAGTTCCTGCAATGCGGATATGTATTTACCAAATCATTCCGCACGATCATGATGTGACGCAAAGCCAAGTTTTAGGCGGAGTTTGAAAGTTTTAAAATAAGAGTTTTCCTTCTCCGAGATCAGTTATCATAGCAAGGTTAAAGAACTCAGTCTGCCCTACTATTTACCCAAAGCTGGAAGGAGAATATTTGGATGCATACCCAGCAGAGGATTGAGACCTGTGCCTCCAACGAATGTCCTGTTTATGACATAAAAACATCTGATGGTGATGCTTTTGTTTTAGGGCTTTGGGGAATGTGGAGTAACTTTTCATTGCCATTACTGCCAGGTCTACTTAGGGTCCCCTCTATTGGTCAAGTTGAATTATTTAACCATTCATATGTGAGCAAACTAATAACTGATGTTAAATTGAATTGTTAATGTTACTCAGCAATACTTGAAATCCTTTATCTACGTGCAAATAAAACTATTGGTTTTGGAGAGCACTATTTGAAACAATTGAACGAGTAATTAGCAAAAAAGGGTAATAAGACTAGACACAACGGCGTGGGGAAGGTGATTCACTGGGAATCGTGCAAGAAGCTTAAATTTGTCAAAACGAGTAATTAGCACCAAAAGGTAATAAGACTAGACACAACAGTGTGGGGAAGGTAATTCACTGGGAATCGTGCAAGAAGCTTAAATTTGTCAAAACGAGTAATTAGCACCAAAAGGTAATAAGACTAGACACAACAGTGTGGGGAAGGTGATTCACAGGGAATCGTTCAAGAAGCTTAAATTTGTCCAAACGAGTAATTAGCGCAAAAAGGGTAATAAGACTAGACACAACGGCGTGGGGAAGGCGATTCACTGGGAATCGTTCAAGAAGCTTAAATTTGTCTAAACGAGTAAATAGCGAAAAAAGGTAATAAGACTAGACACAACTGTGTGGGGAAGGTGATTCACTGGGAACCTTGCCAGAAGCTTAAATTTGTCCAAACGAGTCATTAAAAAAAAGATAATAAGACTAGACACAACGGCGTGGGAAAGGTTATTTACTGGGAATCGTGCAATAAGCTTAAATTCGTCCAAACGAGTAATTAATTAACACTAAGGTATTCCTAGTGTTAATTAAGAAAAAAGCAAACAAAGAATTAATACTAGATAGAATTATTCGTGTTACACAGTAATACATGAAATCATTCAACTGTTGGCAAACAAATCAGCTCTATCTTGATGAAAATGTTGCCAACAATCTATTAATTTACAGGATTTGGCATTAAATATCCTACAAGGGTTGATATGGCATAAAACCTGACTGACCAACTCTGGATGCATATCTTTCTCAAGGGTTTTTGCATTAGAGGAAATGCAAACAGCCAAGTCCAGGAATTGAACTCGGATGACAGAGTCCCTTTGCTACGCTAATTACTATTACACCATAGTCGGCTAATATTGGTATGTATGTGTTCTTCTCTTCTCTTCTACCCGAGCAGTGTTTTAACTCCGCTCGCGCTATTACGTTCACTTTCGGGCAAATACACTTGGAAAAGGCATGAACCCCCTTATCCTCCCAGCTATGGGTTAAATAGTACCACTACTGTTCTTCTAGGAGAATAGCTTTGGCATTAAATAACCTACAAAGGTTGATATGCCATTAAACAAAGAAACCAAACCAAACCGAGCAGTGTTCCATACTGTCTTATTCATCATAGCCTGCTAAGAGTAATCCAAAGCCGAATAGCTATAAATAAATGGTAGAGGCGAGTGGATTCCTTTGCCTAGGTATGGCAATCAGTCTAGAAGGAAAATTCTGATGAAAACCAGCTTTATTTTGCTTAGAACTCTTCTTTGTGTCATATCATTCTCGTTATGGAGAGGCTAGGTAAATAAATACCAGCAGATTGTATTGGGTTATATGGTATGAATAACTAGAGACGATTCCTCATTTGGCTTATTTATTACAATTAACTTCACTAAATAAAAGAAACATCGACCACAAAAACGAAATAATCTTTGATACACTCCAAAAACGAAATTACTTTTGAGACAACACGAAAACGAAATTAGATTTGAGACAACACAGAAACGAAATTACTTTTGATAGAACGCAAAAATGAAATTATTTTTTTATACTCGAAAACAACATTATTTTGATACACTCCAAAAACGAAATTACTTTTGATACACTCCAAAAACGAAATTACTTTTCGTACAACACAAAAACGAAATTATTTTTCATACAACACAGGTGGGTGTAAATTAGTAGTTGACAACAAAGATTATAGGATAGACATTATTTGAAAAAAAAGAAACAAATAAAGAGTTTTTATATTTGATTTTAATTTTGCTGTGTCAACGATTAGGGCCTTCACCTCTAGCCCGGCGTAGACGTCTCCTTCAACTAGTTCACACGCATACTCGTTGGCGTGTTGTAGTGGCTAACAAACTGGACTGCAATATCGCACCAAGAGAATGAGAAATCCAGTCTCGCTAAAAAGTTCAGTTTGGGAAAGGTTTGAACCTCCTTATCTCCTCAGCTATGTGTTAAACAGCACCACTGCTGACCTTCAATAAGGGTGGCTTTTTTCTTTTAACCAACGAAAGTTGATATTCCAATAAAGACACACACACACACACACACACACACACACACACACACATATATATATATATATATACACACATATATATGGAGATGCTCGTGGGGTAATGGTCATCGACACAAGAAAATGATACGGCGACCGGAGTTCAAATCCTCGGTTAGGTTGTTTGTATTTCATTTAACACGAATACCTTTGGGAAAAGTATACATCTATTTCCTCTCCATCTATGGGCAAATAGTAGCGCAGACTGAGGTCTTTAACTTTGGCATGACACCCGGTCTAGGAGAAGGAAAACTCTGAATTTAAACCAGTAAATCTTCGCTTAAAAGTTATTGTGTCACATCATGTTCGTCTGAGTGGTTGACATATATATATATAATGCTGAGACAGATGCACCACATGGACGCAGACAAAATATAGAGAGAAAAAGCTAGACGAGAACTGCATAAGAATACTACACGTTGTATTGAACAAATCCTAGAGGCAACATCCCACAAAACAATAGCTGTACAGCCATTTACGTTCCATCTCTAAAACCATCCAAACAAGACGAACAAGACATGCTGGACACTGCTGCAGAAGCTAAGATGAACTCATAAGTGACGTTGTCCCAAGGACCTCTTCACATGGACGTGCCAATGTAGACCGACCAACGAGATCTTACCTATAATAGCTCTGTATGGAAAGAGGATGTAGCCTGGAAGCGATGGATAATGAGGACGAATAGCGAGAGAGAGTCTGGGAAATGCGTGCTAGTAGCGAGAGATGACGATGAGGATGATATATAACAACAAAGTGTTCATGAAGAATGCTTATAAATATTCAACAGAGAAGCAAAATTGATAATGTGTCGCATTATGGACGTGCGAGAGGTTGGTATATATATATATATATATATATTATGTACTTATGCTGCACGTTATTAGTTAAGCATGCTCTATTGAATACGCTGGAGTATTTTTTTTATCTTTAAATGAAAACGTTCAAGTCTTATTTTCCTTATGTCTGGGTCGAGGTGAAGAGAGTGCCCCATATTAGCCCAAGCGCTTTCGACCATTTTAATAGTCATTCCCGGGGGTTGTGTTTGATTATTGATTCCACTGAGTTTTCATATTTACTGGAATGTGTTTTTTATAATATATATTTGGCTCATTCTGATAGCGGGAATGCCAGGGTTATAACCTTTTGTGGGGGTAACTTTGGCCGACACTTATAATCTCTTCACTTTCATACAATGACAAATACAAAGTATGGAATACTAACTTGCAATGTTACATTTCTCATCTATTTCACATACCACCCCAGATTTCTGTCTGACCGATTTATATATCCACCACTTCAAGTAACGTGATCCCAGTAGCACACTCTATTTCAACGGTTGTGTTCGTTGACTGGAGATCCGAGTTCAAACCACACGGCTCACTCTCGGCACATTCTTCTACACAACATAAATAAAATGACATTCAACACAGGTATTAATATATTAGACATATTCAATTACTAACCCTAGTACTTCTTTTGATAGAATGAGCCAAATATATATTATAAAAAACATTCTAAATAAATATAAAAACTCACACCAACAAACAATCAAACACAACCCCTGAAGACGACCAGCGAAATGGTCGAAAGTCCTTTCTTCATCACCTGGACCCTAACATACGGAAAATAATAAGACATGAATGTCTTTACTTAAAGATCTTCAATAGAAAATACTCCATGGTCTTAAATAGAACATGCTTAAATAATATATATATATATATATATATATATATATATATATATATATATATATTGAACAAATTGTTGATGAAGAGTACTAATAAGTACTCAAAAGCAGAACAGATTTAAGATCTGTTTAGAATTTACTCCTTCCATTTCTCCGAGTTTTATTTGTCACCCAATTCATCACAGACGGAAAATAGAGATTAAGTGGATTTACTCCCATATTTATTTTTTTTTTTTAAGTTGATCATATGAAATAGAACGTGTGCACATGACTGAGAAAAAACAGTTTTCTTTCTCTTGCCAACATAAAATATTTTCCTAATTTAATTAAAAGTAAATAAATAATCAGCAAAATATTTAAAAAAAACTATATGAAAAAACAAAATAAGAAAATACTTTTATTTGGTTTAAAGAAAACATTTTCCTCCATCACATGTTCTCGTTCGACTAAACATAATAATTATTTTTTTTAAATAAATATGGAAGTCAAGTCAGTTAATTCCATTTTCCGTCTGATGATTGTGCTGACAGAGAAAACTTGGAGTTCTAGATTGAGTAAAGTGGGATCATAATTCTGATCTCTGTTAAAATAAAACGGGAATTCTTTAAAGCTGTAGCCATGTCAGTACTGTTGAATGGTTGCACCACAAGAATTCTAACAAAACGCTTGGAGGAAGAGCTCGAGGGAAACTACACGAGGATGTTGCACGTTGTTTTCAACAAATCCTAGAAGCAGCACTCAACAAAAAGCAGCTGTACGGCCACTTACCAACCATTTCATAAACCACCCAATTTAGACATGCTGGGCACTGCTAGGGAAGTAGGGACGAACTCATAAACGATGTTTTCTTATGGTATCTTAGACTCGGACATACCAGTGTTAGCCGACCAACAAAAAAACTACATTCTGGATCCAAGACTTTTTTGTGACGTCATCATCTCCATCCGGACTCTGGGTGGCATCTGGCCGATTGCAAGAGAGAGTCAAAGAAATCCGTATTGTCAGAACGCCTTCATTATTTATTGGATGTTCCAAAAATAAATGTACACATTTTGACCAGTGACTTTAAAATAAAAAAAAGCAATGGTCCAAATACACCCTACACTGATAGATTACACCCTACCGTAATCACTGGTAAGTTTACTACTGTAACGAGCTGGTTTTGAGTTGCCTAGTAAATGCAATTGTGGCCTTTAATTGATCCATTTAGCTTTGAAACACAATGCCTGCAGCAATGAATGAAGCGAGAACAGCAATTAAAAGATAATACACCAAAATACGAATTGAAAGGAAGTTGGCAATTCAATCTGTTCACCTAATCAGCAGTCTCTTAAACAGATTTGTCATCAGTTTAAACAGCTGCAATAACTCATGTTAGCAAATCCGTCTGTTCACGGTATCAACAGTGACTGAACCAGAACAATCATTAATTCTAATACATGTGATAATTTGATATATTCTCTTTTCTAACGTGGATTATAAAATTTGAATATGTATTGAAAAATATTCCATTTATAATAAACCAAAGTAGGAATACACTTTTGGAAACTCCCAATATATACATATATATATATATATATATATATATATATATATATATATGCTCCCCCATGGAGGTTGAGCTCTCTGGCAAAGGAATTGCCGGTCGCCGCTAGCATAATGCAAAGCTCTTCGAAAGATTTGAGCACTCTGGTAGCCGATAGGGTATAAAAATGTAAACAAAGGCTGCTGCTGTTTCTAAAAATAAAATACCTTAAAATTCCCTTGTAGTCTGAAACACAGTCTAACGTAAAGTTGGACGGGTTTCGATACCAGCTTCGAGCGTCCTGCGTGTCTAGCCACACTGAAGAGTTCTGATAGAACGAAACAGTTTGTCTGTGGAAGTTTTGGATGAAACTAGTGTACTTGTGACATCTGGGAAAGATCATGCATTCGTTTCCACGTCACAAAAAAAGTCTTGGATCCACACCCTTGATGTGGGGATAGAATAACATCATCACACAAGAAAACAATACAGAGCCAACTCAATGAAATTGGTTTCCTGCGTCGATAACAGGGTAAATCTTATAACGAGATTGTAAATTGATTGAAGGCATTTGAAGTCTGGAGTTTCTCATTGTACACAAGATTACTTTGTTTTATCTGAACAGGTTAAGAGTTTACAAAATTAGTTGTTTGAACCTTAACAACGTAGAACCTTTCCAGGACTTTTCTTTGACGTTATCCTCTCTTCATACAATTCAAATGAACATCACTGAACGATTCATTATTGAAATCTTGTAAACTAACTTTGCTGGAGAATTTCACGGAAATTTGCTTCTTGTTCCCCTTCAGTGCCGTATTGTCTGTTAATTAAAAGTTATCATCATTGAACTAACGCTTCGTTACCAAAAACTGTTGAACATTACAAAGGATTAACGATCTATCATTCTAATGAGGTACGGAAAAACAGCAAAGTCTCCTAGCATTGTTGGGTACTGATAGGGGTGTTCTATCAAATTAGTAATGAGGCATTGGCCCCGAAACCATGCCTGATACCAGAATCATCTGAGGAAGACAGCTGCTAGCTCGGCTGTTGTTTTGTTTGCAGCAGCAGATGTATATGATATTATAATATATATATATATATATACACACACACACACACACACACACACACACACACACACATATATATATATATATATATATATATATATATATATGCATATAGAATATATATTGAGTCATCTGCAGACAGACTGTTTCGTTGTATCACATCTCTTGGCTAGATACGCCGGACGCTTCAAGCTGGGATCGAAACACGCTTAACTTTTACGCTAAGATCTGTCCGCAGGGCTGAGAATATTCTGACTGTATCCTCTGCGGAAAGTTAAGACCCCACCCCCACCAAAAATTAATGTCCTAGGTGTGACACAGAAGGACTCCTTTTCTATGGATTTGCTCCCTGGTCCACTCTGGTCCAAAGTGGTAGCAACTGATAAGGTCCCATATATGAGTCAAATAGAATTAAACCGTGTATTTATGCTAAAAAGAATTGTTTGAAATTAAACTGTTTTTACATTTAACTGTGTATAAATAAAAACTGTACTTAAGCTAAACTGAATAGTTTGAAATAACACTGTTTGATCATTCAACTGTGTGTAAAAAATGACTGATGCTTTATTGAATTGTTAGTGATACATAGCAATACTTGAAAGAATTTTACTTTGACAAAATGCTAAATTGAATTGTTTGAAACAGAACTGTTTTTAGATTAAACTTTGTCTAAACAAAAACTGTATATTTTAACTTTCGGGTAAACAAAAGACTGTTCTTATGCTAAACTGAATTGCTTAAGATTAACTGAAACCATTTAACTATGCGCAAAATAACAAGCTCAGGCTTATTTAAAATGTTATTTTCAAAGTTTGTTTAGAAATCATATTTGTAATATTTGTATAAAAAGGATTTGGCATTAAATGTCCTACAATGGTTGATATACCATAAATCCAAACCAAACTAAACCAAACAACTGTGTGCAAATTATCTGTATTTGATAGGTTTGGTTTGGTTTGGTTTGGTTTGGTTTGGTTTTTATGGCAGATCAACCGTTGAAGGTTATATAACGCCAAATCCTGTTCATACATATATATTAGATATGATTTAACACTTTCTGTTGATAACATTTTTAAATGAGCCAAAAGTAATTCTTAAAATGGTTAAATTTTTTCAAGTATTTGAATCTGACACGAATGATTCTATTTCCTAATAATCATTTGTTTGCACACAATTAAATGGATATACATGTGATTTGTAACTTAATACTTTGTTGGCAATTTCATTTTTAAATCAGTTAGAACTAGTTTGTTTGCACGCAAGTATTGCAGTTATTTCTACACAGTTAAATGGTTTCAATTGTTATCATCTAACACTAATAATTTTACTCACAATTGATTATTTTTTGCAGATAGTGAAGTGGCAACAAGTATTTCACCCACTAATAATTCTAATGAACACTATTCTTTTGCACGCAGTCAAATGCTTCCAAACATTGCGATGTAAGAATAAAATTTCAATTCAGCCTCACAATCAAAGAGTTTTAAGTATTGCTATTCAACACTAATAATTCTATTCAATGTTACTCACTTGTTTGCACACAGATGAATTGTTCCAAGTAGTGTAATGTATCCTAAATAATTCAATTAAACATCGGCCTGTTGTTTACACACGGTTCAATGATCAAACAGTTGTATTTCTAACTATTAGATTTAACGTAAGTCGTTTGTTTGCACACAGTTTGAATATCCAACAGGTCTATTTGACCTTTTGATAGGACCCCATCAGTTACTACCACTCCAGGTCAGAGTGTACCAGGGAGTTATAGCATTGAAAGTGTACTCCATATTCCCAAAGCTCTAAAACCCCAGCCGACTGTGCAATTATTATTATTATTATTATTATTATTATTATTATTATTATTATTATTATTATTATTATTAATATATATATATATATATATATATATATAAAGATTAAGTGTACATGTCACATGGTTCCAAGAACTGCTATGTATAACTAACAATTCAATTCAACAATGGACATTTATTGACACAAAGTTAAATAATCAAAGTTCTTTTTCTGACAATTCGATTTAGCATAAGTCATTTGTTTGCACACAATTTAAAATGACAAATAGTTCTATCTGATCCACTGAAATGACCAAATCAGGTCCTACCACCCCGGATCAGAATGGACTATCGGTTCCACTCTGAAGTGGTACTCCAAATTTTCCAAAGATCCAGCATTACTGAAGCCACACCCGCCAATGGTTTCGTGTCATATCCAGGAGACTCGTCGGGAGAGTCGTACCCTTCAGTAGAGATGCAGTCGATATATTTTATAGCCCCAGCCGAATGGGCTAATGTTTGATAGGAATACTTAATATAATATAATTGTGTGCAAATAAATGATTAACGATAAACAAGTGCAATTGTAAAAAAATGCGATGGAACATTGAATAAATGATTTTGATTATCACCAAACATTTGTGAACGAATTTAATTTTGGCATTATATAGATATACAAGTGTACTTGGGCAGTTGATTTTTTTTCTAAACATATTTTGTTGGCAATAACTTCAAGAAATTGGTGTATAGTATTTGATTCGTCTTTTCTTGTTAGTGATGTTGCGACTGTGGTTGCAAACAGTATAAAAGTTTTTCAATTACGATTACACAAATAGACATTTGCCAACAGGAAACACTGAATAAAAAGCTAAACATCCTTGTGTGTTATTTTCAATAGATAGATAGACAGATACACACTCACACACACACACACACACACACACACAAACACATATATATATATATATATAGAGAGAGAGAGAGAGAAGAATTGATTACACCGTAACCCAAGCAGGAGAGATTTATTGAAAAACTAAGTCGACACTGTAGCGTTTCCATCATCAAGACTGGGAGGGATGATATTAGTGAAGTTGAATCAACGTCGGATGTTTAGAAAATACAATAACATTGGAAAAATCTCTATATCGTGAAAGAGTTGACCGTTTAATCAGTAAATCAGCGTTTGTTTTTAAAATTATATCAGGTGACGGTGTAGGAAATATTGATTAGGGTTTATATTCTCCATTTTTTTCATCGAGAAAGATTTCAAATCAAATGGAGGAAGAGTCTTTGATATTTGATATGCTATAAAGTTTATCGTTGTTTAACTCTAGGTCGTTGTGTGTGTCGTTGTATATATATATATATATATATGCTTATTTAAAAACCACGGATGTTTTCCTTTTTAAAATCTTCACGTGAAGACATTCGAGTCTTCTTGTTATTTTTCTTATATCTGGGTCAATATATATATATATGATCCAGAGGTTTAGCGCCCACCCCCAACATTTCAGTGTAGTAGCTATTGAAAAGGGAAACTTCAGGTCACTCTTGACTACAGTCGGCCAACTTATATATATATATATATATAGTGGATAATGAAAATGAATAAATAAAAATCCAATTTACAAATTAATAATTTTTATTTCTTTTAAAAAGAGTGAAAAGTTGTCTGAAAAATAAAAGTACAAAATCATTTCTTTTAAGCAAAGATAATGTTAGTGACAGCGTAGATATTAAAGAATTATATCAGTATTTGTTAGCTTCAAATAAAGAGACATATTTTCTGAGGCAAATTTCCTTTCGCTATATCATTATGTAAGAGAGAAAATCTAATTATATCTTAAAGAATATGTAAATGAACTGCTGCTTATAACTCAAATATAGATCTAAAAAACGTGCCCGTGGTGTAATGGTTATCGTCGCAGGAATTGGACGCGGCGACACGAGTTCAAATACTGGACTGATTGCATTTCACATAGCACTAATACCCTTGGGAAAGGTATAAATCCAATTCTTCTCCCTCCATCTATGGGTAAATAGTAGGGCAGACTAGGTTCTTCAGCCTTGGTGAGGTAACTAGTCTAGGAGAAAGAAAACTCTGAATTCAAACCTGTTAAACTCCGCTTAAAAAATTGACCTTGTTTCATACGCTGTCCGACCGGAGGGGTTGGGTAAATATGATAAATCTAAAAAACGTTCATGCTATTAAAAAAAATCTATATGTTGAAAAGAAATGCCTTCTTCAAAACAAAAAAAAATGTAGATTTTCCCTTAAAATGAATAAACTGAAATTTATTTGAGTAAGTAATAATTCATTACTTACTTTTTGTTGAGTAAGTACAGACTATTCTATACTTACAGTAAGCTGTGTAATCCATTCTTACTGAAGGAATATTTTCTGACAATACACCTTCTGGACAGTCCCTACGATCTCAACCTCCTAAACTATTTATGGCAATCCGATCGTCTGGTGGTTTCTCTCATCTCCGGCCAGGAGTATTTCAAATTTCTGTAAAAACACACAAAACACAACATACACAATCGAGACGATGGAAGAAAAGAGAACAAATAAACATGGACTTGGATTAGTTCCAAGTGCAAGATTGTGAGACTTTTGTGTAGCTTTCTGTTCATCTGTAGGCTATCGCGAACGTGTGTTCGAGCGAAATTCCCATACAGCCACCTGCAATGCTGACTCGTCCTCTCACGTTGGCCAACCCGGCCTCTGAATCCACAGGTCCTAGCAATCGACTTTCCCTGACCGTCGGCTTCCTCCAACTTCTGTCGACTGCCTTCTTCTGTCGACTGCTTTTTTCTGTTTTGCTCTGTTCTGTCGACTGCTCTGTTCTGTTCACTGTTTTCTTCCATCCTCTCCTTTCTTCTGTTCACTCTGGGACCTTGCCTTTCCTCGTCCTCTTCCGGTCACGTGGGAGATCACGCGCGCTAGCTCTTTGTGTTCGTTTCGCGCTAAAACAGTCAAAGTGGTCCTCCGACTGACATTCACCCACATCCACACAACGAATGCCCAACATCGTGCCACAGAAGGAATATTTATTTCTTCGCTAATTTATAAAATTTAGCTTGGCTCGAAATTAGTTTTAAAAAGTTGCTATATCTATTAATCTAATGGGCTAAGAAATTGAGTTTTTAACATTTTGTGTTTTGATTTTTCAAATATTTCGCGGCAAGTCAAATATTGTTGTCTTCGAAGTATCTCAAAATTTAAAAACAAACGCGAATGCACTGATTGGTTAATAGATACAAAAATACAGATACAAAAATTTCAGATTCTCGTATTTTTTGCTTAAAAAGTTTACTCTCTTTTTAAAAATGGAAATCAGTTGAGTTCTTATATATACATATATATAAATGAACTCAACTGATTTCCAGAAATAGATAAAGAATCTTTCTTGACCTGTATAAGATACATACACGACTAACATCCGGTAAAAACAACGCGCTGCGCATGTACCTTCATATACACATGCACTGTATACCACTCACACATACACACACAATTATACGCAACAACAACCCACACAAACACACACACATACGCGCACACATACACATTTGCACATACACACATACACACACACACACACACTTACAATCACACGTAAAGATTCCTACAAAATTCCAACGGTTTTTGACTGTATTTATCGATTTTCGATTCATTTTATTTTGTTAACTGCCTGATGATTGTTGTTTTGCAAACACTCCATGAAACCCAGGGGTCACCGAGTAAATGCGATGGCATTAAATATATAAATCTAATATATATTTATTTATCATTATTATATAATAGCTCTATCTTAGATATTGAGCTGTCTCCATATTATATTGCACTTGGTTCGCAACAAACCCACAAAGTGATTTAGTGACAACCAACACTGTTATAATATATATATATATATATATATATATATATATATATATAAGGAAACTCAACTGATTTTTATTCTAAGTGTAAATTTATACATCTCTATATATGATAATAACTAAATGTATATATTAGTTTTTATATATATCTAATATCATGGAAGCGTGTTTGCGAACATAGGTTTCATGCTGTCTTATAACGATTAAAATTACCTACACACACGATATATATATATATATATATATATATATATATATATATATATATATATAGTGTGTTTACAAGCGACGTGGTCCCTTCTATCAGATATCGTGTCAAAATATGTTTAGCATTAACATGTTACCATTAAGGACTACGATGAAATTTGATTTTCTTGTCCCTTAATTCCCACCTCCTTGTTAGTTTAGAAAAAGCAATGTCTTGTTATTTGTCCACTTGTTTCTCTTATTCCAATCACGTTGTCGAATTCGTATCTTGTTCCTTTATTTCGACCGGTTTATTTGTCTTGTCAATGATCTATTCGTTCATCTGTTCCCCCACCTTCTCTTCACTCATTCCGATCTCGTCCTTTCTCGTTCAATCTCGTTCTTTTTTCCTACCACGCTCCTGTTCAGTTCCACCGGCCGATCGAATTCATTCGAAAAACCTTCATTCCCTTATTTCTACTCCATCCCTTTATTCTCACCATCTGGAATTTATTTACACTAATCGACCTGTCTTGTTTCTTGTTGGTTCTGTTGCTGTCTTGTTTTGCTTTCGCATCCGTTTGCTTGTTTGCTCTGTGTTCTGCCCAAACAACATCGACACGTTGTCTACCAGCGACTATACCCTCGGGTATCTACGTTGGCGTGGACCATGAAAAAAAAAGAGGAGGGTCGATTTCAATTCTAAAGAATACCTACAGTAGATCTGTCAATTTTATGGGTTTACTTTGATCGTTGAACTGTGGTTTTGTATAATATACTTGATATTTTCAATAAATATGAACCCGGGGTCGCGTTTCTATTCATTCCATTTATTTCCTTGCTCATAAAAGGTCACCAATCAATATTTATGCACTGGTTTGACAAGGGACATTCTCTCAATAATTTAGATTTCAATAAATTTCTTTCTCACCCTTCCATCCTTCCTTCCTTCCCCCCCCTCTCTCTCTCTCTCTCTCTCTCTGTCTCAGTTTCTCCCTCTCTCTCTCTCTTCCAGTGCGCTGCCAATGAGGCTTAGAACACATTCACTTTATTCTGTACAGAAAAATAGCACTTACCCCACCCAAGTGAGGATGGGAAACAACCTCTATGCTGTTTTGAGCCAAAAATTGTTTGATACTCAAAGTTACGTGAGTGTGGGCGTTGTCCTGGTGGGAGTAGGATTTAATAGCCTCTATTTTAGAAGTTTTTTCGTTTTGTTTGTTTGCTTTTTATTTATTTTTTTATTTTTTGTTTTTTGGGTGTTTTGTTTCCTACTCGCCCATGAAGTTTTTGTTATTTTTCTTTTTTCTTTTTTCAACATCTCCAAATAAAACAAGTTTCATGCGCACGATACCATTCACATTAAATTAAGTTCCTGTCAGCAGTGAGTAGAACACGCTGACTGTATTCTCAGCAAGAGTGTAAGACACTAAACCAACCAAAAAAAAAAAAAAAACAGGTGTCCTACGTATGACATTAAACTGGAGAGGGTAGAGTACACTCTTCATTGCAATTATTCTCGGGTTCACACTTATCCAGACTGGTAGTTGCTGTGAGTGTTCCCTCAATGTGCCAAATAAATCCGTTTAAAAATTATTCGATTGGAATACATGATACCATATAACCGTGTGCACAAATATCTTCGGAAAATACACAAAAATGCACCTATAAACGTACAAGCTATAAACGTAATAACGTTCTATCGATCAATGATTCCTCTCTCTCTCTCTCTCTCTCTCTCTCTCTCTGTATGTGTGTGTGTGTGAGTGTGTGTGTATGTGTGTGCGTTAGTCTCTCTGTCATGAGCGATTGTTTGCTGTCACAAGTCAATTTACTTCCGCTGTTTGTCGGTATTGTTCAAGCCGGATATCTCAACGCAGCTGGTCAATACAGCCTGTACATTTCTTTGTAAAGGAATGACAAGTAGATTATCACTTTGACGCTAACTGGGTATCGTATATTTGTCAGCGGTTTGTGTTCGAGTTAAGATAAAGGCGAGGTTTTCCATGGCCTATTAAAAAAAAAAACTACTGAGGAGCCAGGTTTATGATGTCTGACAAACAATTTCTGCGATGAGTTTGGTTTCTTTGTTTGATTGCATGCAAAACTTCACAGGTTATTTAATACCAAAGCAATGCTTCTAGAAGAACAGTCGTGGTATCACACAGTCGCCGTGATAGTTAATTATTTTATAATCTGGTTTGGTTAGGCCACGAGTTTTTAAATTAAAGTTAGTTAAAACCTTTGACTGGAAATGTAAGTCAAACTGGAAAGTTTAATGGAGTACATAACGTTCAACACAGGAAGACCAAAAATGTAAACAAAATGGATTCATATCTTGTCTGTGACAGGTTTGATTGGAGAAATAAAAACAGTGAAATTTGGACATGCGAGATATGATACAATGATTCAGCAAAATGACATCACCCCCACCGATATCCTGAATTTAAATATATAAAAATTAGCGAATTTTGAAAAAGTAGTCAGTTAGCCAGTCGGTCAGTTGTTAATTAGAAGTTTGCATTCAGAGAGTTCTGTCGGGATGGGGGGTCGTGTCTCTTTGTATCTGCTCATAAACCCTTACAGATTCTCTCTCTCTCTCTCTCTCTCTCTCTCTCTCTCTCTCTCTCTCTCTCTCTACTGTATGCTGTCTGAACATCGAACAATAAATGATTGTTAACTGTTGACGGAGAGTTCTTCTTGTTTTTTGTGTTGCCAACACCCCGGCAACTTTGTTCCAGCGAATCATCCCGACCGTCAGACGAAGTTCCGGATGGATTGTGTCATTCTTTGTCAGAGGATCTTTCAAACGCAGCATGGGCACAGACAGGAATGATAAATGAACTCTCCGAAAATCCATTTGGCACCGTTACTAGGATTCGACCCTGAAAATCTGCGACCCAGCCAGACGCTTGATTCGGTCCTAAAAAAACCACGGCGCAGCCATAAACGGAATTTGAGCATGAAAACCCACGGCCAAGCGATGGTACTATACATTGATACTGTGCAAACATATTAAGCACCTTCTGATCAGTTGGTGAATTGTAGTATTAAATTTGGTGCTATGACCAGCATAGTACCACTTTTGGTACCGTGCCCAAGATAAGGGCTCAGACGGTGCAAAAGCATTGTATCATAGGTGTACTATTTAAGCCATAGCTGGGGAATAAGAGAGTTCATGCCTTTCTCCGAGGGTAATAGTCCGAATGTGATCATAATAGCACGACTGAACTTCGAACTCGCTTGGTACAGTGTCATCATCCAGCACATTAACAACTTCGCTACTTGGACTCTCCCGATGACTTCAATTCTTACTGGGTTCCTCACAAATGTGTGCATTAGCTACACCATCCTAACTTTTGTAAAAACTTTGATTATTGTACCTTTTGCCAGGATTCTGTGTTTAGCAAGTTTATCTTGCTGATTCTTGCTACAGTTGTGAATGCAGGTCTTACTGTGTGCTTCACGTTCACGGTAAGACCTGAATTCACAGAAAGAAAAGACGAGATCAGAAGAGGAGAAGAACAAGATGAAGAGTAAAAATAATTGCTACAACACTGAGGTGTAGGAGAGAGCACTACCCCATTCCCTGCATTACTCCATTTCACCGTTGATCCTTACCTTATAATTCTGAGTGTTGTGAATGCAGGTCTTACTGTGTGCTTCACGTTCACGGTAAGACCTGAATTCACAGAAAGAAAAGACGAGATCAGAAGAGGAGAAGAACAAGATGAGGAGTAAAAATAATTGCTACAACACTGAGGTGTAGGAGAGAGCGCTACCCCATTCCCTGCATTACTCCATTTCACCGTTGATCCTTACCTTATAATTCTGAGTATTAAGCAAGACGGCATCATGTCCCATTTTTGAGTCTTTGGTAAATGGGGAATAGACGAAAGAATTGATCAGCGTCAAGACAAATAAACCGGTCGAAATAAAGAAGCAAGATGCAAATTTGACAGGATTGGAATAAAAGAAACAAGCTGACAAATAACGAAGACATTTTATTTGCAATCACGTGACTAAATGCTAGACATAATCTAAGTTTAGTAAATACTTTTTCAGGTAATCTTATATTTCCTTGAATCATTAGTACAAAGTAATCACCCATCCTGTTGTATAGTGGCTCGTACCACATGACTTCCGGTATCGCGGAAATATAAAAGACAATGTGTTTCTTAAGCACGACACAGAGACGGACAGAGAGCCCTGAAAGTTCTCGGTTAGTAGTAGACCAACTTCGGACATAACACCACAGCGCGAGACTTATAATATTTCTCGGACTGTAGAACTTCAGTTAATAAATCTTTAACTCTATTTCACTGTGTATCTCTTCCTTACTACGATACAACTTAACCAAATTCAGTTTTGATGATGGTGACAGGCTATTATTACTTGTAATCACTTGTTCTCGTCCTGAATGCTGTAAAACGAATTCTACACAGTCCATTTTATATACTGACTAAAGGAAGGACACAACAGACATCTTTTAATAGCCTAAACCCTTTGTTTTTTGTCTTCAGCTCAGCTCGGAGAGTGGAAATTTTTCATGCAGTTGGCAACAAACAACCAATTTGCATAACTTCCCTTCTAAAAAATCTTTTATCAGTTCCCGCTGCACCTGCTTCAGATAGTCGAAAAGATCTGCCTGCCTCTTCTATTACTTGTTTCGGACTCCCTTTTTTTTCTCTATCACGTGATCTTCCACATGTCAAGTAATCTGTTCCTTACCAATCCAGTTCCACTTGGGACCACTTATTTTACATTTTTGTGACATTTATACTTCCTGTTGTTCTGCACCCGTAGACACTGGAATCATCAAAAGGTCATCAAACTTCACAGCTGTTTGCACGAAGAGACCAGGTCTCTCTCTCTCTTTATCTCTCTCTCTCTCTCTCTCTCTCTCTCTAAATGTATATATATATATATATATATATATACATTTAAAGAAAGATAAAAAGAATAGAAAAAAGAATATATATATATATTGTGTCCTGAAGAACAGAGGCATGGACGTTTTTAATTTTTTGAATAGATTTCGTAATGCCGACTGTTTATACTTCGAGACAGGGGGGCTTTTGAAATCCAAAGTATTGGCTTCATCTGTGAATTTGATTTTAACTTTAGTTTAAACTACGCGGAGCCTTCAATAAGTTTCCAGACTTCTTTGTACGGATATTTAAAATTGTCGTAGACTCTTGAAATTTCAGTATGTTATTGCTCTACATCTTATGAGATGACTGACTAATTCTTATGATTTCAGATTCAAATAAACAGATACAGCAGCAATTGGAATACACCCTACTAAAAAGCCTGATTGTCACAGCTGGTGAATTTCAAAAATGCAATCTGGACGTGGGGACACTTTAGAAGAATAATATGCAATGAAATTATGTTTGAAACTTGCAAAAAATGCCACAGAAACGTAGGGAATGCTTCAGACTGCTTTTCGACCATCTTGCAAGAATCGAGCATCAGTTTTTGAGTGGCATAAGAGATTCAAGGAAGGCGGGGAGTCGGAGAGGGATGATGAGAGGTGTGGGAGGAGTAAGGAAGTCAGAACACCAGACTTGATTGGCCAAAAGTTTAGGGTTACTATGTTGAGGTTTTAAGGGAGTTCAGGAAGATTTTCAGTCAGAAGAGGCCAGCACTCTTCAAACAGGGTCAGTGGCATTTTCATCAAGACAATGCACCAGTCCACAACTTCATCCTTGTCACAGACTATTTGAGCAAGATGGGCATCAAGACAGTTCCTCACCCTCCCTATAGTCCAGACCTTGCTCGCTGTGTCTTTTGGTTATTCCCTAAGCTGTCGTTTTGAGAAAATTGAGGAGATGAAAGAGGCTGTGACGAAGGTAATTGACATGCTCACACAAGAGGACTTCCTATCATGGGGCCTTCCAGAAGTAGTTGGAACGGTACAAGTGCATTGGAGCCGGAGGAGATTACTTCGAAGGGGACTAGAGTTTCATGTGTGTACTATCAATAAAAGTGGCCATACGAAAAGAAAGTCTGGAATCTTATTTAATGATCCTCGTACATTATTGATCGATATTTTACGAGTTAATAGATAATTTTAGTTTATTTTTTGAATATGCCGACAAGTATGTACATTAATTCCTAAAGAGATATTGATTTTTAGATGATTTTTTTAAAGATCTTAATAAGCAAATGAAGGTTAGAATGCTATGCCTTTGAGTGGTTTAATTTGTTGCTGGGTCCATTTGAAGTGAGCCTTTCAATACAAAATATTCATTTGCCTTTTTTGGTTTCTACGGTAAATGTGATGCTTAATAAGTTTTTCGATCTTGTTTATCATAAAGTATTTTGAATCTCTGTTAATGTTGTTTTCTGGTTAGTGAACAGAAGTAGTAGTAATAATAAGACAAACCACGATATGTGAGGAAATAGTTATATTTACAGGAAAGAGTATTTACAAGAGAGAGACTATTAGTAATAAGAGCATAGGATTATTGATAGAGAAAGGATATACTTCAACAATAGGAAACGGCTCTTCTGGTCTTGTTGACGTAGATTGATCGTAGACTGGTCTCAGGCTGATCTGGACTGATCTCGTCGGACTGATCTCTGGTCTGGTATTAGAGCTACTGCCATATATGGTAGATGGCCTAGCTCATTATGCTGAAAGGGTAGGTGATACCCAACAGTTAAATTCGTGGTAGGGGGTCACTGATACGTAGGGTCTAACGTGATGGAGTGCGATATCGTTGTTTGCAAGTTCGAACTCCATCTGCGCTAATACGTTCACTTTTGAACTAATTCACTCGGGAAAAGTATTATCTACTTTATCCCTCAGTTATGGTTTAAATAGTACGACTAATGTCCTTCTATAAGGATAAAATTGGAATTAAATAAACCAAAATAAAGTCATCGTCTTTATATTGTTTAGAAAAACGTATTCAGTCTATAACAGCTTTTACACACACGCGCGCAGACATACACACACAGTCGCCCCACTGACATAATGGTTTGAATGTTCGCTTATGGCCCGGAAGACTAGGGTTTAATCCCCGGTTGAGTCATACCAAAGCCTCAAAAAATGGCACTTGATGCCTTTACCTGACACTAAGTTTTATAAGGTACGGATCAAGGGTAAGTGGAGCAATCTTGAAAAAAGGTGTAGTGTCCCCTTACACCTCGGAGTAATAGCTATTGAAAAGGGAGCGTCCAGGTCACTCTTGGCTACGGTAGGTTAACTTACTTATATACGTTTCCCTTGTCGTGAATTACCTTGAGAAAGGCATGAACCCTTTCCCCCCTCACACATACATTTGGATAAATAATTGGGCGCACTAGAAATTCTACTTGTGACGCAGCAACCAATCAAGGAGATTGAAGAAGGAAGAATCGAAACAGCAGTATTCCGATGAAAAATTGTCGTATGCTACTCGAGGCAGAGTATATACATATACATATATATATATATATATATGTGTGTGTGTGTGTGTGTGTGTATACGTGTGTGTGTGTATGTGTATTTATATAGGTAGTTATTTTATTTGTTTATCAGTAAAGAGTGTTCAAATTCTATGATAGTGCATGTATAGTTCTAATTTTGAATAGATTCATCGGCGGTTCACATAGCCGAATAAACTGTCATTAAACACCATTATTCTCTCTTCAATCATAGACCTTATAGGACTTACACTCCTATAATTTAAATTGGGCGGTATGTCACCTGTTCCCACAACAAAGATGGCGGTTGCGAGTAAATATTCAGTCTCGGGAAACCATTGGCCCGAAGAACCACGTGACCTGCTTAAAACTACGTCTACGTTTGAATTTCGTCCTGCGTTTTTTGCAGCCGATTCCAAGATACGTATTTTCTATAAATACGTCGTCTTCAAACACTCTTTCTCTTTTTCCCAATTTCTATTGCAGCGCTAACACACTCCCTCTCCCAATGTGACTCTCTTATTCACCAACAGACGTCAAAAGCCACAAAATGGATAAACCACGCAAACCTTCTTTTCCTTTTTCCAGTCTCGAAAACTGCAATTGTTTCGAACGACAAAAAGAAACGAACATTTAGA
The DNA here is from genome assembly GCA_963585895.1 of Sepioteuthis lessoniana. Taxonomy (NCBI): domain Eukaryota; kingdom Metazoa; phylum Mollusca; class Cephalopoda; order Myopsida; family Loliginidae; genus Sepioteuthis; species Sepioteuthis lessoniana. Next base: position 95,209,548 of record OY757912.1, read on the forward strand.
AATACATAGTCAACACGAATATAGTACCATAGAAATATCTTCAATGTATCATTGCATGTTTTGTTCTGAATATAAATTTGTTTTGTTTGTCGCCTTGTTTTGAATGTTCCTTTTGTCCGCGCCGTTTCATATCTTTATTCATTTACTACATTTGTCTCCACGTGCCTATTTTACCTTTTTCCATGTGCCTTTTTCCAAACATAACATACCACTAAACTAAACATATACTAAACCACAGCATTAAATTTTGGAGGACTAAACATATCTACCAAATAACATGTCCCCCAACAAATTGGCGACCTTCCGACTTGTGAGAACACACAACCACATATAAAAAAAAAATTAAATATACCACTACAAAATGGAACTTAAATATCAAAACACAGTCACCTCCTACAACCTGTATGAATAAATATATATGTGTGTGTACGTGTGTTTGAGAGAGAGAGGGGGGGGCATTATAAATAATATTTAAACAAACCGACTAATCGATTTTTCAAGATAAAAACAAGAAATTATTGCAATCTGAATTAAGAAAAAAAGAAAGCAGACACTCTACTTGTTCAAATACGTATGACTAGTATTTCATAAAGGATAATGCTCATTAGGGCTAATGAAAGTGCTGATCTTATGTTTTTGAACAAGAACAAAGTATCTTGTAACATTTGTTTGTTTGTTTGTTTGTTTGTTTGTTTGGAGGGGGTTGGGAGTAAGTAAAAATTACTTCCTGTTTTTAATTCTTGCTGGTGCCAACAAGTATTTTGCGCAGGCAGGGATACGAATTAACTAACTAGTTTGACAACTTTTTCAAATAGCAATATTAGTTCATTCTATTGATAGCCTTAATCGATTCTGAACTAGATTTTATTAGGATAGAACTGTTTTATTTAACGATTTCATTCTATTGAAATATCATTTTCCGGAATTCTAATATTTAGAAACAGAAAAAAAATGTCTCAACGCATGCCCTGTTAAGTTGATTGAAATAAAATTCGATTCATGTGAAATTTTACTGTTTTAACTCTCAAAATGAAAAGAAACAAATTATCAGGAGTACTGGGATACTGTCCAAGCAGATAGATAGATAGATATGAAAAGAATGACAGTAGATACAGCTTGTCTGAAGTTAATATGTATATTAAATAAACGTCAATAACTCAAAAAGTTCTGAACCAATATTGTTCAAATTTAAAATCGTTTCTGTCCACTTTTAGAAAATATCTTTGAAAATGTCCGACCATTTTTAATGGTTAGTTATTGAGATCTTTGGAAATTGAAAAAATGGACTGACTGAGGGTAATATACAGATTAGACTAATATTAGGTTAAGAATTCGGAAATCTAATAAAAACTATTTTTTCTTTTTATCCATAATGGATGTTGAAATATGGATAAAAGAAAGAATCTAGTACCTGGAGGAAAACAGAAAATAACAAAGTTACTGAAGAAGGGAATAACCTCTTTGAAGATATCAAAGAAGCTTTTCCGAGGTCATCGTACTATAAAAAAGCTGTTATAAACATAACTGAGTTGAAAACGTGACACTAAGTTTTATAAGGTACGGATCAAGGGTAAGTGGAGCAATCTAGGAAAAGGTGTAGTGTCTTCTTACACCTCGGAGTAGTAGCTATTGAAAAGGGAGCGCCAAGATCGCCCTTGACAACGGTAGGTTAACTTTCCTACTTATAACTTATATACGTTTCCCTTGTCGCAAATTACCTTGAGAAAGGCATGAATCTTTTCCTCCCTCACACATACATTTGGATAAATAATTTAGCACACTAGACATTTTACTTGTGACACAGCAACCAATCAAGGAGATTGAAGAAGGAAGAATTGAACCAGCAGTATTCCGATGAAAAATTGTCACATGCTGCTTGAGGCGTAGTATATATATATATTTATTTATTTATTTTATTTGTTTATAAGTAAAGAGTGTTCAATATCTATGATAGTGCATATATAGTTCTAATTCTTAATAGATTCAAGGACTGGGGGTAATATACAGTTTAGACTAGTGTTAGGTTAAGACTTCGGAAATCTAATAAAAACTATTTTTCTTTTTATCCATAATGTATGTTGAACTATGGATAAGAGAAAGAATCTAGTAACTGGAGAAAAACAAAAAATAACAAAGTTACTGAATGAGGGAATGTCTTCTTTGAAGATATCAGAGAAGCTTTTCAGAGGTCATCGAACAATAAAAAAAGGCCGTTGAAAACATAACTAAGTTGAAAACTTGAAGCAAAAGTTTTAAGAACTTGCTTCCTTGAGATTATAATCCTTGATAGTGAAATAACCACTTTTGACCAGCTCTCAGATCTTTGAAAAGGCTGGAATTAAGGAAGTCGAGAAAAACAAAAGGTATAAAATAATTAGTGAATTGGGATCTGTATGTTGGTTGGTTGGTTGAGTCTTATGGTAGGTTATTTAACGCCAAATCCATTTTTATAAAAACAGTTCTATTTCAAACTATTCAGTTTAGGATATGTACGCAGTTTAAATGTAAGTACAGTTTAATTGTGAAAAACATTTCTATTGCAAGCTTTTCAAGTAAATCAAGCAGTTCTAATTCAGCTAATTCAGGTTAGTACTAGTACAGATGTGGTTTACACACAGGTAAATGTCAAAACAGTTCTATATTAAACAAATCAGTTTAGTGTAAGTACAGTTTCAATGTAAAAAAACGGTTCCATTTTAAATAATTCAGTTTAGCATAAGCACGCAGTTTAAATGTAAGCACAGTTTGATTGTCAAAAACATTTCTATTTCAAGCTATTCAGTTTAGTCAAACAATCCAGTTTAGCATAAGTATGCCTTTAATTCTGTTTAACCCATAGATAGGGCCCTATCAGGTGCTACCACGCCGGGCCTGAGTGAACCTGGGTGCAATGACAATGAAGGGGTGCATCTGATTGTTTAGTGTCATGTCAAGAACACTCATTGGGGGTGGGTCTTGCAGTCGGTGTATTCTACAGCCCCAGTCGACTTTGCAAAATCAACTAGGTAACCTGTTCTCACTAAAACAATATTTTAAAGCTTCAAATTGGGGCAAAAAATTACATGAAAATTGACTTTTCTAAAGTAATTGTCATGAATAGGCTAAAGAATGGGTCACGTACAATTTTATATAATTCAGACTTACCTGTTGTTAAAAGAAGGCCACAAGGAGAGAGTAGTGTGATGATCTGGGTTGGAATTGTCAACCAAACTATAATTGGACCATTGAGTTGATGAAGGAGCTGATAGCAATTTTATGAACAAAGATTGTTTTGCATGGCAGTTTTTTTTTTTTTAATACATCAAATAAGTTCAAAAGCTTTAATAAAACATACTAATAATACTGAAATTTTTATCATACACTTTGTTTTGATATCTAAACTGATTATTTAAAATTTGGCAGTTTCAAAACAAATATTAATTATTGAAGTTTATAAGATTCCCTAATTAACCCCAGACAGATAGATAGATAGATAGATAGATATATTTGAATAACTTTAAAATTGAATTCAAAAACGAAATATAAGAATAGCTTTAAAAACGAATTACTTTCTATATTGCTCGCCGATTGAGAAATCGTTGAAGTTTCTGTTGTGATTTTTCCATTTCAAAATGCTTTTTTTTTTAAATTTTCTTTTAATGGCATTTTTATTTGTTTTTGAATTTCAATTTGAAGTTATTTTACTATACAGATAGCTCTATCCAGATATTGAGGCCAATAACAAAAAGGACAAAGATTTCCAATTTACATATCTTTAATATATATATATATATATGTGTGTGTGTGTGTGTGTGTGTGTGTGTGTTGCAGCCTGTATCGTCATACTGGGGTCGATATCAGACGAATATTTCCAACGTCCGAATCAATAATTATTTTCTTTAAATTCTTTTTAAATCGATCCATATCGATCTACTAAAAAGCACCGACATCTGTGTCGCTTGCTTGTAACAATTGTTCATTGATTACTGAATGCCTTCATTTTTTATTATTGGATCTTCCACGACTTCTTACAAGTCGAACAGGATTTGAAAACGTAGCGATGGTACAAAAAGATATATATATATATATATATATATATATATATATATATATATATATATATATATATATATATATATATATATATATATATATATCGTTCCGCCTGATGTCTATCTCACAGTTGTTGTAAAACAAGTAAAAAGATAAACCTTTATGATTTTGCAATTCATTATATAAACAATATCCAAGATGTTTTGGTTGGGTTCTACGGCATATCAATTCTTGTAGGCTATTTAAAGGAAAATCTTTTTTATACATATATATATGAAATATATGATTTGTAAACGATTAGTTTGTTGGTAACAATTTTTTAATGAACCAGAGTTCATTTGTTGGCACACAGTAAAATGATTCAAAGTATTGCTATGTAATACTAATAATTCAATTTAACAGTAATTTGTTAAATAGTTTCAAGTATAGAAAATGATCAAATATTTCTATTTGATCTATGGATGAGACCCAAACAGGTACTACCACTCCGGGTCTGTGTCGAGCTGCGAGTAAGGACAATAAAGGAGAACTCCTCATTCCCCAAAGTTCCACGACCTGATTTCATCATCAGATTGTTCAGTATCATATACTCGTACAGGGTATTCATTAGTGGGTTTATTACTCCTCTGTTAGGGGGTAATGGGCGTATTCTACAGCCCAGACGACTTGGCTTCACATGGACGAGCAAAGGTTTGACGACCTGCTAGAACCTTTCTACAACAGCTCTGTGACGATACGGAATGTAGTCTGGAAGACCTGCCGAGAGCCTTGGACGATAGAGACTAGTGGCGAGAGAGGGTCAGGGAAATCTGTGCTAATAGTATGACATGATGATGATGATGATGATGATGATGTTGATAGTAACTAGATAATTCAAGAAATTTCGCACGCGTTTCTAGAAAATTGATGATCAGGCAAGGTCAGGTGGGCCTAAAGTTATCAATTACAAGACATAGAGGAAAATCAGGTGACTCTTTTTAACTTTGCTTATATTTTTTTACTTTGTTTTTTTTACTATTAATCGTAATAAGGCGATCACCAGTAATTTCCTTTTCTTGTCTGTTTTCTAAAGTATCTGCTGAAAAGAATGATTTTATTAGTGTTTTTTTAGTAAAATGAAAAGATGGATCATTTCCCGTTTATGCCCACTCCATTAGCATAACGATTAGATCGTTTGCCAATGGTCCACAAGGCCGGGGTTCAATCTTCAGGTCGTGTCATACCAAAGGCTCAAAAGTGGAGGGAGTAGTAATTTACTAATCTTTTTTGCTTAGATGTGGCACCATGCCGTATGAATGGGGTACCCAATGAGAATCGAACTCACTCGTGAAGGTTTGTTCGTCTAGCTTGCTAACCGTACCTACATCGGGGTTTAGTAGCAATTGAAAAGAGAGCTTTCGGGTGACCCATCGACTACCGTTGACTAACTTGCTTTTTTGAAATATTCTTAATGTGGATTTATCGCAAAAATGTCGTTAGGTGTGACATAAGGAAAAAAAAAAGTCGAGGTTAAATTGATTACAATTAGGTGATAATTTGGGAAAGCTGCTGAAAAGAAAAAAAAATACAGTTGCTAAATGTTCTTCAAGAGTTGAATAGCAAATAAATTTCTCCGAAAGTGAAGAGCAAAAAATATTTCTTTGGGGTGGATGAAAAAGAAAAATCATTTTTTTTTTTTTTTTACTGAGAGACATTTTCTTTCCGATGAAAACTGTAAGTTCAGAGTTTTTTTGAACATTCAAAATTGTATTCTAATTCAAGTCTGTCTTCTTATATTTTATTAATGGCTTTTTGTAAATCCTTTTTGATATTTTCTGTTGCATTCTTCTCAATTTTACTTCTTCGGTTATATTGTTTGGAGAAGTGGGATAGATTTCAGGACCTGATAATTTTACTGCGGTTGTGTTATTGTTTCTTTTTATTTTGTTTTGCTTTTCTTTCTCCCACTCCCTCAAAACAGCCTTTGTCATTAATACATTTAAAAGTCTGCGATGTGCGTTATATATTACAAAGAAATAAAGATTTGCATAGTGTATGCTTTGGCTAATTTGCATACAGGTTTTTACAAAACTAGGTTTAATTTATAATTACCATGTGTTATTGATTTGGAATAATATTTTTCTCAAACGTATTAAAAGTAATCCTACCAATTATTATTTTTTATAGAAATCAATAAAAATAAGTTATCTTTTTTATTTGCTTTCATATTTAGTTTGGTAAATCTTTCTATTTAAGTATGATTTAGCACAGTTTAATATAATTTATTACAATTTAGTATAATTTAGTATAATTTGATATAATATCTTATTGTATAAACACTTCAGTACTTACGTCAATGATAATAATTATAATAATTTATGACATACGTTCACCAGATGGAGACACAGAATACTTCAACATTGTAGCAGGAGTACTACAAGGGGACACACTAGCTCCATACGTCTTTATCATCTGTCTAGATTACGTGCTTAGAACATCGATTGATAAAATCAAAGAAAACGGCTTCGAGCTGACAAAAAAAAAAGAAGTAGAAGGTACACCGCAAAAACAATTACAGACGTCGACTACGCCGATGACATAGCGATACTGGCAAATACACCAAACCAAGCCGAAACACTACTGCATTGTTTGGAACGAGCCGTTGCAGGCATTGGCCTCCATGGCATATATGTGCTATAATCAAACAGGTGACATCTCCACACTAGACGGAACCTCTCTGAAACTAGTAGACAAATTCACCTACCTAGGAAGCAGTGTCTCATCAACCGAAAAAGGACATCAACACGCGGCTAACGAAGGCATGGACAGCTTTCGATAGCCTATCGATCATATGGAAATCAGACCTGACCGGTAAAATGAAACGCAGTTTCTTCCAGGAAGCGGTCGAATCGATACTGCTGTATGGATGCACTACTTGGACGCTAACTAAACGGCTGAAGAAGAAGCCAGACGGCAATTTCACAAGAATGCTGCGAGCAATATTGAACAAGTCCTGGCGGCAACACCCCACGAGGCACCAACTATACGGCCACCTGCCTCTCATCACGAAAACTATCCAAGTTAGACGAGCCAGACATGTAGGACACTGCTGGAGAAGTAGGGACGAGCTCATAAGTGATGTACTCCTTTGGACCCCACATATGGCCGGGCAAAAGCAGGACGACCAGCTCGAACATACATACAGCAGCTATGTGAGGATACGGGATGTAGCCCTGAAGACCTACCAGAGGCGATGAACGATAGGGCGAAGAGGCGAGAAACAGTCAGGGACATCCGTGCTAGCGAAACGACATGATGATGATGATGACATTTATAAATTATAAGTATACCTATGTCATACTAATACAATGCGAGTAATTATTATCTTTTAAGCTGATTGACATTCGACTCATACTTTCAACCAAATATTTGCATAGTATGGTCGTGTTGATCCTGACGATGCCACATTTTGATCTGGGTATCCCAAAATGTGATAGAAAACAAACAAAATTAAATAGCATCCAAACATAATGCAAGAGTACAAAAGATTATAATCATAGTGCTTTGGACACAAACCTATTCCTGATAGATATGTATGTATAATAATTACATATATATATATATATATATATATATATAATGGCCGAGGGATTTCGTTTTATATATCTCGCCTTTGGGTTTAGTTAGGTACAAATTTGAGCGCAGGTGTTGACGCGAACGCGGGGAGGATGTGTCGTTCACAGATGTCAAAATAAAAATCCCAGATAGAAAGGTTGACCAATGGACGTGAATGACGTCATGCACCGGAAGCGCGCGCGGAGGATTTTGAGAACTAGACACCTAACGAGAAGGGTCGATTTTTGGGACTCGCAGAGGCCAGACGAATTTGCACGCGACGGGCCCCGCACGAGATGGGGGTGGGGGCAGATGGAAAAGCCAGAATAGAAAGAATGTGTATCACTTTCCTCATGTCGAAGAACTTTGAACTCAAATATATATATATATATATATATATGGAGAATCAACTGATTTCCATCGTAAAAAAAGTGTTAATTTTTGTAAAAAAAGAGGCTCCAGAAGCCGTAATTTTTGTAACTGTATTTTTGCATTTCTTTGAGATCCGAAGACGATAAATTTTTGAATTGACTCGTAAATTTTGAATGGAAGAGATCTCAAAATAATTTTTAAAAAGCTAATTTTATCTAAAGGGTCGGTAATAGGATGCACTGTTTACAATTGAACCATTTTCAAGGATATCAATCGTGATGGCACCTTCTATGTCCCAGAAGATAGTCAGCATGACCTTCTTTACTGACCGCTGCACTCAGACCCTTTATTGGAGAGTCAGTGTGTTTCAACTCCATGGAATGTCTTTTTGATTAAAACTCGTAGTAACAGGTCAAGATTTAGCCCATTTGTAAATGTTTCTTTTTCTGTAAAACATGCTTCCCTGTACTCAACATACATTCTTGTGTAAATTTCACATGGTTTGCACTTTCCTGCCCAAAAAAATTCGATGAAAGATCTCTGTTCAAGACTGAAATAGTGTTTGCCGTCATTTTAAATATCCTTAAAACCATTTTTTTTTTCCGAAATTGAAATAATTTTTGCATTAACCCATCCTAAATGATGTAGGGTTTACAATTATCGAAAACAATCTAAAAGAAAAAGTAAATTTTTTTATAAAAAGAATTAGCCTATTTATTAAATGACCCCCGTATATTATCTATCAATCTGTCTATCTATCTGTCTGTCTGTCTGGAGTGTCCTCGCGGATTAATGGTTAAGGCACTGTACTGCGGAATTGTAGTAAGCGAGTTCGAATTCTAGTCGCCCTATTACGTTCACTTTCGAACAAATAACCTTGGGAAAGGTATGAATCCCCTTATCCTCCCAGCTATGGGTTAAATAGCATCACTACTGTTCTTCTCGACGGATGGCTTTGGCATTAAATAACCCACGAAGGTTGATATACCATTAAATAAAGAAACCAAACCTGTGTATTTACCCAACACCTCTGCACGGTGAGGGCGTGAGACAAGGTAAATTTCTAAATAGAGTTCAACCGGTTTAAATTTAGATTTTTTTTCTCCTAGACTGGTTACCAAACCAAGGCTGAATAACTCGGTCTCCCCAACAATTTACGCATAGCTAGAGGGAGAATAATTGGATTGATACCTTTTTAAAGGAGTGGAGGTGCCCGTGATGTAATGGTAAACGTCGTAGGAAATGGACACGGTGACACTAGTTCAAATCCTGAACGAGACTGATTGCATTTCACATAGCACTAATGCCCTTGGGAAAGGTATGAATCCAATTATTCACCCTCTAGCTATGGGTAAATAGTAGGGCAGACTAGGTTCTTCAACCTTGGTCAGGTAACTAGTCTAGGAGAAGGAAAACTCTGAATGCAAACCTGTTAAACTCTGCTTAAAAAAAACCCTGACCTTGTGTCATCCTGCCTGAGCGGAGGGTGTGGGTAAATATGTTATATATATTGATGATTTAATAAAAGTGAATAAAAAAGAATCTACAAATGAATATTTGTAGGGAATCTATTACACAAAATAATACAAGGCACTGATCTGGAATCTGATTTAATGTATCAGCAAAATTCATTCGGAAGATCTGTCAATACCAGGGTCTTTTGCATGTGTGAGCCTTTTGCGGGTGCTAAGTGAAATGCAATCGTCCAGCATTTGAACTCGTGTCGCCGTGTCCATTTCGCACAATTACACTACTATATATATATATATATATATATATATGTGTGTGTGTATCTGTGTGTGTGTGTGTGTGTGTGTCTGTATGCGTGATGTCTTTAGTTAGCATATCAGCCTTCGCGGCATAATACCTTGTATATTGTGATTTTGATTTATCGATGTCTTGAGGAAGCTGGGTTAATTGTCATTCTTAAAAACTCTATGTCAACATTTGAAAAAAAAATTCAAGACGCAAACTACATTGAAGCATTATCTCTCTCAGAAATAAAACTTTACGTTTATCTGATGTCTTTATTATTTCATTTTATTTATTTATTTATTTTTTGTTTTTGTTTTGTTATCATTCTGTTTTGGATGGAACAAATAAAAGGCATAACTTGAATAATCTTGCTATACTTTTCAGATTTTTTTCTAAGATATCAAAACCTCAAAATTCAAGATATAACTATACATTAAAGTACATTACAAGAAGATTTTGGACAGTGCAAATAAAAATTTGTAATCATTTAATCGCAATGTTCATTACACACACACACCTTGACACACACACACGTTGATACACACACACACACACACACATATATATATATATATACAGTATATATATATATATATATATATATATATATATATATATTGAAAGTGAGAGAGAGAGTGAGAGGCAAACAGACACAGAGATAGAGCGATTACATGTGTGTGTATATATATATATATATATATATATATATGTATATACTTATGTAGGTATGTATGTATGTATGTAAGTGTACCTGTACGCATATATGTACATAAATATATATATATGTATATATATATATATATATATATATATGTGTGTGTGTGTGTGTGTGTGCATATATATGAGAACACACACATATATACCAAATAGATATATATGTATTGAAAGAGAGAGAGAGAGAGAGAGAGGCAAACAGGCACAGAGACAGAGAGATTACACACACACACACACACACACACACACACACACACATATATATATATATATATATATAGATTTGTACCTATACGCCTCTATGTATGCAAACATATATATATATATATATATATATACGAGGATCATTAGTTAAGTTTCAAGAGTTTTCTTCATATGGGCACTTTTATTGATAGTACACACATGAAACTCTAGTTCCCTTCGAACATTTTCTTACCTGAGGACAGCTTATTAGTTCTTTTTGCATACTAGCGGTCCGAAGACCGCTAGTATACAAAAGAAAATTATTAGGGCCTTCAAACTACTAGGGTTTAGAATTCAAATAGCCTCATATTTAAAAATAGTAGACTTTCTGGACGTCACATTGAATTTAAATAGTGGTACATTCAAACCCTTTAGTAAGAACGATTCCGCCCCTAGATACATAAATATCTCCTCAAACCACCCAAGATCGGTACTGAGACAGATACCCAATGCGGTGAACCAAAGAATTAATAAGCTGTCCTCAGGTAAGAAAATGTTCGAGGAAAACAAGAGTAGATATGATGACGCCCTGAAGGACAGTGGATTCCAAGGTAGACTGGAATACTTAACCCCGGTGGACCTCAATTCGAGAGCTAGGAAGAATAATAGTAGGACCCACACACCCCTCAAGGTAGGTGAGACTATTAATAATAGTAGTCACGGAAATAGACGAGGAAAGAATAGAAATAGAAAAGTAGTCTGGTTCAATCCGCCATTTTGTAAGCTCACTAACATTAACATAGGTAGATACTTTCTACACCTACTAGATAAACATTTTAATAGAGGCAACCCATTGAGTAGGATTTTTAACAGAAATACAGTGAAAATCAGCTACTTCTGCACTAAAAATATGTACAATATACTAAGCAACCATAATAGGAGGCTACTCAATGAGCTTACCACAAGAGATAGGAATCCAAACGTGGAGTCTTGTAGCTGTAGGAATAAGGAAGAATGCCCCTTAGGCGGACGCTGCACCACGAGGAATGTCGTATACCAAGCATGCATTTCTCCTATGGAACAGCAAAGGGACGGGGAAAGAATCTATATAGGGATCTCCGCGGGAAACTGGAAGCAAAGATGGTACAGCCATAGACACTTATTTTCCAACCCGAAACTTAGGTACCAGACTGCTTTATCGAAATACTTCAGGGGCCTGAAGGATCAGGGGCTATCTCCACAAATTAAGTGGAAAATATTAAGGCACTCATCTGCTGCCAACAGCTTCAACGGTAGATGTAACCTATGCTTAGACGAAAAAATTAGCATAATTAATTTCAAGAATAGAAAACTTTTATTGAACAAGAGAAATGAGCTTGTCTTTAAGTGTAGACATAGAGGAAAATTAAATTATCTTAAATAATAAAGAAACATTAGTAGATAATAGAGATCAACCCAACAGTAGATATCACCGAGACAGGGAAAGACAAAGGTAGATAAGGGCCAGATGAACAAGGAATATTAATCCAAAAATAAGGCCTGGGATTCTAGAGTGGTTAATTCCCCTTGACCATTTTTAGGGTAAATTTTAAAAAATACACTTGACGACTATAATGAATGACCC
>OY757912.1:95222021-95227021 GCA_963585895.1 Sepioteuthis lessoniana
AAAGAGAGAGAGAGAGACAGCTCACATAGGTATATAAGTATATTAGTTAGGCATATATGTCCGTGTGCGTGTATGTATGCATATATGCCTGCGTGCGTGCGTGCGTGCGTGAATGTATACACCAAAAGGGAGTGGGAGACTGAGAGACAGATACACAAAGAATATATATAAACACAGGAATACGAGTATGGACAAGCACACACACACACATACACACCTATATATATATATACAATAATAATAATATTGAACAAGTCCTGGCGGCAACACCCAACAAAGCACCAACTATACGGCCACCTGCCTCCCATATCGAAAATTATCCAAGTTAGACGAACCAGACACGCAGGACACTGCTGGAGAAGTAGAGACGATCTCATGATGTACTCCTATGGACCCCACATCTGGCCGAGCAAAAGCAGGACGACCAGCTCGAACATACATACAGCAACTATGTGAGGATATGGGATGTAGCCCTGAAGACCTGCCGGAGGCGATGAACGATAGGGAGAAGTGCCGAGAGAGGGTCTGGGGTATCCGTGCAAGCGACACGACTTGATGATGATGATGATGATATATATATATATATATATGCGGTACTTCTCATAAGTATTTTAACAAAAACACAGTTTGTTACTATTCACTGAGTTTTGAGTTCCAAATTAGAATATTACATACGAAAAGTCAAATTTTATTACAACCATCTAGAAATGCCACTGGTCATATTTTGTGATGGTGATTGCCAAATATTTGGAAAACATGGTATTCTCCAAAAAGTTGAAATTGTTCAAAGTAGAAAGTTTTGTTTTATCTTCATAAAATCTTGTTCGGAATTCGGGTGATTCAAAAGGCAAAAGTTACGATTTGAAGAAATTGCAAAACTAGTAAATCAATTAGAACCCTCTTCGTAACCACTGCAACGTAAGGCAATAAAAAATGATTTTATATTGTTTACTTGACTGGTATATCTCGGTAAATGGTTGTTATTTCTTTGTTTTTATTAGCACATCAACCTTCTGGTGTTATTTAATGCCAAAGCCATCCTTCTTGAAGAGCAACAGTTATACTAGTTAACACAGAGTTGGCGGTATAAGGCGGGGGGTTATATATTTCCATATCGGCTGGGGCTGTAGAATACGTCGACTGATTCTTTTCAGAAGGTTAACCCCACCCCGTCAAGGAAATTGGATATGACACTAAACCACTCCTGGAGCTTTGGGGAATGCGAGAGTAACCCTTCTTTGCCTTTATCCCAAGTTTATTCGATCCCGAGGGGAAGTACTCTATTCATATGTCAAATTGAACTGTTTAACCATTTAATTGTGAGCACACAAATAATTAATATGAAACTGATTATAAGTATTAAAATTACAATACATGAAATTGTTGTTTCGCTCTGGCCAAATAAACGACAACACGTAATACGATATAACAATATATATTTATTTCTCTCGACGGGACGCTTGCGGTGAAGTAGGAGCAATCAGGAGAGGTATTAGAATCGTTCGTCTATGAGGCCTGGACTCCGTCGATGTATGTAGACGATGGCCGCGAGAAACGCACACGGGGCAACGACGGGACTAGCTTGCATGAACAGCGGAATTTTTCACTGGTCTTCCGTTCAATTCGTCGGCTTATATACCATCAAACTCCCATGCGGAGATATGGACACACCTCCACGCCCCTGCGATCTCTTCCCATAACTGGCCATCCTAATATGCACTTGTGCCGTTTTTGGAATGGCATATTTGATCGTCATTGAGCGGAAATAACTGTCATACAGTTCACAGGCCACTCTCTTCCGGTGCATCACTCTGTGACGACACTGTGGCATTTTTACCTTGTCCCATATTGTCAGCCAAGCTCGCCTACGCGATTTCTTCCCATAACTGGCCATCGGAATATGCACTTCCGCCGTCTTTGGAATGGCATGTTTGATCGTCATCGAGCGGAAATAACAGTCATGCAGTTCACTGGTCACTCTTTTCCGGTGCATCAGTTTTCTGACTGTACCGTTGGATTTTAACCCAGTCCCATATTGTCAGCCAAGCTCGCCCACGCCAATGAAATACGCAACTTCCGCGTTTTTTTGGAATGGTATGTTTGGCCGGGTGGGAGGTCAGTATACTACAAAATCATTTACCTGTGTGCAAATAGAACTTCAAGGTTAGGTGGTTTGGTTTAAAGGCATATCAAACCTTGTGGATTATTTAATGCCAAATCTTGGTTGTATGAATTTTAAGTGAAGTGTATGATTAGTAACATTTTATACGAATTAGAGCTCATTTGTTTGCATACAGTTAAATGGTTTCAAGTATTGAATTTGTCCATCATCGTATTTTTCTCCATCGCAATAAAAGTAAAAGCAATTATATATATTTATATTTCTGTGTTAATTGCGATTGCTTTCAAATATATTTTATATCATCTAGACCGAATTTTGCAATTTGTTTTCAGTTTCAGTATCCATATTTCCCATGATATAGGATCTATTCACGGTGTTTGTTGACCCTAGGGCATTGCATTGTTTATTAATTCCTTTAGGTGGTTTTATTCTTGATGTTGAGGAGTCTCTATCGAGTTTGGCTGAGGGTAGTTTGAATAGGCTTCCTGGTCTTTCATTGTTCCCTTTAGTGTTGATATGGATTTTTCTAGGTTGATCAATGAGAACTTCTGTTTTTTGTTTGACTGACTCTGGCTTTTCAAGAGACAAATTTTTGGCCGTCTTTGTTGGTTTTTGGTGGACGGATTGAAGATCTATGCGACCTTTGTTTTATAGGAGATTTTGTATCTTTTGGAGGAGCGGTTTTTGTGTTTGTTATTTCTCTGATTATTTCATTGGATGCTTTCTCTTTGTTGTGATTTCTTTTAGTTTAGTTTGAGCTTCTGTTTGATGAATTTCGGCCGTGTGTAAGTTTGTTGGCTGTTTTTAAAACTTTGGCCAATCTTTTGGTTCCAATTGAATTAGTTTCTCGACGAGAGCTCTATATTTGTCTGGTTGATTGCTGTTTCTGATTGGGTTCACCATCCGAGATACAGAGTCGTAAGTGTTCACTTCTATGAAGGACCTTACTATCCTTCTAACTTCTAGAAAGTCACATTTGTTTATACTACACTTCAAGTATTTCCCGCCCATTTTTGTACACGTCACAAGATATTGAGAAGGCGAGGTAATTTTTTTTTTTTTTTAGAAATTGGGTATTTAGTTTCATTTGGGACAACCCTCCACAGTTTAGTCTGGGACTTTTTGGCCACATCTTTGACAGGTCTGACGTCCTCTGCAGCCATCCCTGTGGTGCCCATATATTTGACATTTAAAGCACATCGAGAGTATACAGATATATTCTTTCGCCCTATCTAGAAAATATCCAATTTTTATTTCCATGTGTATCTTGCGTTTGTATTCGTCTGAAATTCTTCTCCGCCTCTTTCACTGGTAATTTTTTTAGAGTCTGTGATAACCTGCTTTTCGAAGACTGCTCTTATTTCTTTTGATGCAACCAAAGTTCCTATTAACTCATTTCGTGGTGTTTAATCAAGTGGATACACCATGCATTTTGTCGTGTGGAAAGTCTTCATTTTGAGGATATTCTCGGCATGCCTCCAGCTGTCCATCTTCCCAATAAAATTGTAGTTTATATTGAGGATATAATGTTACATTATATTGAGGATATTTTCGGCATGCCTACAACTCTCCATCTCCCCTAGAACATTGCAGCTTATAGTCTTTTTCACTGTCCGAAGGGTTTTTCTGCTTGAAATAATCTTCTCTATTAAGAAAGGAGATAATTTGGCTTGACATATCTCGTTCAAAGATTCAAGAGACTTCTGCAACCTCGGTCTCTGAATCAGACTCTTCTAGACTTCGTTTTGTTTCTTTTCATTTGAATAAGCCATAGTAGTCTTTGGTTCTTTTCTGGTCCTGTGCTCATTAACCACCACGGAAACCTGCTCATGTTGTAAATTTACCAAGTAGTAACCCCATTCGCCTTGGTTGTAAAAGAAATTATATAAGACCTTCCACAGTTACGGCCCCATAATCATCACTTGATAAGAGATCTTTTGTGATTGGTAATGGCCATTGTCGATGACTAATCGGAACACACAAGACATGCATTCTTAGGCTAAGTTTTGGGGAATTAATTAAAATTGCGAAGGTGATTCATCGTTCGATTGCAAACAACTGCCGTCAAAGTAAGATGCGTTCAAGACGCCAGCTACTATGGGAGCAGTTGAAAACGTTAAAAGTTGAATTACAAGTGGGACAGAGACATAGTACAAACGACAGGGTAAGTTAAACAAGGACAAATATTTTGCAACCTTTACATTATTTATTAATAACTTATATATGCTTCTACCTACACTTTGTATTAAAATATCAACATCACGTTTATTGCAAATGTTTACAAGTCTTATTAGTACACTGTTTGTTAAAATTACTATTGCCTCTTTCCTTATTTTCTCCAAGTATTCGTAACAGTTGAAACAGTGGGACTCTACTTGTATACTCGAATTAGAAGTAGGATTTCGAGTCCCTGCCAATATCTCAGTTGTCTATACTTATTGCCGTACATATAACAGTGATCAAAGTCTTATTTTCTCAATGCGGTTGTGGGGGGTTCCTCGTGGCGTATTGGTTAAAGCGATGGACTACGGAATCGTAGTAAGCGAGTCGCGCTATTACGTTCACTTTCTGACAAATACCCTTAGGAAAGGAAGGTATGAACCCCCTTATCCTCCCAGCTATGGGTTAAATAGTACCACTACTGTTCTCCTAAGAGAATGGCTTTGGCATTAAATAACCTACAAAGGTTGATATGCCATTAAACAAAGAAACCAAACCAATCAATGCAGTTGGTCCTCAGCCAATTCTCTTCTAGCACCTATAAGATAATAAGGGTTAGGAGTTTGCAACAAGTGCAATTTGAAGAATACGGTCGAAACAATCATATAGGTATTAGAGCTTAGCACGACCAGCAGATTGAGCAGATCAGGCTTATCTG
>OY757912.1:95232021-95327021 GCA_963585895.1 Sepioteuthis lessoniana
GGGAAATGCCGACTGAGCCCGAGATATTTTTGGAGCCGCCGGGCGTTTCTGTGCTACGGCCCTGGTACCGGCTCACCTAAAAAGGCCTTGTACCACACTCGTCCGGTCGGTGTATTTGTCTATTCTCCTGATAAATAATCATTTTGATATAATTTTAAATGTGCTTAACATTCTCATTTCTTAATAAAAGGAATATCCTTATTCTATTTTTTTACCTAAAATCATAACAAAGATTCCATGTGATAAAACGTCTTCAAATCCTTACCTACCATTCGTTCCAAGTATATCTCTAAAACTATTAAAAGCCACACACAATATCGTTTGTATATCGGAACCCTATAAAAGCTATTCTTCAAAATATAAATGGTACAATGGTAGTTTATAGGAGGCTCACTTAGCGCAACGGTTATCATTGTAAGAACTGGAATCGGTGACCCGATGGTTTGATTTGATTTGGTATTATGGCATATCAACCATTGTAGGTTATTTAAAGCCAAATCAAGGTTATAGATATATATTAGATTTATATCATTTGTAAACATAAATCAACAAAGTTAAATGGTTCGAAGTATTGCTGTGTATCACTTGAATTGAATTAAATATCAGTCGTTTGTTTTCACACAGTGAAATAATAAAACAGTTCTATTTCAAACAATTCACTTTAGAATAAATAAACAAAGTTAAATGGTTCCAAATCCTGTTATGTATAACTAGCCATTCAATTAAAAATCAGTCATTTCTTTACATACAGTATCAAACAATTTAATTAAGCATAAATCATTTGTTTGCACTCAGTTTAAATGTCAAACACATCTATTTAATCCAAAAATAGGGCCCTATCAGGTATTTCCACTCCGGACCAGAGTGAACCTGGGAGCGATTGCAATGAAGGGGTACTCTGTATTGCATAAAACTCCAGCGTTACTGGAGCCTGACCATTAGGTTGTTTAGTGTCATATCTAGAACACTAGTTGGGTGGTAGGGTTTATCCCTGTGTAGAGATGCAGTCGGTGTATTCTACAGCCCAAGGTAACTGGGCTGTCAGTGACCCGAGTTGTAATCCTGAAACGATTGGGTGTCCTAGTAAGGTTGCTAAGACACAGCAGTTTAGATTCTCGCTGTAGTCCTTCCTAAAATCAAAATCAATTTATCTGAAGAAGTTTGTGAACAGCGTTGTCTTAAATAAGTAAATACTCCACCAAATTTCGTTTTTCACGTATTTTATTTTATTCTGTTGGACACCCAATTCAGTATATTAAATCAATACTTTATATATACAAATTAGGTCTGAACGAACCGAACAGTCAGCTTTTCTAACATGTTTTAATCAAGGAGTATTCTCTACGTTAAATGGTCAGTTCGCTAGTTCAGTTTTATGGCTTTAATCACTTCTTGTTTAATTAAAGCCATCATCATCATCATCATGTCACGCTATCAGCAGGGATATTCCTGACCCTCTCTGGCCACCCCTCTTTATCGTCCATTGCTTTTGGCCGGTCTTCCGGGCTACATCCAGTATCGGCACAGAGTTGCTGTATGTCCGTTCGAGCTGGATGTCCTGCTTTGCTCGTCCCTGCGAAGGTTTCCACACTAGTATATCACTTACGAGCTCTTCCCTACTTCTCCAGCTGTGTCCCGCATGTCTGGTTCGTCTAATTTTGATAGTTTTCGTGGCGGGTGGTTGGTGGCCGTACACCTGCTGCTTTGTGGTGTGCTGTCACCAGGACTTGTTCAATATTACTCGCAGCATTCTCGTGTAATTGCCGTCAAGCTTCTTCTCCATACATTTTGTTAGCGTCCACGTGGTGCATCCATATAGCAGTATCGATACTACAGCTGCTTGGAAGAAACTGCGCTTCATTTTATCGATCAGGCCTGACTTCCATACGACCGATAGCCTATTGATAGCTGTCCATGACTTTACCAGTCGTCTGTCGATGTCTGTCTCGGTTGATGAGACACTGCTCCTTAGGTAGGTGAACTCGTCATCCAATTTCAGTGCGCTACCATTTAGTGTGGAGATTTCGCCTGTTTGATTGAGGCACATATATTCTGTCTTGTGTGCGTTGACATGGAGGCCGATGCCTGCAGCGGCTCTTTCCAGACTATGTAGCTAGGTTTCGGCTTGTGCTAGTGCATTTGCCAGGAGTGCTATATCATCGGCGTAGTCAGCGTCGGTAATTGTTTTAGCAGAGTATCTTTTGCTTCTTTCTTTTGTTAGCTTGAGACCGTTTTCTTTGATTTTATAAATAGATGTTCTAAGCACGTAGTCTAGACATATGATGAAGAAGTATGTGGTTAATGTGTCTTCTTGCAGTACACCTGCCACAATATCGAAATAGTCTGGGTCTCCATCCGGAGAACGAACTTTTACCTTAGTGTTTCTATAGAGCATCATAATAGCTGCGACTGTCTCTTCTGGTAGGCCTTATGCGAGAAGGATTTGCTCCATCTTTCCTCTGTGAATGGAGAAAAGGCCGTAGTAAAGTCGACAAACAATACTGTTGCCTCTAAGTTTTTTACCATACGCCTTCAGGAATTCAACGGATAATCAAAATTTATGAGGTGGTGAATCTATTTCTCCGGAAGCCATTTTGGTTCTTCCTAAGTATGTTGTCAATTTTGGGTTCTATGCGGTTGCGTAGGAGGGCATTGTATATTTTGGCCATCATGGACGTAAGAGGTATACCTCGTTAGTTCTTGGCTAATCCAACTTCACCCTTTTTAGGGAAGGGGAAGATGCATCTTTTCATCCATCTGTCTATAGGGTTTTGATTATATACGGCATTACAGTGTCTGAGCAGTATGTCGTCGAATTTCCTGGTCTTCCACACTTCTGGGGGTATTTCATCGATCCCTGCTGCCTTTCTATTTTTAATTTTTTTCACTACCGAGTCTAGTTCTTCTTGAGTAAACGGTTCTAGTTTGATGTCTAATTGCTTACTTATAATTCTCGTCATTGGTTCATGAGTAACTTCCGGAGGGTTTCCGAGTAAATTCTCGAAATGTTGTTTCCACAGGTGTATTCGATCTTGTTGGCTGGTAGCTTTCAGTTTAGCTTTGGCAGTTGTCTTCCTTCTGCTCACTTCGTTCATCGTTTGCCATGGTCTCTCAGATTGTCAATCTTGAACCGAGTCTCTAATCTTATCGATATCATTTTTTTGTATTCTGTCTGTTCTTTTATATATATGTATATGTTGGCTAATTCATTTTGTGCTTTTTTAAAATTCAGTGCATTGGTATTGGTTGGGTTTTTTCTGTTGCATTTGGAGGCAGCTTTCACGTCTGAATGCTTTTCTCTAATCGCTAATGTCTCCCATGGGACTCTATATTTTCTTTCTTGTTTAGTTGGAATGAATTCCGCTGCCGCTTCTAAGTGGGCGTTGACGAAATTCTCATATTCTTCATTCGGAATAGATGTTTTTGTCTATTCTTGAAGAGCATCGTATTTGTTTCTTAGTGCTAACGTACACTGATCTCTAATATCTCTGTTATTAAGCAGGGCCCAGTTATATTGTTTGGTGGTCGTTGTTCGGGTATCATTCTTTCTTAGGCTCAATCGTATTTTTGCCGTGACAATTCGGTGATCGGTGGACACACCCTCGAATGAGGAGTAAGCTTCGCAATTTAATGTGCTATTATTCCATTTCTTATTTATTAATACGTAGTCTATCTGTGCTTTAGTATTGTTTGAATATGAATAGGTCCAAAGTTTTCCCTCCTTTTTTTGAAAGCTTGTATCGAGGCATGTTAATATATTTTCTATCGTGAAATCTGTTAGAGGTTATACATTTCGGGTTGAAGAGTTATGTAGACTGAATTTGTGGTTTCGTTTTTTGCCAATTTGGGCATTCATGTCCCCACCAATGACGAGAACGTTGTGTTTCAAAATGCTGCGGACAATAGAGGATAACTCATCATAGAAGGCGATGAGTTCAGTTTCTTCCCTTACATTTTTAGGGCAGCAGCAGGAGATGATTGTTGCTCTGGGGTTGCCATTGAAAGTAGCTATTATCATCCTAGATTGTATTTTCTCTATGCTATTTGGTGATTTTAGGGCTCATGGTCCTGTAAGGATACCTACACTTTCTATCGTGGCCTTGACATAATTTTTCCATACTGATGCAGTGGCTAGCGTCCATCCATCAACAGAATCATGATATTTGATATCCTCGCTATGTGTGTATCTGTGCTCTTGAATGCATATTATATCTATGTTATGTTTTATAGCCGATGCAGTCAGCTCCGGTAGTTGTCCTATTTTATTTAAGGTTCTAACGTTGAAATTCGCTATTTGTATTGTTTGTTTGCATTTTAGTAATTTTTGATTGAGCTCTTTAGTTGATTTTTCGAATACTGAGGCCAGGGCTCCAACCTCAGCAGGACGTGCCCTTTTTTTTACCCGTGCGAAGAGCGATGGGGTTTGGACAAGTGGTTTGAGTGTGGGTCATTCACTGCCCCCCACGTCCGGCAAAAGGAAAAGAGCCAAATGTATGTAAATGCTTATAAAAGCTGAAAAATTATACTAAAGAGACCATTCGTAAATAATATAGGAATGAGTGAACAGTTCCATTCGAAGGTAAGTTCAAAACTGGTGAGTAATATTTTGTACTTTGCTCAACTGTCATTTAAAATACATTTATGATTTTATTTAATATTGCCATTGTAAAATCAGAGCTGTATAGTGTGTGTGTGTGTGTGTGTGTGTGTGTGTGTGTGTGTGTGTGTCTTAAATGAAAGAACAATTTAAACTGTAAACCCAAAATCAAAATTTTGAACCTAGCCGAAGAAGCTAGCACTATTGAACATATTAGCCACCTCAACCTTCCGTAAAAAAACCCTTAAAGTAAATGTAAAATAGAATGCTTATATGGATGCATAAAAGCCATGGGAAGCAGCATGGTGGACGTAAAGGCTAGAGGATAAACCCTCTGACCGCTCAACGCGATGCCTAACCTTGTCCTGGACGTATAAATCCTATGGATCAACAGCCAGGATCGATTAGTTCGATCGGGGAAGTACTGCTGCTCATCTATAAGGGTGGCTTCTATGGACGAGAATAAAAATAGCTATCGAAAGATGGACATGACCCACACTCAAACCACTTGTCTAAAATTAAATCCATACTCTATTCATATATATTCATGCTGTAATGATTATCGTCGTGGGAAGTGGACACGGTGACACGAGTTCAAATCCTAGACGAGACTGATGGCATTTCACATAACACTAATACCCTTGGGAAAGGTATGAATCCAATTATTCTCCCTCTAGCTATGGGTAAATAGTAGGACAGACTAGGTTCTTCAGCCTTGGTGAGGCAACTAGTCTAAGAGAAGGACAACTCTGAATTCAAATCTGTTAAACACAACTTAAAAATTGACCTTGTGTCATATCCTGCCCGAGCAGAGGGGTTGGTAAATATGCATATATATTCATAGATATGTGTGATATTAAAGCAAATAGTTGTAAGTAGAATTATTTTCAAACGAGCCAGATCTCATTTGTTTGCACACGGTTCGATTCAAGTATTCCCATCTTCCACAAATAATTCTATTCAACATTATTCATTCTTTTGCACATATTTAGATGGTTTGGTTTCGTTTCTTTGTTTAATGGCATATTAACCTTCTTATGTTATTTAATGCCGAAGATATCCTTCTAGTGTGGTATTTTGGCCTTCGACCCGGCCAAAAATGCCATTCAGAGTGATGCACCGGAAGGAAGTGACACATTCTAATGGCAGTTATGAGAGGAAATCACGTGAGCGGAAATTGGCTGATAAAATGGGACTAGGTAAAAAGTCCACATGGTACACTCATAGACTGATCCACCGGAAGAGAGTAACCTGTGAACTGCATGACAGTTATTTCCGCTTGATGACGATCAAACATGCGATTTCAAAGATCGAGTAGGCGACTAAGTGGGCGATGAAATACTATATAACTCAGTCAAGACAGAAGTCAAGACAGTTCCAGTTACTGTTGGAGTAGGAGTTATAGACGAGATGTGGTAGGGAAAGCCACATCAGGCCGAAGGGGCCTTGTGGCCCTGATGAGTTGGGGTCCAGAGAAGTTGCTGATAAGATGCAGTAAAGAAAGCCATCACCCAGCAGAGTGAGCCCCTGGGCCTCCGGTTGAGCATCTGGAGAACGAGAAAGACACAACGTTGCCGGCCATAAGAGTTGGGGTCAAAATATTGCAGTTTATGTTCGGTCTCCAACTCCCTCTCACGCGCAAACCCTGAGTAACCCTTTTCGAACCTTACAAATAAAGTGAGACGTACATATTTCTAAAAGGATGTTTCGCTTGTCTTTCTTCTTCGTTGTGTTGTTATGACTATGAGAATATAACACTAGAAAAAACAGCACTGATTCTATAGTTGGGAGGATAAAGGGGTTTATACCTTTCCCAAGAGTACTTGTCTGTAGGTGAGCGTAATCACGTAATTGGAGTTCGAACTCGCTTACTACGATTCTGCAGTCCAGAACTTTAACCATTTCGCCACGAGGACACCCCCTTGAATGGTTTCTTGTACAGAAAAGGAATAATTCTATTTGACTCATAGATGGGACCTCAGAAGGTACTAAACACTATGGGTCAGTGTGAACTTGAGAGCAATGATGGAGTATTCAACACACTCCAAAGATTTACGACTGAAGCCTTACCATCGGATGGTTTAGTGTTATATACAGGATAAGCAGAGATGTAGTCGGCGTATTCTACAGCCCCAGCCGACTGGGCTGACCTGAAGTAGAAAGCCTGTTAGCTTAGTAGACCAGATCCCATACCAGCAATATCTTATCTAGTGAAAGCGACGTCAACATATGCATACGGTAGGCATGAACATCTTATCTCTCTGATTGCAAGAAACGGGATTTCTTCAAAACTGTGACTGCGTTAGTACTTCTCTACCGATATACCACTTGGACTATAACTAAACCCTTGGGGAAAAAGCTAGGGAAGAGTGTAAGAATGTTATGTGCTGTTTTGACAAATCCTGGAAACAACACCCCACAAAACAGCAGCTTTACGATTACTTACTTCCATCTTAGTGCCCAGTCGGCAAGAACAGAAAAATACACCGAATGCATCTTTGCTGACAGACAAGACTCCCTCTAACGAGAGTCCTAGATATGACACTAAACAATCTGATGGAGAGGCTCCAGTAACGCTAGAGCTTTGGGGAATGCGGAGTACCCCTTCATTGCCATTCCTCCCAGGTCCTCTCTGGTCTGGAGTGGTGGCACCTGATCAGATCATATCTATGGGTCATATAGAATTTTAACATTTAAACTGAGTGCAAAGGTTTCCTTTTCAATAGCTACTACACTGAGTTGTAGGGGAGGGTGCTACTACATTCCCCGGATCGCCCCACTTTACCCTTGACCCTTAACTTATAGTACTGAGTGCTAAGCAAGGCGGTATCAAGTACCATTTTTTGAGTCTTTGGTATGACTCGACCTGAGATTGAACTCAGGTCTCCCGGACCATTGACGAACATTCTACTCATTAGGCCAATGGCTGGTTTTATACATATAGATATATATAATTTGTAAATAATCAGTTTCTTAGTAGCATTTTAAACTAAACTAAGGTAATTTGTTTGCACATTGTTAAATGGTCTTCACTATTGTTATCATTAATTGTTCTATTTGCTCATAGTTAAATATTTTCAAGCATTGCTATCAACTAATAATTCTTCAATTTTATATCATTCATTTATTTACACACATTTGAATGATTCTCAGTATAGAAATTGGGCAAACATTTCTATTTGACCCACAGATGGGACCGTAACAGGTACTAACACTCCAGATTAGAGTGGATTGTGAAGTACTGGAAATGAATACTTCTCCGCATTTACTAAAAGTCAACATCTGAAGCCTCGTCATCAAATTATTTGGTGCCATATCCAGGTTATACGTTGGGGGAGGGGGGTCTTACTGGTCTGCTGAGAGGCAGTCAGCCTATTCTATAGCTCTATCCAATGGGACAACAGTTTTTTTTTTAATGCTTAGAATAACTTTAATAAGACATATTGGTAATACCTTAAATTTTTGCTCTCACTTAAACATTTAAATTGTCTTTTGAAAATTTTACAATTCTTTAAACCCAAATTTGAATTATTGAAGTCTGTGTCAGTTGCTTAATAACTTCAGACAGTTATATATATATATATATATATATATATATATATATATATATATATATATATATATATATATATGTGTGTGTGTGTGTGTGTGTGTGTGTGTGTGTGTGTGTGAGAGAGAGAGAGAGTCCGGCATTCTATCTATAAGTAGACTCAGGTTCAAAATAGGTATTTTTCTTTCTAGTTTTCTCACATTCCTCCGCTGTGTTAACGAGCCTCACTAATCTTGTTGATAAGATGAGAATATGTATCGTTTTCTATAATAGTAAAACCTGAAAAAGAACAAACAATATATACGTTATGACAAATCTTCAAACTTCCTGAGCCTACGTTTTTCGCATGAATTATTTAGCGGACTTAGGAATTCGTCAAAAGTCATGAGAAAAATATCATGAATTCTCGAATCAGGTCGAGATGATGCAAATTTAGACTTGCAAGAAATTTAACACTAGCCAATAAAAAGGCCTGTAACAAAAGCGTGAATGCTTCGAATTGGGAAGACTATTTGTCATGTTTTATTCATGGAAATAAATAGACCCTCAGGGGAATGAAGACAAGTTTTAGTTTGAAGATAACAGGATATATCTGACACGGACGATGAAGTAGATACTTGTATTTCTTCAATGCAAATTTTAACAATTCAGCCGCATGAAGAAGTCTGCTTCCGTTTCTCAGTCAAAAATCAGAGAAATCACAATTATGCATTTTCTTTTCCTTTTAAAAATATCAAAGCTCTGAAATTGAAAGCTAATGTTTAAGTTATTAAATAGGGTCGAAGAATCTACTAACAGACATATGCATTCATTTACATACATACATACATACATACTTTAAGCCGCGGTATAATTGTGTTATCGTCACTGGAAATGGACACGAGTTCAAATCTTGGACAAGGCTATTTGCATTTCAAATAGCACTAATACCCTTAGGAAAGTTATGAATCTGACAATTCTCCTTCCAGATATGCACATATAGTAGGGCAGACTAGGCTCTTTAACCTATAGTGATCGGTCTAAAAGAAAGACAACCCTGAATTCAAACCTGTTAAACTTCGCAAAAACTTGACATTGTGTAACATCTTGCCCGTGCCAAGGAGTTGGATAAATATATGCATTCTTTAAGCAATGAGTTTTTAGAAAACATTTTTTTGATGAGACACGTTAGAAAGAACAGGCAAGGAAGAAATCATGAATTTTTTTAGAAGTTTCTTTTTGTTCATGATCAAAGGAACGTAAATCCAGATTGAATAAATGTTGTAATTCTTCGAAAGGTTCAGACTTTCGTGTACTTTTAGATGTGTCGGAAGACATTTTTTTAAAAAAAGGAACAATTTTTTTTACTCTGAGAATTAATTTATTTATTGCGGACTTTTTCCCCTCATCTTGGTAGTTTTCGTGTTGTTTTTCTTCTTTCACTACGTTTCGGCCAAATTTCACCTCTGGCCTTCTTCAGGTGATTTACCGCGACCTCGGAGAGGAATGCTGAGTCTTGTAACCGTATCCCCAGTAATTACTGCCTTCCATAGTTGTTGTCTATCGCACCACATTTTTGACCAAGTAAACCTCTGGCCGGCTTGGGTAGGATTTGAAACCGCTATCTTCTGACAATGCTCACCTGGAACCGAAGAGACTCAACGCCTCTATACGCTGCGCCACGGGCCCCGAAGGGGGATCAGGGATGGATTTTTTGGTCTTATAAATCCTTATCTGGTCTTCCAGAGTCGGGTCCGTGCGATAGACAACAACTATGGAAGGCATTAATTACTAGGGATACGGTTACAAGACTCAGCATTCCTATCCGAGGTCGCGGTAAATCACCTGAAGAAGGCCAGAGGTGAAATTTGGCCGAAACGTAGTGAAAGAAGAAAAACAACATGAAAACTACCAAGATGAGGGGAAAAAGTCCGCAATAAATAAATTAATTCTCAGATTTAAAAAGCCTCATCTCAAAATGATTCCAATTAAAGACAAGTACAATTTTTTTACGATTTAAACAAAGTTAATTTTCATTGTTTTTAGCAATTTAAAGAATGATGTCAACTGTCTTTCTCTGATTTCATTTTTTAAAGGAAGTTGAATTTGGCCATGAAAATGTTTATTGATGTCATGTAACAGTCAGAATTTAAACAAAAATGCAACTAGCCAGTGAGGTAGTAAAGGACATCATACAGCAGTTATGAGAAAAAGTCTAATTGCTAAAGATACACGAATACACTGAGGCGTGCGTAATCAAATGATCACCGTCTCAGGAAATGAACACGATGACCCGAGTTCAAATTATGGACAAGACTGTTAACAATTTGTCTAAATTTCTGAGATGAAGTTTGATAATTATTATTTCTTAGAATATTCTGACTCTTGACCTCATCTTTATTGATATAATTACAACGTTTCGGCCAATATGTCCTTCTACAGGTGTTTCATACCGAACACGGGAGTCTACACAGAATCTCGAACTGAACCCTTTATTTTAACCAAAGAAGTAGATTGTTCCAATTTCGTTAACCAGAACAGGTTACAAGTGTTGTTATAGTGAATAATCCTTGCTAGTCTTACCTGTTGTTGGGATTGAATCCGCAACCTCAAGATGATTTCACTAAGAAGCATCTTCCAACCAAATGCTTTATCCACTGCGCCACATGGCCTTGATTTTTTGGGGGACTTATAAACTTAATGTCTCCATCCCGTTTTTTTATCATAGCTCAAATTGCAATTTTTTTATCGGGCCTTTTAGATTAATGGTTCCCAATTGGTATTCATATCTATATTTGGTCAACTCAACAGGTCACTGTAGCCTATCGGATGATTCCTGTCTTTACATTATATGAATAGTGGAAGTTGAAGTTTAGGTAATGTCCAGTATATAAGGGCAAGACGTGCCACCCCGTAAAAGCAAAGCTAGACAAATAGCGAAAGGCAGTGTGTCAGGAAGGAATTGAAAATTTCAGTATGGCTGACTATGTATGGAACGAAAAGAGAAGCCATCGTCCTTTGCAGAATCAAGTGAAAATAATTGAGAGGGAAGAACACTGGAAGATGTCTCAAAGAAGTGGTGCACATGTTGGACTACAGTAACCTGTTGGGTAGACCAAGTATAGAGATTAATACAATTTGGGAACCATTAATCAAAAGATTCGGAAAAAATTTTCAATATGAACTATAGTAAAAAAAAAAACCTGATGTAGACATTAGGTTTATGAGTCCCAAAAGTTTAGTCTGAATTGTCCGCCAAGAAAGCATGGTGCAGTTGATAGGGTATTTTGTTGGAAGATGTTTCTGAGGGAAATCATCTGAAGGTTGCAGATTCAATCCCAACAACGGTAAAATTAAGAAAATTTGTTTACTTAAACTTAACACTTGTACCTGGTCATGGTTAACAGAAATGGATCAGTCTACCCCTGTGGTTAAAAAAAAAAACGATTCAGTTCTACATTCTGTGTGAACTCCCGAGTCCGACATGAAACACCAGAAGAAGGCCGAAGGACATATCGGCTGAAAAGTTGTCATCTAATATTAAAGATAAGGTCAATTGTCCGAATATTCTAAGAAATAATAAAGAGACTGTTTACATTTCCCATAGCCTTAATACCCTTGGGAAAGGTATGAATCGAATTATTCTCCCTCCAGATTATGTAAATAGTAGGGCAGGCTGCGGTCTTTAATCTTGTTATCGCAACTGGTCTAGGAAAAGGAAAACTCTTAAATCAAACCAGTAGAACTCTGCTTATAATTGTGTCGCATCCTGTACGTGCAGCGAGGAAGGTAAATATATCCCCGCAGATAGAGGTATATATATATATATATATATATATATATATATTGTCATCCATAGATATACTGTTTCATTGTATCACAACTCTTCAGTGTGGCTAGACAGGTAGGACGCTTAAAGCTGGGATCGAAACCCGCCCAACTTTACGTTAGACTTAGTATCAGACCGCTATGCCAACAAGCGTACCACGTCAGCTAGGGAATTATAAGGTATTAAGTATTAGCGTTTGTTTGTTTACATTTAATACCTTACCAGATACCAGAGTGCTCAATTCGTTCGAAGAGCTTTGAATTATGCGAGCGGCAGCCATAAATTCCTTCGCCAGAGTGCTCAACCCCCATGGTGGAGCGTGTGCGGGATGCGAGACAAGTTCAAAATTTAAGCGAAGTTTAACTGGTTTGGATTGAGCACTTTCCTTCTCTTTGAACGGTTGCCATACTACAATTAAATATTTATAGATGACCAACTATTTACCCATGGGTGGAGGGAAAAATAATTGGATTCATGCCTTTCCTAAGCTATGTAGAACGCGAACCCTGGTCGATGTGTCCATTTTCCTGCGATCGTAGCCATTACACAACGGGCACCTGCATCATATATAAATTCTTTTTTTTTATTCACATGCTTCACAAATCTGTTAATTAGGATGAGAATCTGTGCCGTTTTCTGTAATTGCAAAACATGAAAAACAACAAACAATATATACGTAATGACAAATCTCCACACTTCCTTAGTCGCATGAATTATTTAGCGGTCCCAGGAATTCGTTGAAAAGTAATGAGAATAACATATATATATATATATATATATATATATATATATATATATATACGATATATGTTAAAAAAGTATTACAACTGAAACTCAGATTACCAAATAAAAATAAACAACGAAACCCGGAGTTCCATTCACTTATTCCAGTGAATATTCTCTCGATCGTATCTCTGAAAATCTTTTGAAATTCTTCTCGATGAAACAGAGCCCATGTTCCTTTTTTTGTTATTATGAATCTAATTATGATACTTTTAAAACAAAATGTTTTGGTGCCACAAAGTATTATGCAAGTGCATTACTCTTCATACTTACCAAATCCAGCTCCATGAAACGTTTTCCTCTTTCTTAAACTAGATGTCATACGATTTTGGCAAATATTTTTAGTAATAAACGCGTTAAATGTCAGTAAAAACATCTTAAAGAAAATTAACGTTTATTTTATTATTCATTTCTCAACTGGAAACTACAACAGCCTAATCTCCTTCATTATGAATGTTATTAACCAATCACTTAGAAAGACTATAATTCAGGAAAGATTCTGTTAAGACCTACATCAAGGTGCGCTCTATTAATCCCCATTCAGATATGTTTGAACATTTATGTTCTGTTCTGTTTGTTCATGAAAAATTTCTTCCTTTTTTGAGGAAAACACCAGCTTCCTGACATTCGGGATCCGTCTCATATGGACAGATAGACCAAGCTTTGTAGCTGAACTGGTTATTTGCCACCAGAGTCGTTTGTCATATACAGGAAATAAATACATTACTCATAGATAGATTCATAGGTAGATAAGTATTGGAGAGAGTGAAGAAAATATATGGGTTTGATATACGAAAAATAAATATCGGATAGATAGATAGATAGATAGATAGATCTGTTAAAAATATCAAGCCAAAATTACATCATAAAACTCATTATATATATATATAGAGAGAGAGAGACAGACAGACAGACAGACAGAGACAGACAGACACATAGACAGACAGAAAGAAAGAGAGAGGTGGGTAAGAGACTTTTTTTAACTCAACAAATAATTTCTAAAATAAGAAATATTTAAAAATAACAAAAACGAAAATATGAGAATATGACGATATTCGTGGGTAAATCCCAAAGTTCTCTTTCTAGTGATGAAGAACTGTATTTTTTCCGGAACAAAAATTTATTTTCAACATAATCTCCTTCCTTGTGAAAGCCATTACCTCAACATTATTATACAGCGAAAATTTCAGATCAAGATTCAGTTCAGAGCTGTATCAGGCTATGTTGTATTCATCTACCCTCAAATCTGTTTTTATATTTATTTCCTATTCTGTCTGTCCACGTGAGAACAAATGTCATATTTTTAAGATGTTTTTTTAAGATGTTTTAAGATGTCTTCAATGAAGCATATACACAGTTTAAGGTCTGGTAAAAAAAGATTTTCAAAAGACAAGACATAAAAGTATTATTAGAAGAAATATAAGAAACAGGTTAAAGGTGAAATTCAGTTGGCTTTTCACTGAAACATCAACACACACACCAGAAAAAAAAAAAGGAAAGCGAAAAAAAGAGATGAGAGCAAGTGTAGCAACGATTCTGTTACTGCTTCCTATGCGTCCGAGGCAATTATCGATTTGATTGCTTGCAGAGTATCTTTATATGTTGGCAAATTCTGGATCTTTGCTTCCCCAGGACGCCATTGTATTTTGGAATCTTTCACAGCTACCTACCTCAGCAATGACAATTTTTAAAGAAAATATCAACGTCAAAACAGTGTTATCGAACGCAGTTGCAATCAATTATCAAATCTGAATAAGTTCGTCATCCCAAGATAGCTGGGGCCCCTTTGTCGCAAAAGAAAATAATGACTGTTCGCCCATTGAAAAGAAAAAGAATTTCCGTACACAAGGGTCAACGCCATGATTGTAAAGAAAAAAAAAGCTGATTCATCGCCAAGATGGCGCCCTACTAAATCCCTTTCTTTTTACGCCACAGCCGCTTTGACATCATGGCTATTAATTCGCAAGCTTCTGTTTACAGATTTTCGGTGCCATTTTCTACTGATCTTGGCGCCATTTTGTTTTATCGCGACTTTCTTCTCTTTTCCTGCAGGAAGTCTTTCAGTTATTTAATTCTTTTTCTTTTACAATTTTTCTCATTTTATTTATTTATTTATTTATTATTCATTCTGCATTTTCCTGCTCTCAAGAATCCTGTCTATCTAAAATCAGCTCAATTTATTATTGGCTTATCTTCAATGTCGGCCCTTTTTTATCTTTTTATTTTTATTTTATATTAGGTTTTTTTTTTTTTTAATCTATTTTTTATTTATGATGTCCAGTGAACAGTTATACATTCTAAATTCTCCCCAAGATACCAGTCGTTTATTCAGGAGAACTTCAATTCCTTCTTTCTTTTAATGTGGGTTCTGCCTGAGCTGTGAAAGTATATCTATTCTGAATCTTTCAAAAAAGCTATACTACATTGACAGATAATAAAATTGGAATACTGAATGATGGGGCTGATTTAGACCTATGATAGTCAATATGCTGATAAAATTTTCCCAGTTTTCGTTGACATTGTAAAGTAGTTACACTCTGGCTTGTTAACCTTCTGTGTACAACGAGAGTACATACCTGCGTTAAAGTTAAAGGAAGATATCATCATCAGCATTAACAACTCGTGCAGATAACACCGAGTTCCTTGAATCTTTCTCGCTATAAGTCCCTATATATGTTGAGCAAGAGACAACTTCAAAAATCCATTTAAAAAACTATTCAGTCAATACTGAGAAGAGTCCTGGAGACTTGAGGAGACTTGCTGTCACTCAAACTCCAGGGAAACTCTAAAGGAATAATAATAATAATAATAATAATAATAATAATAATAATAATAATTAATATAAATAAGTAAAGAAAAAAGGAGAAAAAAAATAGAAATTAAGTAAGTAAAGTTGGCGACATTAGTCAAGGGAGACCCGAAGGCTCCCTTTTCGATAGATACTACACCGAGGTGTAGGGGAGGGTGCCACTCCTTTCCCTGGATTGCTCTACTTTACCCTTGATCCTTACCTTATAATGCTGAGTGTTAAGCAAGGAGGCATCAAGTACCATTTTTTTGAGTCTTTGGTATTGGCGAACACTCTAACCGCTAGGCCAATGTCCGGTTTGGCTTATTATTAAGTATTAATGAGAAATTAAGTAATGTAACACAAACTCAGAATAAATAACAGCAATAAGTGTCCAGTGTCCCAAACAGAAGTTCGTTTAAGCAGCAGGAGATAAGAGGAAAAAAAAAAAAACAAATTAAATACGAAGATCAACTATGTACCGAAGAACTCGACAAAAGTTTATATACAGCCTTTCAAATTTGTCATTGTTCAACTATTTGGAACAAAATTCTCATTTAATTTTGTCACTTACTTTTTCTCCTCGTCTCTAACTTTTGGCTCTTTAGATATATAAGTGCAAATACGGTTAATTTAATGTTTAATATATTCCTGTTAAAGTCAATCATATTTACCAACCCCTCCGCTCGGGCAGGATATGACACAAGGTCAATTTTTAAGCGGAGTTTTCCTTCTCCTAGACTAGTTGCCTCACCAAGGCTGAAGAACCTAGTCTGCCCTACTATTTACCCATAGCTGGAGGGAGAATAATTGGATTCATACCTTTCCCAAGAGTATTAGTGCTATGTGAAATGCAATCAGTCTCGTCCAGGATTTGAACTCGTATCGTCGTGTCCAACTTCTATGACGATAACCATTACACCACGGGCACCTCCTGTTAAAGTCAATAATCGCTATGAAATGGTATGGAAGAGCTAAATGTTATATCTCACAGCACCAAATTGCTCTTGGGTTGAAAGAGGGAAGAAATAAAATGAAATAATGATTATCTGGACTCTAACTTCGTTGAAACTTAACGAATCAAAAAAGTGGGAAGAGGAAAAAGTAAAAAAGAAAAACCACTGAATGCATTTAACTAGAAGCCATGGGGAGCGGCATGGTGGGTGTGAAGTAAGGCAGATGAATCCAAGTTGGGTTAAAGGTAAGCCCAACCTGATATTGGGCGGAAAACTTCAGAGTTCAACAGCTACTGTCAAATAGTTCAGCCAGAGAACTACAGCTACTCATCGATAGGTGTGGCGACTATTAATGAGGGAAAATAACAGCCAAACTATACATTTTTTGTAATCCGCTTCTGAGTCCACTTACTTAAAGAGTACTAGATCACATCTGTGACAGTTGCACAGATTTTAAACAACCCCTAGAACTGGCATAGCCACAATATACAACCCATGAAAAATGTCAAATCGAAACATAGCACAACGAAGGGCTCAGACAACAAGTCTACGTGTCAAGATCGGCAGCTGCTCCCCTGATTGCCAATCTAGGGGATCCACTCGTCATCCTGTGAATGTTGGCTGTTCTTTTTTCAGTTGCAAGCACACCAACAGAGACACCAACACAGAAAATAGACCAGGGAAGACAAAAAACTTGCACTTCATTGTTATTTTAGGAGCAACTCTACACAAAGACGCTTTGGAAAAGAATGATAGAAATCTGGGAAGAATGTGCAAGATTTCAGACAACAAGATTTCAGACAGACTCGCGGCCCAAATTAGGACGATATAAAAGAAAAGTTGGTCCTCGGAATTTGAAATATTTGAAATTCATCAAAGTGTAAATAGAGAATCAAAGCAACAAAACTTTAATACAATAATCAACACACTAAATACTGAAAAACAAGAAAACTCACCAAAATGAACCTCAAAGCAATAACAATTGAAACACCACACACCCAGACCACACAGAACAAACACTAACACAAGAAGAAATGAATATAGAAAATTTATAGAGAATCATGTCCGAAAAGAAGAGTAGATTATCATCGCTAAGAAACCAAGACTGGAGAAAAGTTATGGCAAAAACTGAAAAAATAAACGAATTATTAACCCATCTCAACGAAACACATCACAGAATTAAATGAAGAAATCTATGCAGAAGTGAAATTAGTCTGTAATGTTCCCCGAAAGAACAGGAACCAAAGTTCAAAACCTGTATGGGAAATTAAACTAGAAACACAAATAAGAAAGTGACGACAACAAGCAAAAAGGAAGAACATGGAAATATGTTGGGACAAAAAGAAAAAAGCATCTCGACAAGTAAAACAATCCAACGCAAGGAAACAAACCAGAATGTTTCAGGCGAAAAAAAGAAGATTAAAAAGATATCGAGACTAGATCAAACAATACAGATAGCATCGATGCATCGACACCACGACTAGAAGATTGCATAAAAAATCACGAAGGAAGACAGCCACTAGAAACAATACAGACAACACAAGAATAAACGGAACAAAAATAACCGAAAAACAGAAATGGGAAGAAAAACAACAATATGGACTTTTCAAGCGACAAACAAGCCAAATCTCACACCAGAAAATTTGAACACGGATAAGAAAAGGAAACCTTTAGAGAGAAACTGAATCTCTTCTGAAAGCAGCAAAAAAACAACGCCAGAAGGATAGAATATGTCAAAGCAAGAATAGACAAGACGCAACAAAATTGCTGATGTAAATTATATTGTGATAGAGACGAAATGATCATTCACATAATAAAGAAATGCAGTAAATTAGAAAGTATAAGACTAGACACGACTTGGAGGGCAAGGTAATCCATTGGGAATTGTGCAAGAAGTTTAAATTTGACCATACGAGCAAACAGAATATACTCAACCCAGAATCGTTCCGAAAAAACGAGATGCGCAAAATTCTTTGAGATTTTAAGTTACAAATCGATCATCTAATCTCGGCCAGACGACCAGACCTTGTGATAGTCAACAACAAAAAAAGAGAATCTACTGAATAGTGGACTTTGCCGTTCCGGCTGAGCACAGGATAAAACTGAAGGGAAACGATAAGAAAGATAAATAACTACACCTTGCTAGAGAACTAAAAAAACTATGGAACACGTAAGTGACGTGATACAAATTGTAGTTGACGCGCTCGGTACAGTTACCAAAGGACTGGTAAAAGGACTAGAGGAGATGGAAATAAGAGGACTAGTGGAGACCATCCAAACCACAGCATGTCATGGGATCGGCGATAATACAGAGAAGAGTCTTGGAGACTTGATGAGACTTGCTGTCACTCAAACTCCAGTGGAAGTTAATCAGCTAACGCTGGTGTGAAGAACTGTTAAATCAGTAAAATAATATTAATGGACTTTGTCGTCCTCGCAGACTACAGAGTAAAAACAAAATAAACGACAGTCAAGTGCTTAGATTTTGATGGAGAACTAAAAAGGAGCTATGGAAGAAAATAGTGACGATGATACCAGTTGTAATTGGAACGATCGCCATTAACTTAATTAGGGGGCTGGACGAGCTGAGACCATCCAGACTACAACATTTATTAGGTCAGCTAGAATACTGAAAAGAGTAATCGAGGAGATTTGCTGTCACTCAAACTCTAGTGAAAGACCATCAGCTAACGCTGGTGTGAAAAACTCGCAAGGAATAATAATAATAATAATAATAATAATAACTTGCTGTCTCAGCCTACATGAAATACGAAAAAGAGGCAGAAAACAACAAATACATTTA
Organism: Sepioteuthis lessoniana; assembly: GCA_963585895.1. Classification (NCBI taxonomy): domain Eukaryota; kingdom Metazoa; phylum Mollusca; class Cephalopoda; order Myopsida; family Loliginidae; genus Sepioteuthis; species Sepioteuthis lessoniana. The sequence continues at coordinate 95,251,307 of OY757912.1, forward strand.
AAAAAAAACATATAATCTCTACTTTCCTTCACACTAGTCTTAGATAAAGACTTAAGCTGATGACTCTAAGAAACTGAAAATAAAACTGAAAATTGAATAATAATGAAATGGATCTGTATTTCTTTAAATTCTCTTGCAACAGATATTTGTCGCTGCCTCCCACCAGACACGACTTGACACAAGGTCAAAAGCCCGAAGGCCGATTAAAGTGGGGATAAAGGGGAGGGGAGGTTGGGAACGAATCGAGACTCGAACCCTGCTTGTCTGTGCTGCTCATCGGCTCACTTAGTGCAATGTGAGCCTGGTGAGGCAAGCAGTTTCACGAACCCAAATGTGGGTCCGGGCACGTATGCCAGTTAACGGCTTAAACTAGACGCTTGGTCTAGTGCCGTACAAGGGGGACAAAGGAGACAAAAATTCTCTTGCAACACTCTCCAAATGAATAGCATGCTTTTGTTTTTGTTTTGTTTTTGTTTTGTTTTGTTTTTTGGGGATTTGTGGGGGGTCTTTTTGGGGTGAGTTTTTGTTTTTGTTTTTTTTTAAAGATATTTGTAGCTGTTTTTGTTTTTGAGGGGTTTTTTTTTTGGTTTTGTTTTTTGTTTGGGTGAGTTTTTGTTTTTGTTTTTTGTTTGGGTGAGTTTTTGTTTGTTTTTTTTAAAGATATTTGTAGCTGTTTTTGTTTTTGAGGGTTTTTTTTTTTTTGTTTTGTTTTTTGTTTGGGTGAGTTTGTTTGTTTTTTTTAAAGATATTTGTAGCTGCTTTTGTTTTTGAGGGTTTTTTTTTGGTTTTGTTTTTTGTTTGCTTGTTGTTGTTGTTGTTGTTGTTTTTTGGGGTTTTTTGTATTTTGATAATGTGTGAATGCATGAAAGTAGATAATGTAATATTAGTTTGGTACTTGGAGGGTTGGTTGACGCTGTAATTAAGAGGGGAAAAGCAAAGTGGTGATCAGAAAGGAGAAAGATTAATCTTGGGAGTCACGTGATTAACTTTTTTTTAGACAAAGTCACTCATCAGTAAAAGGAAGATACAAATGATATTACGTTCTTAAAAAGCTGAGCAAAAATTACAATACAGGAATGCCACAAAAGAGTTTAAAGAACTGAATATCAGTTATAAGAAAATATAACAGATAAAGTAAAAATGAAGAAAATTTTCGCTTGGGAGTTTAACTAAGGTAAATCTTAAAAAACTTCCCACGAAAATATTTCTGTAATCTGTTTAAGAGTTCTCTTACTATAAGGATACTTGGTCTAATCTGTGATAGAAGCGCTGACAGTAAACAACTCTGAGTCTGGTACAGCCACAATATACTACCCATGAAAAAAAAAGAAAGAAGTTTAAAAATTACCTTCCGTCCATGACAGACTGGCTACCGAAATAAAAAGATACTTTGAAGAAACAGATACACCCGAATAGATGATCCAGAAAGACGACTAAAAAGAAACAACCTCAGACTGTAGACCTAAAACATGGTTACCGATGATGTGGAAAATATTAACCACATAAATTAGGGAGAAGGTTTACAACTCCATTATAATCCCTGGACTCTTCCCTGAAGAACAGATAGGATTCTACATGGGAACAAATGGAACTGGGGATCTAATATACCTTGATCAGCTCATCTCAAGGAAATCAAAAACGAGACGAAAAAATCTAGCTATGGTGTAGGTTGACAAAAAGAAGGTATGCGATAATATTTGTCACTGCCTCCCACCAGACAGGACTTGACACAAGGTCAAAAGCGCGAAGGCCGATTAAAGTGGGGATAAAGGGGAAGGGAAGGTCGGGAACGAGCCGAGACTCAAACCCTGCTAGTCATTGACCCACTAAGTGCAATGTGGATCTAATGAGTCAAGCCGTATCACGGACCTAAATCTAGGCCCGGGCACGTATGCCCGTATATAGCTTGAACTAGACCGTGAGGTCTAGTGTTATACAAGGCGTGCATAAGGATCTGAAAAGCAGCTCGCCCACCCGAAGGTTGCCCAGCCGAAACTGGGGGCCTATTCGGCCCCGAGTCTGCTCTTGGTTTCGATCACCCATCCGGCATGAATGCCAGACGACCCAGCCAAAAGGCCGAGAAACGATCTAAAAGAAGGTATGCAATATGGTCTGGCAAAGTTGGATAATAGACTGTCTCAAAATGTATAAGATATCCTGCGAAGTTATAAAGTTTATCAAGAATACAATAGAAAACTGCTTAGTAGAACTGACAGCCGGATCAAAATTTTCGCTGAGGTGGAAATCTTGAGAGATATGTTCCAGGGAGATGTGCAATCACCATTAATATTTGCAATGATAATGATACCACTCAGTCATAGATTTAAGAAATACAAAGGGGGCTACAAACTTACTAAATAGCCAGAAAAGATTAACACCTAATGTACACTGACGATATCAACCTGTTTGCCAAAAATGGAAAAGAAGTGGAGACCGTAATACAAAAAAATAAGAATATGTTGTCAGGATACAGGAATAGAATCTGCCATGGCAATCATCATCATCATCATCATGTCGTGCCGCAGGCACAGATATCCCTAACTCTCTCTCGCCACTTCTCCCTATCATTCATCGCCTCTGGCAGGTCCTCAGGGCTACATCCCGTATCCTCACATAGCTGCTGAATGTACGTTCGACCTGGTCGTCCTGCTTTTGCCCGGCCATGTGTGGGGGTCCATAGGAGTACATCACTTATGAGCTCGTTCCTGCTTCACCAGCAGTGACCTGTATGTCTGGTTCGTCTAACTTGGATAGTTTCCGTGATGGGAGGCAGGTGGCTGTATAGTTGGGGCCTTGTGGGGTGTTGCCGCCAGGACTTGTTCAATATTGCTCGCAACATTCTAGTGTAAGTGCCGTCTAGCTTCTTCTCCAGCCGTTTAGTTAGCGTCCAAGTAGTGCATCCATACAGCAGTATCGGTACGACCGCTGCTTGGAAGAAACTGCGTTTCATTTTATAGGTCAGGTCTGATTTCCATATGATATGCCAATAATAAGAAGCGGAAAAAGACAATTGACGGAAAGAATTAGACTACCAAATCAAGAAAAGCACGAGCATTGCTAAAAATAAAAAAAGGAAACCTTAAGAGAGAGACTGAATCTCTTTGAATTGTGGCACAAATCAACGTCATAAGGACAAAAGATGTTAAAGCATCAAAATAGCAAATGTTGGTTATGTAGCGATGGTGACGAAACGGTCAGTCACATAATGAACGAATGTAACAAATTTGCGCAAAAAGAGTATAAGACCAGATCCAACAGGATTAGGAAAGGGGGGTGTCCTCGTGGTTTAATGGTTAAAGCGATAGACTGCGGAATCGTAGTATGTGAGTTCGTACTCCAGTCGCGCTATTACGTTCACTTTCGGGCAAATACCCTTCAGAAAGGTATGAACCCCCTTATCCTCCCAGCTATGGGTTAAATAGCACTACTACTGTTCTTCTAGGAGAATAGCTTTGGCATTAAATAACCTACAAAGGTTGATATGCCATTAAGCAAAGAAACCAAACCAAACCATGGATTGGGAAAGTAATCTACTAGGAATGGTTCAAGAAATTTTTATTTGACCATATAAAAAAATGGATGTATGGCCAACCCAGAATCCGTCCTGCAGAATAAGATACAGAAAGTTCTCGGGAATTTTGAAATACAGACAGATTACCTGATCACGGCCAGACGACAAGCATAAAAAAAGAAAACCATCTGAATAGTGGAATTTGCCTACTACAAAGTAAAAATTTTTAGAATCGAAAAAAGAGTTCCTAGACTTTGCCAGAGAACTAAAAAGCAAGGAAACATAAAGTTGGCGGTAATAGCAATTGTAAAGGGAGCGCTCGGAACAATCCCCAAAGGCTTGCTAAAGGTAGTGGAAAACTCGAAAATAAGAGGACTGGTGGAGACCATCCAGAATATGGCATTATGAATATTAGCGACAATACTGAGAAGAGTCCTGGAGACTTGAGGAGACTTGCTGTCACTCAAACCCCGATGAGAAACTATCAGCTAACTCTGGTGTGAAAAACTCTCAAGTAATAAAATGACGTTTACAGTGTCACACATTAATAAGGACACTGCTACCTTTTTTAAGTTTATTTTCTTCTAGAGCAAAGATACCTGTATGTGAGTTTTTTTTTTTTTTTAGTGGGACATTAAACAACTAAAACGGAAATACTTTGATATTATTTATAAAACGGATACTATTAGACATTGTTTATTACGAAAAAATAATTGTATGAGTTGATACTCGTACGTTCTTCATTAAAAGATTGTTGACAATTTAAAAAGTTCAAAATAACGTTCGGTTGGCAAGTGGTAACAAGAAATGCTCAGTCAAACATAAAAATTGTAAATATGACCATATAATGAACACAATTCCCTATTCTCTAAGCATAAGATAATACTTGACTGGTTGACATGAAACAAAAATCCATATCAAGTGAATCTCAGACAAAGGGGAATCTCTGTAGCGTAGTTACGGCAGTATCGTCGTAAGCGAGTTCGAACTTCAGTCGCTCTATTACGTTCACTTTTGGACGAATGGCCTTGGGAAAGGTATGAACTATCTTATCCCTCAGCTAATAGTTACATAGTACCTCTATTAATCTTCTGCAAGAATGGCTTTGGATTTGAATAACCCATGAAGGCTGATATATAATTTTAAAAAAGCCAAGAAGAATATCAGACATCCTGGCCCAGGATTTGAACTTGTCTCGCCGCGTCCATTTCTTATGATAATAATCATTACACTACTTTGTGTGAACATATATACGCGAATATATATATATATATATATATATATATATGTGTGTGTGTGTGTGTGTGTGTGTGTGTGTGTTGCAGTCAATTATTTGCAGTTCTTGTTGTGTCTAGTTCAGACATAAAAGAAGAAAATCTCATGCAAAAAAAAATGGTTCTCTTTCTTTTTTAAATTTCATTTTCTTTTCTTTTTCATGACAAGTGATTTCAAATGTTACTTACGTCTTCTACCCTTTGAGATTTGAGTATGAGACGTCGGGATGTTCTTGCATGAGTTCATGGCGAGAAAACATTCTTTCAATTTTTTTTTTTTTTTTTTTTTGGTTTAACACTGATGTACATGAAAGTCTACTCATTCGAATTGCGTAAGCACAAAGAAAAAGGAAAGCTACTGCGTCAAAAATTAAAATTGTGTATCTATAGATTTATATATACAACGTTTTTGCCATATTAAACAAAATATGTAAAAAGTATCAGTCCGAGTAACGTGCGCTGACGAAGTCGGATTAAAACAAGGAAAGAATTTATTGCGACGAGAGACTTACATCATATTCAGCATAAATGAAGGAACAAAAAAAAATTTTACAAAGATGATTGCCATTAAACAAAGCAAACAATTTTTTTACAAACTTTTGGATTATACTAAGATAGATTATCCTGGTGATTTGGATGTACGAGAGACCAACAATTCGGTTTAATCTGTGTATCGATGAACTACCAAGCCAGATTTTTTTGTTTATAGTGGTGAATGCCAGTGTAGTATCAAATAACAGAAGAATATTCTTCCAAAAAGTACTTTTTCAGTTTAATTTCATGGTTTTTCCTTCTCCTAGACTAGTTACCTTATCCAAGCTATAGAACCCAATCTGCTCAACTATTCTACCCACAGCTGGAAAGATAAGAGTACATATCTTTCCTAAGGGTATTAGATTTTTGTGGGTATATTTTATTAAAGATGACACAATAATTTAGAATATATTAGGCTTTTCAAGTTTGTGCGATGTAACTGTGGATGAAGGCTGTGTAGTAATTGTCCGAAATCTCTGATGTTCCAGCCAGAGTGAAAGTACTTTTGACCTTCGTTGATTATTGTCGGGGATGTACCTACGGTGAGAAGAGCATTTATCACGTGCAGTTGACGTTTTTGGTGCTAGTTTGAATGATCAGGTAATTATCAATCGCTGAGGCTGTAAAACTATGGATCTATATCAGATGTATTTAAGTATTACAGCTTCTAAACTAAAAAAGTTTTCCTTAAGTGTCGAATGTCTTAGGTGGGGTTGTAAGTATGACTTCAAGTATTTGTAGTCTTTTTTTAAAGTTTGCAATATATAGAATTTTTATATTACCTACTTAAGTTTTACGTATATTTCTGGTGGGTGTTGTGGTCTTGTAAGATTTATCATTGTGAATACATATGGCGCTAACATTACAGGACAAGTTAGTCCGTGATATATGATAGTGCGTTGTAATTCCAATATATATATATATATATATATATATATATATATATATATGTCATCCACAGACTGACCTGTTTCGTTCTATCAGAAATCTTCAGTGTGGCTAGACAAGCTAGATTCCCGAAGCTGGGATCGAAACTCGGTTGACTCAAACGCCAATCCAAGATTCTACCACTCAGCCACGAGGAAACTAGCGCAAGCAAAAGAAATTTAAACGCTTATGTATCACATTTGTTTTTGTTTACATATATCTGCTTAACGGCTACTGAGAGCTCGATTCATACGAAGAGCCTTGCATTACGCTAGTGGCAACCGTGTGTATGTATGAATCTAAATGAATTATATAAATAGATATTTACGCTTTTATAACCACTGACTGAAACAATTACTACACTTCCACTTTAATGGTGGTAGGTTCATGATTGCAGTCGCTGCTTTGAAATAAGGAAAAAGGAAAAATCACACCAATTCCCCAAGCGTCTGACATAAATGTGAAACTGAAAGTAACTCAAAAAGTTTGTGATAACCGGACGACTTTGAATATATATTTACTCACAATTTCAAAAAGCTATTTCATCTACGGTCTCTATGCACCACCTAGTAGTGACTCCGTCAAAGGAATTAATCTCTGTACAACTTATACAATGGGAAGTAACGGTGTTTTAAAGGGTAACGTGCGATAGTGCAACATCGTAGTAGGTGGGTTCGGATTCCAGTCGTGCAGCTAGATTCACTTGAGAAAGCTATGAACCCCTTAACCCTTCAAATTATGGTTTGGTTTGGTTTGGTTTTATGACATATCAACCATTGTATGTTATTTAATTTCAAATCCTTTTTATACATATATATCAAATGTAATAAATATGGATCTAAATCTGACATTATGAAAAAAGCAGAAAAACAGAATGATCCAAATAGGTGATTTTTTTTGTAATGTAAAGTCAACGTTAAACGTTTCGGTTTCAATAACCTTCATCAGGACTTTGATATCAGGAGAATTGTTCACACAGCGATGGATGCTTGTCAAGATAAAAGAAACAAATAAAATGTATACAACGAAAAGATACAAACTTGCACATAGCGTTCTTAATCTAAAAGTATGAAGTACGTGTTTGGCACGTGGAATGACATTTGAAAATGTTGGGGGTGGGGTAAGAGACAAAAAAAATCTACCCGTCTTTTAAAGAAATATGCAGAGGGAGTTGAGTTTTCATATTTACAGATGGTTTTGAAGTCATTCGTGTTAGATGTCGAGTCAGAATGTATTTGGTATTTGTTTTTTTCCGAAAAGACAGTATGAAAGTAAATATGGATCTAAATCCGACAGTATAAAGAAAGCAGAAAAACTGAATAATCCAAATAGTTGAATTTATTGTGATGCCAATGACATTTCACTTCGCGCTCATGACTATTGAAAAAAGGTACAAATCTAACTCCCAACCCGATAATTATAGATAGATTATTGGGCAAACTGAGTCCTTTTACTTACTGTAAGGCAACCAGTCTGAATCCAAATCATCTGTTGTCGCTTTATTTGACTTTGTGTCACATCTTGCTCGTGGTGGAGGAGTTGGGTAAATACATATAAGCGCGCGTGTGTGTGTGTGTGTGAAAGATAGAGACACAGACTGACAGAGATAGACAGCGAGAGAGAGAGAGAGAGAGAGAAAGAGAGAGAGAGAGTGTGTGTGTGTGTGTGTGTGTGTGTGTGTGTGTGTGTGTGTGTGTGTGTGTGTGTGTGTTATGCATTAAGTGAGTTTACATATGTTTTTTCCCTATCCTGTCAACAAGGCTGCGAGTATGTATACCCTCTATACACGCCAAAAATGGAATGTCCTGCTTATGACACAAAACAGAAACTGATGGTGAAATTCTAGTCCTGGAGATCTGAGGAGTGTGGAATACTGTTTAATAACCATTACACCCAGGTCCACTCTGAACCAGACTGGTTGTATCTATTTGGGTGTTATCTCGACAAACATTTGCAAATTATATTAAGAATATTATATTAAGATCTTCTAAATTATATTTCGAATAGTTTCTTCAGTATACAATAGTTTACTAAGGATCTTTATTAATTACTGTTGTATAGTGGCTCGTACCATTTGGCTTCCGGTATCGTGGAAGTATAAAAGCAGCAGAGATATGAAAGAAGTCTGGAGGACGTCGATCAGTGGTAGACCAACCTCGGACGTAACGCCAACAGCGCGAGACGAATAATACTAGTCGGATTGTACCACTTCAGTTAATAAATAATTAACATTATTTCACAGTGTATCTCTTCCTTGCCACGATACAACAGTTACTTGGAACTAAATAACTGTGTACTAATAGATGATTATTACTAATTAGAGATAAAAACTTGAAACCTAATAATTATCTATAGATTATTAATATAAAATAGGAATAGTTGAAACCATATTGCGATGTGCAAATTATTTGTTTTAGAGAAGAATACTTGAAAACATAACTGCGTGCGAAAAACTCTTCAGATGCACCAAAAATAACGCAACCTGTCGGTAGGGCTTAGGATATGGTTATCGTATACTCTGCATTGAGGTAAGATCCTCCGAAAAGAAGTATCCTGAATATTACACAAAGCAGCGTCTGATATACAGTGTGCGGAAGCAAAATTAGGAATATTCTAGTATAATAATAAAAAAGTAAGTAAAGTTGGCGATCTTAGTCGAGAGTGACCCGAAGGCTACCTTTTCAGTAGCTACTACAACAAGGTGTAAGCAAGGGCGCTAATCCATCCCCTGGATTGCTCCCCTTTACCTTGATCCGGACCTCATAATGCTGAGTGTTAAGCGAGATTGCATAAAGTACCATTTTTTGAGCCTTTAGTATAACTCGACCTGGTATTGAACCCCAGTCTCCTGTTTTATTGGCAAACACTCTACTCATTCGGCCAATGGCCCGGTTTGGTATAATAATAAACGACTCTATTAAAAAACAATATTAATTTCTATTTAAAAAAACAACAAAATAAGAAGATAGACCCAAAACCGTAAATTTACTCAATATGACCACCATTTTTTTTTTCAGTTATTATGTCAACACGACTTCAAAACGATTTGCATTCCATCAAAATAAATCCTTTAGACATTCTATTCTATTCCTCCTTAATAGCAGTCCTAAGGGAACCAATATATTGATGAGAAGTAGAATTTTTTTTGCTTTCTAAAACGCCCCAAATAGCGTAATCAATGGGTTTTAGGTCTGGGTTTGATGTAGGCCATAAAGAAACTCAAATTACTTCGGAAATTTTTTGGCTTGGTTTCGGCCTTAAACAGATCATAGTTTCTTTGTCATTTCTTTTCTTGCTCGCTCATACTGGGCTGAACTTTAATTTTAAAAGAGAGTTTGAATAATAGAGCGAATCATGAAAATTTAGATTGTTTTTAGGGAGGGGGGTTGTTTTGGGTTTTTTTAATTGTTTTAATCAAACTAAAAAAAGTTTTAAAAATTGCTCCATATTTTGCTTCCGTAGAGGATCTAGTTCTAAAGCGCTGGAGAATAGGGAATACATAATAATTACCATTACACCTAGGTCCCCTCTGACCAGGAATGGTAATACCTGTTAGAGTCTCATCTATGGGTCAAATAGAACCATTTACCCATTTAACTGTGTGCAAACAATTGACTGATAAGGTAATACCTGTTAAAGTCTCATATATTGATCAAATAGATCTATTTATATAAGATTATTTGATATCATATGACCGTACGCAAGAAATTACTCGAGAAACATAAATATAAATACCATTATCATCATCATCATCTTGTCGTGCCATCAGCACGGATATCCTTGACCCTCTCTCGCCACCTCTCCCTATCGTACATCGCATCCGGCAGGTCCTCAGGGCTACACCCCGTATCCTCACAGAACTGCTGTATGTAGGTTCGAGCTGGTTGCCCTGCTTTTGCTCGGCCATGTAAGGTGGTCCATGGGAATACATCACTTATGAGCTCGTCCCTACTTCCTGGCAGTGTCCTGCAAGTCTGGTTCGTCTAACTTGGATAGATTTCGTGATGGGTGCTAGGTGGCCGTATAACTGATGCTTTGTGGAAAAATATAGATATACAATGTACGTAATTACCAAACCCCTATTCCTAAAATACCCCCAGACGAGTTGGCGTGCCGTTAAAATAAATCAATATCCAAGAAGACCAATATTCATCTAACGGGGAGGGGTGAATATTTTATTCCTCCTTTTTCTTCTACTTTTTTAACCGACACCTACCCGACTCCCTACACACTGTTTCATTGTATCTCAGAAAAGTGATGGCTGCATTTAAAATTAGCCGTCTGTCCCAGTCTCTTTTCTTGCACCTCGTTTCAATCCAAATCTCTTTCTTTTTTTTTAATTTTTTTCCATTGCAGACCGTGACACTGGTCTGTCTGAGACAGGTGTCGGAAATATTCTAATTGAATTGACGTCAACTTGGCCAAATGACATAAAAAGAAAAGAAAACTTACTTAAGAAATAACTACGACCAACAATAAAAAAAATGCCGGTTTGAAAATAAAACTAGTCACCACCACGACTGTTGGCATGTCTTCTTTTTGTTCTTTCGGCACAAAACATGCAGTTTCTTCGTGTCTTTTGATGTTTTACCAGGGTGACACGTCGGCAGACATTTCTAAATTTAAACCGTGTTGTGGTCTTAAATTATCTGACATCCTCAGGGGAACTTTTCTCATTATAAAGTTGGATGCTTTCTGCAGTATATACTCTAAGACTTTTTAAAAACAAATTTTTGGGTCATAAAGGTCGATCTATGTATAAATACCATGTTCTCGATGCCAAGTCAACTAGGGCTGTAAAATACATCGACTGCATCCCTGCAGAGGAGTAACACTCCCCACAACGAGTGTCCTAAATATGATACTAAACTATCTGATGGTGTGGCTCCAGAATGTGCGATTAAGGAATTGCAATTGCTCCCAGGGGGTGGTAGCATTTTGTCGGGTCATATCTATGGTTGAAATAGAAATGTTTGACATTTAAACTGAGTGCAAATAAATGACTCATGCTAAATTGAATTGTTTTAAATAGAAATGTTTGATCATGTAACAGAGTGTTAACAAATGACTGATGTTTAATTGAATTGTTAGTGATACATAGCAATACTTGGAACTACTTTCCTGTCTGAAAACAAATGAATATCATTTAACAGAATTATAAATGTTCATCATCATCATCATCATGTCGTACAAGAAGCACAGATATCCCTGACCCTCTCTCACCACTTTTCCCTATCGTTCATCGCCTCAGGCAGGTCTTCAGGACAACATCCTGAATCCTCACATAGTTGCTGAATGTATGTTCGTGCTGGTCGTCCTGCTTTTGCACGGCCATGTGTGGGGGTCCATAAGAGTACATCACTTATGAGTCCACCCCTGCTTCTCCAGCAGTGTCCTGTGTGTCTGGTTCGTCTAACTTGAATAGTTTTCGTGATAGGCGGCAGGTGGCCATACAGTTGGTGTCTTGTGGGGAGTTGCCGCCAGGACTTGTTCAAAATTACTCGCAGCATTCTTGTGTAATTGCCGTCTAGCTTCTTCTCCAGCCGTTTTGTTAGAGTCCATGTAGTGCATCCATATAGCAGTATCGATGCGACCGCTGCCTGGAAGAAACTGCGTTTCATTTTATCGGTTACGTCTGATTTCCATATAATCGATAGCCTATTGATAGCTGTCCATGCTTTCGTTAACCTCGTGTCGATGTCCTTTTCGGTTGATGCGACGCTGCTTCCTAGGTAAGTGAATTTGTCTACTAGTTTAAGAGGGGTTCTGTCTAGAGTGGAGATGTCCCCCGTTTGATTATAGCACATATATTCCGTTTTGTGTGCATTGACATAGAGGCCTATGCCTTTATACTGCTCAGATCTCGAAAACTGGAATCTTAGCATCAGATGTAGTTTAATGTCATACCCAGAACACCCCTTTTAGGTGGTCCTACCCCGTAAGGAGAGGATACAGTCAGTATATTCTAAACAGAAAAAGGAATGGGGATTAATATCTATTGATCATTTGATTTTCAGTTAAAGTTTTCAAACTGAAAAATTAATCTGTCTCTTTAATTTCTAGACTCTTTACAATGCCAATGAAGAGGTACTCCAAAGCTAGAGCCTTGCTATCAGATGGTTTAATGTCAATTCAAGGACACTCTTTAGTTGGGGGTCTTGCCTCTCAGCAAGGATTCAGTCGGTGTATTCTACAGCTTGAGTCGTCTCGGTTGGCCGACGAAAAGGTAAGACCCCCAAACGAGTGTACTGAATATAAGACTAAATCATCTGAAGGTGAGACTTCTGTCCTAGAGCTTTGAAGAATGTAGAGTACCCTTTCATTGCTATTACTCCTAAGTCCACTCTGAATTAGAGTGGTCGTCTATATGAGGCAAATAGAACTATTTGCTCGTTTACTATACCTAAGCAAATAAATGATTAATATTAAAGTGAACTATATGTATCACACAGCAATGCTTAAAACCATTTAACTGTTTACAAATAAATGATTGTTAAACTGAATTATTAATATTTCATTGTAATACGTGAACGCATTAAACAGAGTACAAACATCTGAACTCTGGCTAGTTTTAAAATTGTCATCCACAAACTCTACTCGTTTACAAATAAAATATTATATATAAACAGGATTTGGTATTAAATAACCCACAAACTGAACGTGAAACAAGGACAGTTTTTTAAGCGGAATTTAACAGGTTTAGATTCAGAATTGTCCTTCAAGACTGATCGTCATAACAAGGTTAAAGAGTCCAGTCTGTCCAACAATTTCCCCAAAACTGGAGGCAGAATTGTTGGACTCAAGAATAATTGGATTCATACCTTTGTTGGGAGAATAATTGGATTCATACCTTTCCCAAGAGCATTAGCACTATGTGAAAAGAGGTGCCCCTGGTGTAGTCGTTATCGTCGTAGGAAATGGACACGGCGACACTAGTTCCAATCCTGGACGAGACTGATAGCATTTCACATAGCACTAATACCCTTGGGAAAGGTATGAATCCAATTATTCTCCCTCCAGCTATGGGTAAATAGTAGGGCAGACTGATTTCTTCAGCCTTGGTGAGGCAACTAGTCTAGGAGAAGGAAAACTCTGAATTGAAACCTGTTAAACTCCGCTTAAAAATTGACATTGTGTCATATCCTGCCCGAGCGGAGGGGTTGGGTAAATATGATTAGCACTCTGTGAAATGCAAACAGCCTGGATTTGAACTCGAGGTGCCGTTTCCATTCCCAACAGAGATAAGCATAATACAATAGTCGCATCTACCGACAAGAGTTAATATGCCGTAAAACACAACCAATCAACCAACCAACCTACCAGCCTATCTTGAAAATCAGCGTTCATAAACTTTACTTTTACCGTCTTCTGGAACTCACTCAGCTCCGACACAGCAAACACAATATCGATTAGACAAAACAAACAAAAATATGCGCTATCCTGGTGCAAGTATTTGAATTTTAATGTAATGAAATATCATATTACATTAGAAATATTCATGAAACTAAATAAGGATGGATATTGAAAGATTAAACCGATTTTTATATCATTTTAGTTGATTTCTATATAAATTTTTAAATTGCTTTTAATACATTTGACAATAAAACAATAATATTAAAAAATCAATGGACTAAGAAATTGTTTATTAAACCCAGTTTTGTTAAAAACAATGTGCAAATTTTCCAGACCACATATAATCTACACCAGGCCAATGGTCTGGGAGACCGGGGTTCAATTCCAGGTCGAGTCAAAGACTCAAAAAATGGTACTTGATGCCGATTTGCTTATCACCTATCATTACAAGGTACGGATCAAGAGTAAAGTGGAGCAATCCAGGGAAAGGAGTACCGCCCTCCCCTACACCTCGGTGTAGTCGCTATTGAAAAGGGAGCCTCCCGGTTACCCTTGACTAAGGTTGCCAACTTTACTTATATATAATCTAAACCTCTATTTCTTAATGATATATAACCAACATTGCAGAATTTCAAGTGCGATAACAACATAGGCTATTTTTAAGCAAATCTAACTCCGCAAGACTTTAATAGAGACAACTTTAATAAATAAGACGCTAATTAAGTGTGTTGTTATTTGATGGCCGTAAAGAATATTTCGTAAATAAGAGAAGAAACGGTGACATCGGTGATGACGTAATTTTGTTAACAGACAGACGCATAAGATCAATCATTATAAGATAAAGTAAATTCAAAATAGTCAAACTCAAAAATGCATCCCCACAAATAAAGAATTGACTCTCAGATTACAAATTCTGATTCACACGATTATTTATCCGCAGATCAGCCTCTGTCTTTCACTTATGAATCAATTTGTGATACTGTCACTTCATAATGGCATTGTATTTAGGAAGACACTTGAAATTAATAAATCAATGTGAAAGATGTCTGGTGTTGATTGCCATGCCAAAAGAAATATTATCTTATATTCTAATCGATATCTGTGCCAAGATTCTGTCCACAATTTCAAATTAATCTGTGTATTATTCAAATGACAATATATCTTCATGCATATCTAAAATTGTGAGCGTCTACCGTGAAAAGATAGCCGTGCTGACCGAATCGCTACCGTAAAGAATTCAAGCCTAAATAGGTGACCCAATTTTGTAACATGCCCTGTTAGTTGAGGCTACAGAATTCCCCAACTGCCCCCCCCCGCAGAGAAGTAAGACCCCCACCACCAACAACAGCAAGGCCACCCCTTGGCTGTGGGTGGCGAACCGTAATTCTTGTTGACAGGATCCTGGAGGCTGAGCAGTTTTTGGCTTGGCAACCGAAGCCGTCACGTGACTTGCAACACTCCACTTTGACACTCCAGATCGCATTTTTGAAATTCACCAGCGGTGACAATCAGCCTTTAGTGGGGGGTATTCTACTTCCTGCAGTGGCTGTTCATTTGAACCTGAAATCATAAAAATTAGTCTGTCATCTCATAAGATATATACTGAATTTTCAATTTTAAATACCTGTACAAAAAAAAAGTCAGGAAACTTATTGAATATACCACGTATATTTGATATAGATGTAAAAACAGGATTTGGCCTTGAATAACCAACAATGGTTGATATACCATAAACTGAACCAACCTAAACTTAACCAACCTAAACCAAACCAACCTAAACCAAACCAAATATAGCTTCAAATAACTATTTTTAATCCAAATAATTTATTCATAGGAATTTAGTATCAACTATTTCTAATTCAAATAATTTTCAAGTAGATCTATTTGACTCATCGTCGAGACCTAAGCAAGTACTACCATTACAGGTCACATTGGTCTTGGGAGTAATGCATACGGTTGTAGGAGCCTTACCCATCTCACCACTATGGACTCTTCTCACCGTTATTAGTACTGAGAGATTTCGCTGCCAGAGGGGCAGATCAATCGCGATCTGAACCTCTCCAGTTGCCGGGTAGCGCTTCGGCCGGCCGTGTTATCTGCGGCACGGATCTGGCCGAGTGTGTCTCGGTACCTGGAGATTTCCTTCGGCCTCAGGGGGCCTTCCCCCCAGGCTTTTACCTCCTTCGGGAGGGTTGGGTTAATCGCCCGGCGCTCCTAATAAGGGGAATGCCGACGGGGCCGTAGGCATTTTTGGGAAATGCCGGGCGCGTGTGGGCTACGGCCCTGCGCCCGGACCCACCATAAAAAAGGCCTTGTGCCACACTTGCCCGTTGGGTGGGGCGAGTAACAAATACCGCAGATCAATCTCGGTCTGACACCTCTCCAGGTGTCGGGTAGCACTTCGGCCGGCCATGTTATCTGCGGCACGGATCTGGCCGAGTGTGTCTCGGTACCTGGAGATTTCCTTCGGCCTCAGGAGGCCTTCCCCCAGGCTTTTACCTCCTTCGGGAGGGTTTGGTTAATCGCCCGGCGCCTGAGGCGCCCTTAATAAGGGGAACGCCGACGGGGCCGTAAGCATTTTTGGGAAATGCCAGGCGCGTGTGGGCTACGGCCCTGCGCCCGGACCCACCATAAAAAAGGCCTTGTGCCACACTTGCCCGTTGGGTGGGGCGGTCAACAAATACCACAGATCAATATCGGTGTTATCCGAACAGTACGAGACTTCTTACCTTTTCTATGTTACTCAATCTTTCTTGTCTCATATAATCTGTTATCTAATATCCTTGTTTGCGTTTTCCTTAGTGACCCTTTCCGGGGCCACGACACATACACTGTATATATTTGTGCGCTGAGCTGATATGCATAAATATAGTGATATATATTATATGTGTTAGATATTGCAGTGGTACTCATGGGTTAATTCTTGTCGTCCTAGGAAATTGGCACGTCTACCCGAGTTCAAATTCTGGAAAAGCCTGATTGCATTTTACTTATCGGAAATATTGGCGATTAAAAGTTTTTCTACGTGAATATGTTTTTGTATACATCTATAGGTAAAGATTATTCTAACGGGAAAGGACCTCGTTACACCAAAACGTACATTAAAAAAATACTTAGCTAATTTTTGACAAATACCTAAAAAAATCCTTTCTCTAACTTCAGAGACTGACGATACCTCCGGGGTAAGATATCAGACTGGCGTTTAGACAACTGGGTTTTTATCCCAGCTTGAAGCATCTCGCATGTCGAGTCACACTGAAGAGTTGTGATATAACGAAACAGTCTCTCTGTGGATGACAATATATACGCTCGTCCAGTGAGTTGAATGAGGGATTGCCAGCTGCCACATACGTATAAATGCAAAGATCTTTTAATGAATTGAGCACTCTGCTAACTTATAGAGTACGTGTAAATATGTACCTAAAAATCATTTCACGTATGCTGAGACTGACGATAGATCAGGAGTAATATATCCGTTGTGATATGACAATATATATATATATATATATATATATATATATATATTCTGTCATCTAGAGAGACTGTTTCGTTGTATCACAACTCATCAGTGTCGCTAGACACGTAGGACGCTTGAAGCTGGGATCGAAACCCGCCCAACTTTACGTTAGACTTTGTATCATACCGTTCAGCCCACAAGCAAACCACGTCAGGTCGGGAATTTTAAGGCATTAAGTAGTAACTTTCGTTTGTTTACATTTATATATATATATATATATATATATAGAGAGAGAGAGAGAGAGGGGTAAGAGAAAGAGCAAATTGTCAGAAATGGTAGAGCAGGAGCAGCACAATGAGATGCAGTTTAAGATCATGCCCAGGTCACCCCTTTTTAGTGAGGATCTTATCTCTTTGCAGGGATACATTCAGCTTACCCTAAGCCCCACTATATTATAGGGCTGATGAGAGTATGAGTATTTGCTATATAAAATAAGTCAAATTAGGATGAAGGAAATATCAGTAAAAAAGAAATATTAGTCATGGTTGATAAATTTGGTTTAGAATATACGCAATACTTTAACTAAATCTACAGGATAGTTCCAAATTCCTGAAAATCTTTATTTCCATCGGCTTACTGAATTTGATATCATTTAGGCAATAAAGAAACCATTTTGGGGTAAATTTACTAAATCTGGCACCGCCCGATCCAAAATATGATCTACTTTTTCAGAAACTGTTAATTGACATAAATCTCGATTTACTCAAAGTTCCAAGTCTTTATTGCTGTTATGTTATTAAATAACGTTTTTGCTGTAATATATTCACGATAATATAGTCACAGAAAGAGTGCGAAAAAGAGAGGGAAAGAGACTGCATCATGTGTGCATAAGTACAAATATATACAAACTGCTGGTTTAAGCCATAATCTGATGCTTAAGACTTATTAAAGTAATTCATTTTTTCGATTCCTTTGTTATAAGCTTGATGATGGCTGATACAACAAATTAGAAATATGATTGTCTTGTCATTGCTTCTGATGCAGAGCACTGTTTCATAGAGCGGTACCGGTGTTATACGAAGTACTGGTGGTACCGTTTTTAATGCATGCTTTGATTATTCTACCAGAATTTTTTTTTTCAGCAGGGGGTCCATTTCAGACTATTCTTTCATGGACATGTCAGACTTGCTTGTTGGCAGGTGACGCCGTTTTTATGTTTAGAGGAATTTTAAAGTCCTATCTCCTGACAGTTTAAACATTCGCCCAGGCTCTCAGGTGGCAAGATGAATGTATGGAAGGCTAAAAAGTAATGATATATAATACAAGGGGAAAAAGTCAGACTGGGAGGAGATGGAAAGCTTCCAGGTATAGAAACGCCATCCATAGATACTAGAAATTATATGATTAATCAGTGAGTGGGAGGAGGGAACTTCAAAACGGTAAGACTGAAACAAATTAGACTTAAAAGTGATGTAAAGAAAACGCCTATAATGTATAAATGCTAATTTGATTGCAATAAATAAGTTTGCCGTTGGTAAAAAAATAACATAAAAGGAGAACCTAACATATGATTCATTAAAATTTATCTGTTACCAATGTTTAGAAGCGGAGGTTCTTTTATTGTTTGGCGTCCGATGACCTTAAATGATCTTGCGTGTAAACTTCGCAAAGCCTATGTCACAAGGAGAATTTTTTTTAATCTTCTTACCAAAAATTGTCTCGTTGGAAAAAAAGTGACACGAGCTAACACAGAAAGTTTCGCATAGCCTATGTCACAACTGGAATTCTTTTTAATCTTCTTGCCAAACATTGTCTCTCTGGAGAAAAAGTGACACGAGCAAACACAGAAAGTTTCCCTAAACACAAATGGTTTACAGCTCCATGTTTTTGTCATAACTGATGAGTAATTAAACTTTCCACACTTTTTCAATAACCTTGAAAAATGGGAAGACATGTTCATTGAAATGGCTGTTGTTGATTAGCTTCTCTTCAGTCTTCCTTTTATGGTGGATATAATTTTTATCTACTCTGAGTTTTGGCAATAAAGTACAAGTTTTTCACTATAAAACTGTGTATCGTGAGTGTCAATATCTTACATGTAGATGAAATTGCGAAACAGGTAATTTCTTCGAATGTATTTAACAAACCCCTATTCTACGAGCAGGATGAGGCGGAGTAGCGGTGGTTTAAATTCAGAGTTTTTTTCTCTTAAACTGGTTGCCTAAGTCTAAAGAACCCAGGTAGTAGCTAATTAGCCAGTTATTGGATATCGCTAAAAAAAACCTTTGCTAAAAGACTTTCTTAATATTTGCAGATAAGCAGTAATTTTCGCTATCTTATGCCGACCTCCAATCAAAAGCTTCAATTGCATAGATAGCTGACCTTTACTTGGTATTGCTTTGGCATCATCCTATGAAAAAAAAAACGGTATGTGCTCCAGCTGATTACGCTGATGCATAGTATATAAATTCACAAGAATATGTATTTCCCCAAGACTTCCGCCATGGGCAGAATGTGACACTAGATAAATTCATTAGCAGAGTAAAGCCGGTTTTAATTCAGAGATTTTTATTTACTAGAATGATTTCCCAAGTCAATAAGGTATAATTACAAATTAGCTAATTATTTGATATCACTAACAAGTCCATTGCAAAAAAACTTGATAAATAATTGTAGGTTAGGAATGATTTAAGTTAGCATAGACCCTCCACTAACCAAAGAAACTAACTGCATAGTTTCCAGACTTTTATTTGGTATTGCTTTTGAATCATCCCATGAAAAGAGTTATGCCACCCAAATAACTTTAATTCCTCGTAATAGATGCACTCATAATTATATTTATTCATGTAACCCCTCCATTATGGGTACGATGAACCTTCCTTCTTTGGTTGGTTGGTTGGTTGGTTTTATGGAATATGAACCCTTGTCAGTTTTGTCAACAAATTTTGTTGATGATATTTTTATCAAACCTGAACTCATTTTTTGTACACAATTAAATAATTTCAGTTACTGCAATATAACAGTGACAATCTAAAATCAGTCATTTGTTTGCACACATTTAAATTTACCCAGTCGGCAGGGGCTGTAGAATGCACCGACTGCTTCTCTGCAGAGGGGTAAGACTCCCTTCCCAACCGGTGTCCTGTATATGACACGAAACAATCTGATGGTGAGGTTCCAGTGATACAGGGGCTTTGGGGAATGCAGAGTATCACTTCATTTCTATTGCTCCCACGTCCTCTCTGGCCCGGAATGGTAGCACCTGATCGGGCCTATCTATGGGTTAAATAGAACTAAAATGCTAAACTGAATTATTTGAATTAGAACTGTTTCACTAAACTGAATAGCTTAAAAAGAAATGTTTATGACAACTAAACTCAACTTACATTTAAACAACGTTCTTAAACTAAAGTGAATTGTTTGAAATGGAACTGTTTTTGACATTGAAACTTTACTTATACTAAATTGAATTGTTTAATATAGAACTGTTTTGATATTTAACTGTGTATAAACAAAATCTGTACTTATACTAAAGTGAATTAGCTGAATTAGAGCTGTTTTAACAATTAAACTGAGTACTAATGCTAAACTGAATTATTTGAAATAGAGCTGACTATTTGCATAAAAATGGATTTGGCGTTAAATAACCTACGAAGGTTGATATACCATAAAACCCGACCAACCAACCAACACATTTAAATAGATATACATTTTATTTGTAAGTGAATAGTTTGTAGGTAATTTCTTTTTTAATGAATTATTTTGATTAGGTTTTATGGCATATCAACCCTTGTAGATTATTTAATGCCAAATCCTCTTAATAGATATATATTATATATATATGATTTGTAAACACATTTTTGTAGATTACATTTTTAAACGAACCTGAGCTCATTTGTTTGCACACAGTTAAATGGTTTTAAGTCCTTTAGTATAATTTGTTTGAACACACTCAACAAATTTCAACTATTGTTATGCGATACTAATAATTTAATTTAATATCAGTCATTTGTTTGCACACAGTTAAATGGTTACACAAATATCATTTGTGAATGAATAGTTTGTAGGTGATTTTATTTTTAAAGGAATTAGAACTAATTTATTTACACTCAAGTATTGCTCTTGTTTCTACATAGTTAAATAATTTCTGTTATGGCGATCTAACACGAATATTTCTCTTTAATATTAATCATTTGTTTGCACACACTAAAGTGTTTTTAAGTATTAATAAGTAAGTAAAGTTGGCGACTGTAGTCGAGTGTGACCCGAAGGCTCCCTTTTTAATAGCTACTACACCGAGGTGTAGGGAGGGGCAAAAACGCCTTTCCCTGAATTGCTCCACTTTACCCTTGATGCGTACCTTTAATGCTGAGTGTTAAGCAAAGAGGCATCAAGTACCATTTTACCATAGCCAGATACGGCCATGTGCGAAATGGACATCGAATGTTGGTAACATATATACATAGAACATAGGAATCTCGAAATTCGAAAACACATAACGACTTATTTGTTCAGGTACGAAACCTTTTATTATCTTTGAGTTAAAGGTTTCGACCAAAGGAGAGAGACACAATATTTTTTATGCTGTTTTTATCATCTGGCCCCTATCTCGTGCAGCGCCCATAGCGCGCAAATTCGCCTGGCTTCAGCGAGCCAACGAAAGTCAACCGTCTCGTTCGGCGTCTAACTTTCTAACTTTCTTCGAAATCCCCAAAATCCTCCGCGCGCTTCCGATGCCTGACGTCATTCGCACTCCGTCACCCTGTTCCTCATCTCGAGCTATTCTGACATCTCTGAGTGACACGTCCGCTCTGCGCGCTCACGCGTTAACAACTGCATCAAGTTTGCACCTAACTAACCCATGTGCTGAGCCGAAAGGTTCTCAGCCTAACTAAACCCAAAGACATGAACCGAAATCCATCAGCCATTATATTACACCATTTTTAAAGTCTTTGGTATGACCCAACCTGGGATTGAACTCAGGTCTCCCAGGCCATTGGCAAACACTCTACCTATTAGACCAAAAAGTATTAATACATTACTCTAATTATTCTGTTCAATGTTAGTTTGGTTAGTTCCAAGTATTGTTATGGAACATTAATTATTCAATTTAGGCACACAAGTTAAAGAGATTCATGTATTGCTATTTTACACAAATAATTCTATTCAACATTCCTCAATCGTTTGCACACAGTTAAATTATTCCATGTATTGCTATGAATCACTAACAATTAATTTAAATCGTCGTTTGTTTACCCACAGTTAAATGCTTAATCAGTTTTATTTTTAAAAATTCAGTTTAATATATGTTATTGGTTTACACTCAGTTTAAATGTCAAACAGCTCTATTTGACACATAGTTAGGGCTCTATCAGATGCTACCACTCCGGGCCGGCGTTGACCTGGGTGCATTAGCAAAGAAGGGGCACTCTACACCCCCCAGAATTCTAGGAATGGAGCCTTACCTTCACCTTGTGTCGTGTCATATCCAGGACACTCATTGGGCGGAGGTTTTACCCCTTTGCAGAGATACAGTCGGTACATTCTACAGTCAGGGTCGACTGGATTCATGCCTTTCTTAATCGTGCCAAGGGCTTCACTTATTATAGATATAACAGTAGCTTGAATGTGTCTCATTTTTTTCAAATTTCTATTATAAGATTCTTATATCCATTCATTTTTTGCTAAATTTAGCAGATGCAGTTTTATCTGATGATAGATAGATATAAAGAAGCTATTTTTTGTTTAGTAATCATTATTTATGGTCGGCTGGAGAAGAAGCTAGACGGCAACTACACAAGAATGTTGAGAGCAATATTGAACAAGTCCGGGCGACAACACCCCACGAGACACCATCTATACGGCCACTTGCTTCCCATCACGAAAACTATACAAGTTAGACGAACCAGACACGCAGGACACTGCTGGAGAAGCAAGGACGAGCTCGTAAGTGATGTACTCCTATGGACCCCCACATATGGCCAAGCAAAAGCTGGATGACCAGCTCGAACTTACATACAGCAGCTATGTGAGGATACGGGATGTAATCCTGAAGACCTGCCGGAGGCGATGAATGATAGGGAGAAGTGGCGAGAGATGGTCAGGGATATCCGTGCTGGCGGCACGACATGATGATGATGATGATGATGATGACTTTTATATGTCAGTTGATATATATTTACCCAACCCCTCTACCACCAGAAGGATAAGGTGCAAGGTCAATTTTTTTGTAAGTACAGTTGATGTGAATTCAGAGTTTTTCTTCTCCCTGACTAGCAGCCTTACCAAGGTTAAAGAACCCAAGCTGTCCTACTATTTACCCATTATTTCAGGGAGAAGAGATGGATTCATGCCATTCTAAAGGGCATTAGCGTTAAGTGAAACGCAAGCAGCTTCGCCCAGGGTTTGAACCCAGGTCACCGATTCCATTTCGTATGGCGATAACCGTACGCTCAGCGCGCCTATTTCATTTGTTTACACTGTGTTTGTATTTCACCACTGGCAAGATACAACACAAGGTCAGTTTTTTTTAAGGATTGCAATGGGCTGGAATTCACAGTTTTCTTTCTCCAAGATCTGTTGATTAACCTAGGCTAAGGAAATCAGTCTGCCCTACCATTTACCAATAGCTTGGTGGTATGGTACGACAACAGATGGATTCATTCCTTTCCTAAGTGTATTAGCACCAAGTGAACTACAAACACCCTCGTTGAGGACTTAGAACTTGGGACTTCCATTCCATTTCCAGCGACGATAACCGTTACGCCAAGCGGACCTATTTCTTTCGTAGACGCCCTGTGTATGAATTACAAAATCCTTCTTTTTTTTTCAAGAAAGCAAAACACGATAATTGCTAAAATGGTCTGAAAATAAAGCGAGGTAAAATTCCGAACGTTGATCTTTATGAAGAAATACTTTTCTTTATTTAGTAGAGACGGTCGTTAATTATGGTCATGTTAATGCTCGTCTCCATTTCTTCCATGTTTCCCCCGGAAAAAAATGTTATTATTTAATGATGAGAGGTCAGGAATGGGTGTTACCCGTGGCAAAATCTAAAACTAAAAACAAATGTGTGATTTCGAAATTACTACGGATTCTATGTCATTCCACATTTATGTATTTACTTATATATATATATATATATATATATATATATATATATGTGTGTGTGTGTGTGTGTGTATGTATTTACTTAAATATATATATATATATGTATGCATGTATGTATGTATTTACTTATATATATATTTATGTATTTGCTTATATAGCTGTTTACTTAAATATTTCCTTTTGCTTTTATACTTGTAAATCCACACCCAAGTAAAGATCTTTAAAAGTCAGTTTACTTTGTAGCTATGCAAACAAGTATTTACTATTATATTGATAGGTGTGAGCTAATAATTAAAGTGTGTATATTAATATACACCCTGGACGTGGGCTTCCTTTAACATGGGGCTTCGAATACGTTGACTGTATCCCCTGCAGAGGAGTAAGATACTCCTTCTAAAAAAGGCTTACTTCAGCATGGTTTGGTTTGGTTTGGTTTGGTTGCATATCAACCATTGTAGGTCATTTAATGCCAAATCCTATTAATACATATGTATTAAACATATATAATTAGTAAGCATATGTCAACAAAGTTAAAGAGTTCCAAATATTACTAACTATTCAAGTAAACACTGGTCAGTTTTTTTACAAAAATTTAAATGATCAAACAGTCCTATTTACTCATTTGTTTGTACTCAGTTTAAATACTAAACGCTTCTATTTGACCCATAGGAAGGACCCTATCAGGTGCTACCATTTTGAGCTAGAGTGGAACTGGGAGCGATTGCAATAAAGAGGTACTCTGCATCCCCCAAAGCTCCAACATTACTGGAGCCTCACCGTCAGATTATTTTATGTCATATCTGGGACATTCATTGTTGGGGAGGTGCCTTACCCCACTGCAGAGATGCAGTCTGTGTATTCTACTGCTCCAGCTGACTAGGCCGCCTTGGTATGGCTCTTAACTGCATCTGGTGGTGAGGCTCCAATTCTGAAGATCTGGAAAGTTTAAAGAAACGTATTCATTACTATTATTCCCATATCCACATTAACTAGGACAAATAGTGTTTTTTATAGCGCCATCTATGGGCCGAATACGCCTTTTCGGGAATTATTTGAATTAGAGAGAATTACTTGAAACCATATAACCGTGTGTAAACTATTTTTATTAAGAATACATACTTGAAGCGATAATTTTTGCAAATGATTGATATCATTGGTTACTTGAAACCATAAAAATAACTAGTAAAAAATATTGGTTGGTTGGTTGGTTTTTATGGCATATCAACTATCGTATATTATTTAATGAAAAATCTTTTTTATACATATAAATTAAATCTGATTATAAACACATTTTGTTGACAACATTTTCAAAAAAGCTTCATTTCATTTTTATTCGTACGAGTTAAACGGTTTAAAGTAATGCAACGTCATCATCATCATCATCATATCGTGCTGGCAGCACGGATATCCCTGACCCTCTCTCGCCACTCCTCCCTATCGTTCATCGCCCTAGGTAGGTCTTCAGGACAACAACCTGTATCCTCACATAGCTGCTGAATGTACGTTCGTGCTGGTCGTCCTGCTTTTGCGCGGCCGTGTGTGGGGATCCATAAGAGTACATCTCTTATGAGTTCATCTCTGCTTCTCCAGCAATGTCCTGCATGTCTGGTTCGCCTAACTTGAATAGTTTTCGTGATAGGGGGCAGGTGGCCGTACAGTTGGTGTCTTGTGGGGTGTTAGCGTCCATGTAGTGCATCCATATAGCAGTATCGATATGACCGCTGCCTGGAAGAAACTGCGTTTCATTTTATCGGTTAGGTCTGATTTCCATATAGTCGATAGCCTATTGATAGCTGTCCATGCTTTCGTTAACCTCGTTTCGATGTCCTTTTCGGTTGATTCGACGCTGCTTCCTAGGTACGTGAATTTGTCAACTAGTTTAA
Source organism: Sepioteuthis lessoniana (assembly GCA_963585895.1). Taxonomy (NCBI): domain Eukaryota; kingdom Metazoa; phylum Mollusca; class Cephalopoda; order Myopsida; family Loliginidae; genus Sepioteuthis; species Sepioteuthis lessoniana. The sequence continues at coordinate 95,277,356 of OY757912.1, forward strand.
GAGGGGTTCCTTCAAGAGTGGAGATGTCCCCCGTTTGGTTATAGCACATATATTCCGTTTTGTGTGCATTAACATGGAGGCCTATGTTTGCTGCTGCTTGTTCCAAGCTATGCAGAAGTGTTTCGGCTTGGTCAGGTGTATTTGCCAGTATCGCTATGTCATCGGCGTAGTCGGCGTCGGTAATTGTTGTTGCGGGGTATCTTCTGCTTCTTTTCTTCGTCAGTTCGAAGCCATTCTCTTTGATTTTGTCAATCGATGTTCTAAGTACGTAGTCTAGACAAATGATAAAGAGATACGGGGCCAGCGTGTCCCCTTGTAGTACTCCTGCTACAATGTCGAAGTATTCTGTGTCTCCATCTGGTGATCGTACTTTTACTTTAGTGTTTCTATAGAGAATCGTTATTGCCTCTACGGTTTCTTTAGGTATGCCGTACGCTAGTAGGATTTGTTCCATCTTTCCTCTGTGAATGGAGTCGAAAGCCTTGGTAAAGTCGACAAATATTAATGTCGCTTCTAGGTTCTTTGCCCGTACACCTTCAAGGATTCTGCGGATGGTTAGTATTTGTGAGGTCGTAGATCTATTTCTTCGGAAGCCATTTTGGTTTTTTCTAAGTAGGTTGTCGATTTTGGGTTCTATTCGGTTTCGTAGTAGGGCATTGTAGATTTTGGCAGCTATGGATGTAAGTGTTATGCCTCGGTAGTTTTTGGCTAATCCGAGGTCCCCCTTTTTAGGGAAGGGGAGTATGCATCCCTTCGTCCATCTATCTATCGGATTTTGATTGTATACTGCGTTGCAGTGTCGGAGCAGTATGTCGTCGAATTGTCTGGTCTTCCATACTTCCGGGGGAATTTCGTCCAGTCCTGCAGCTTTCCTATTTTTAATTTTTCTGAGAACCGAGTCGAGTTCTCCTTGTGTGAACGGTCCAAGTTTAATGTCTAATTGTTTGCTAATTATTCTGGTGATTGGTTCATGCGTTATTTTTGGTGGGTTTCCAAGTAAGTTTTCGAAGTGCTGCTTCCACAGTTTTATTCTTTCTTGTTGGTTTGCTGCTTTGAGTTTTGCTTTCGCTGTGTTCTTTCTTCTGCTCACTTCGTTTATTGTTTGCCAGGCAATTCTAGATTGTCTATCTTCTACCGAGTCTCTAATCTTATCTATCTGATTTTGAATGTATTCTGTCTGTTCCTTTATATATATGCCTGCTAATTGATTTTGTGCCGTTTTTAGTTTTAAGGCATTTGTGTTTGTTGGGTTTTTTCGATAGTTTTTGGAGGCTGTTTTCACTAGTGCACGTTTTTCTCTCACCGCTAAGGTTTCCCATGGGACTCTATATTTAGTTTTAATTTTTGTTGGAATGTATTTTGCTGCTGCCTCAAGGTGTGCATTGACGAAATTTTCGTATTCGTCGTTTGGTGTACTTTTTTCCGTCTTTTCTTGTAGTGTTTCGAATCTGTTTCTTAATTCTAATAACAGTAACAATTAACACCAGTCATTTATTTGCACACATTTAAATATATATACATATGATTTTTTCAATGAGTTAGAATTTATTTGTTTAGACACTAGTATTGCTATTGTTTCTACACAGTTAAATGGTTTCAATTATTGCTATCTAACACTGATAATTCTATTCAATATTAATCATTTGTTTACAGACAGGGAAGTGGTTACAAGTATTGCAATGTTACACAAATATTTCAATTTAGTGAAACAGTCAATGTTTCTAAGTATTGCTATTTAAAACTAATAATTTTATTCAATATTACTCATCTGTTTACACACAATTAAATGGTTACGAATATTTCTATGTATCCACAACAACTCAATTAAATATCAGTAATTTGTTTACACACTCTTAAATTGTCAAAGAGTTTTATTTCTAACAATTCGATTTAACGTAAGTCATTTATTTGCACAGTTTAAATGTCAAACAGTTCTATTTGACCCATAGATAGATAGGAGTTTTTAGGTGCTACCACTCCAGACCAGAGTTGAGCTAGGAGCAACGGCATTGAAGGGGTACTCCACATTCACCAAAGCTCCATGACTGAAATTTCAGCATCAGATGCCGTTTAGCGTGAAACATCGTTGGGATGGGGTCGTACCCTTCAGCAGAGATGCAGTTGTTGTATTCTACAGTCCTAGCCGTCTGGGCTCGAAAATATTGGTATTAGATAGGAATACTCCAGCCCATACAACTGTGTGCAAACAATAGATTATTATTAAACAGATGTGGTTACTTGAGACTATATTCGTATTTACCAACACCTTCGCACGAGCAAGTTGTGACAAAAGGTCAATTTTTAAGCGGGGTTCAACTTTTTTATCATATAGAGTATTTGGACTATTGTCTTCATTTTCATGGTTATATTGACAACTTTGTAGCCGATATGTTCTTCGACCTTCTTCGGGTCTTTAATGTCGAACTCGTCAGCCAACACAGAACATCGAACCAAACCCTGAATCTAATTCACGACCGTAGAGTGTTTCCGTTAACCTGACTGGGTAAAAGTGTTAAGCTATCGTAAGTATTCCTTGTTATTTGTTGTTAGGATTGAACCTGCAACCTTCATGTGATTCCATATAGAAGCACTTTTCAACCAAATGCCAATATCCGTTCCACAATGTATCCTGCTGTATCAGCCTCAACCCCTTTAGCACTCATACCCAATAAAAATACTTAGTCACTCGTGAAAGGTAAACGATAGATGGAAAAATTGTTTTGTATTTGAAACTAGTTCTATCTTATTGTTTCATTATGTGTTGTGGTTTCAGTAGAAATTGATAGGATTCATTACTTTCGGAGTGCCTTTTTTATAATCAAGTATTTGGTGAGTGTTATTTTTTAAATTGTCTCATACATAATACTGCATAATTAATAAAAGTAAATGTTGGTTGGTTGTTTGGTTGTTTTCTTTTACGGCGTTTCAACCCTTTACAAGTCATTTAACGCCGAATTAAGTCATTTTGATAAAAGTTTCAAACAATTCAGTTCTGTATAAGTATAGTTTTTGTTTGCAAACAGTTTAATGTCGAAACAGTTCTATTTAAAACATTTCAGTTTCGCATAAGTACACAGTTTAAATGTCAAAACAGTTCTATTTCAACCATTTCAGTTTAGCATTAGTATAGTTTTTGTTTACGCACAGTTAAATATAAAAAAAAAGTCTATTTCAAACAATCCAGTTTAGCTTAAGTACGCAGTTTAAACACACAATTTAATGTAAAAACAGTTAATTTCAAACAATTCAGTTTAGTGTAATTACACAGTTTAGTTCAATTTATTCTATAAATAGGACCACTCCGGGCCAGAGTGGGCCTGGGAGGGATGGCAATGAAGGAGTACTCGGCATTCCTCAAAGCTCCTGCATTACTTGAGGCTCACCATCAGATTATTTAGTCTGATATCCAGAACACTCATTAGGGGAGTCTTACCCCTCTGCAGAGATGCAGTCGGTGTATTCTACAGTCCCTTCAGACAGGACCATAAAAGTTAAGATTTTTTAAAACTCATTCAAGTTGAAAAAAATGCAACACTTTTTCGCGATAAAACCCACAAAAGTAATTAGTGCACCTGATGAAGACCGGAGAATAGAGCAGCCGAAACGTTGTGAGCATAGTAACCAAGATGAGTATTTAAGTCGGCAGTATGTTGAGAATGATAATAATAGCAATACCTCATCTTAAAAATATACACGAATATAACTTGTTTATCACTTGGAAGTCTAACTGGTACTACCATTTCGGATCAGAGTGGCCCAAGCTCTTAGGGCAAATGAGGGGTACTCTTTACTCCCTAGTACTCCAGAACTAAATTCTCCCCATCAGAAGCAATTTATTCCGACTAAACTAAGGAAAGCTTTGAAAATATCTATTTCTCGCCAAAATATTCAGGTTTGTATTAACAGTGTACCTAAAATTTCCCTGATATTAATACTCTGTTTTATTCAAGTTGTAAAAGCACTTTGGGGCTATAAAATTAACCAAACGATGTAAAGAAAACGAATAAGAATCAATGTGGCTGTTTTGAAATCACTCTCTCTCTCTCTCTCTCTCTCTCTCTCTCTCTCTCTCTCTCTCTGAAATCGCGTTCTGAAAAACCTATTATCAGGAGGAAAAAGTGAAGGGGAAAAATAGTTAATAAATATTCAAGTCTGTTATTTACGATATATTTTGAAAAGATATCATTCAGATAAAAAGAATGATAATGAAAAAATAACAAGGAAAGAAACGACAAAATTTATATTAATCACTGATAGACCCAACCCCAAACAGATTTGGTTCTATTGAACTTTACAGTGAACCTGTTAAATTTCTTTTGTTGGCTTTCTCTTTGCATTCATTAATAGAAAATAATAGTAATTTTCGATTAAGATTTTTTGTTCGGCTCAGCGCGACTTCTGTCTGCCATCCCAGACGTTCCTTGCAGGAATATTGATCTCATTTGTTAAAAAAAAAATGCTGTAACTTTGTCAATTATAGACAATTGTGTATATTTTATAAATGTGGGATTTTGAAAACATTTTCAGTTGTTTATGTAAGGGAGTGGATATCTATGGGGGAAAAAACAGTAATGATTTATGTTTCTTCACTTTGAACAGATACTGCCAGGACGTCTGAGGCTGGGTTTTTTTAATATTCAAAAGATATTAAGAAAATACAATGAAGTAAGTTTAATATTTCTCATAAAGACAACAGACACGTAGTACTTCTTTCGGCATTGGTCTTTTGCCACGCCTTTTATGGTCCACTTCAAACTCGTAGAACATAAATTATCGAATTAGACAATGTTTTTCGTTTCTCTGTGCAACTTTCAAGTCATACACGGAGTGAAACAATGCATGACCTATCAGCTCACCAGCTACTCCGATACTAAACGGTAAGAGGGTACCTTTCATGACTTCGGTCACAAGATTTACGCACCACAAACTAGCACATTGCAAAATATTGCAAAACTTTTGCAAAGCTTTTGATTCGCCCTAATATTACAAAACTATTGCAAAACTTTTGACTCATCCTAATACTTTATACGATGATTTAAAAATACAATAAGTAAATCACTTTTCTGTTGATTTGATTTATCTTTTATATCACTCAATCCTTTTTGTAAGTTAACGAAGAAAATTTCACTTGTCAACAGAGACAGTAACATAATCAGCTGTTACCCAAAGATAAATGGGTACTTCAGCGAGTAGTTAGTTTGGCTTTTTTTTTTCTTTTTTTTTTTTTGGCGACATTAACTTGTTCAATTCTAATAATTGTTGTATCTTTAAAGTTCTGCAAAATCAACGGGTAGGGAATCTCGGGGGAAAGACAAATGTTATTGTTATAAATGTCGACAGGAAAACGAATATTTTGTGTGGAATAATTCATTGGTTTTCTGAAACTGCTGAACTCCTGATCAATGGGATAAGATTTAATAGAAATATTGAGGGATAATAAGTTGAGACTTCTAAAAGTTAAACACAAAAAAAACGTAATGATTATAAGGAATAGGTTCTGCTTGTCTTGGGGTTTGGTTTGGTTTTTGTGTGTGTGTTTTTTTTTTATTGAAAATAGTTGGCAAATGGAATTGTTGGTTAATTTTTTTATTGTGTAGCTAATTGATTTAGATGTATAGGGTGCGTTTTCCATGAGAGAAGACTTCATTTTGAATCATATGATAGGAGCAGGTTCTTCAGTTCATTTAATATCTTATACTCACAGTGTTTCATTAGCAAACAAATAGAGAACGTGTGCTTTCTCTCTTGTAGTTATTCAGTAATATTTGCATTCATTGATATTTCATTTCTACTAAAATACTAACGGTCAAAAACGTTTACGTATACACAGGCTGTCCTGCTTACGATAAGAGTGTCTATGTATTTTTCCTTGAATGAATGTATCACTTCGAAGCCCCAGGATCAGAATGTGACACTTCTACGCTATGGAAAGTAATACACATAAAGATATGTTTTAAAATATATGGGTTGAAATGGTATAGAGACTATAGCTGGATTTACGCAAACAGAAATAAACAGTACCTAACCGATAAAATGAAACGCAGTTTCTTCCAGGCAGCGGTCACATCGATACTGCTATATGGATGCACTACATGGACGCTAACAAAACGACTGGAGAAGAAGCTAGATGGCAATTACACAAGAATGCTGCGTGCAATCCTGAACAAGTCCTGGCAGCAACACCCCACAAGACACCAACTGTACGGCCACCTGCCCCCTATCACGAAAACTATTCAAGTTAGACGAACCAGACATGCAGGACACTGCTGGAGAAGCAGGGACGAACTCATAAGAGATGTACTCTTATGGATCCCCACACATGGCCGCGCAAAAGCAGGACGACCAGCTCGAACGTACATTCAGCAGCTATGTGAGGATACAGGGTGTTGTCCCGAAGACCTACCTAGGGCGATGAATGATAGGGAGGAGTGGCGAGAGAGGGTCTGGGATATCCGTGCTACCAGCGCGATATGATGATGATAATTTAACAATATCATTCTAATGAGTTTTTGATTAATCGAAACACCTCAAAAACATCTTTTCTTTTCATATATATATATATATATATATATATATATATATATATTTGGTATAGCTATCAATTTTGGTTTGCATGTTACTTACCGGGTCTAAGGAAAGATTTTAATGTAAAAAAACAGTGTGTTCTTTTTATCAAAAAATTAATGGTAAAATTTTTTTTCATTGACATTGTACTCTAATCTTTAAAATGTCTTTCTTGCTCATAGAGTTGTAAGTTTAAGACAAAAAAAAACATGGTTCTGGGTTTTGGACTAAAAGGTTTAATAATATATTTTTCGACAGTTTTAGAAAAATCTTATTTTCGTAACCAAATTTTATGGTATCACCGCTCAGGAATTCCTATTTGAGAGTTTAAAAAAAGACTAAAAGTATTTTCTGTATATCTAAAATATCATAAAAAAAGCCGATGTAGAATATAATATTCATTCATATATTCTAAATTAAGAACTTATATTCAATATATTTAAAGTAATTTCATTTAGTTCTGTCTCAGCTATTTGGAGAACATTCATAATCACAATCTGATTCCCTATTTTCTGACAAAATATACTCTATTTTAAAAGATTTGCAAAAAGATTATCATAACAAATTATTGGAAATAATCGTTAAACAGGATGAAAGAGACGATGATCTCTGGATTTTGGTCTATATTACTTGTTGAATGCGGATAGTCAATGATGCATAGTTTATTTTGCTAAATGACTTTGTGCTGTAATTTTTTTGATTTCTTGCTCTTTTATGTGTGTCAAAATTCAAATAAATATTAAATTATTTTCAACATAGAGCTATTCAGAGGTAATTCATGGATTTCTGATGAAATTCTGGTTCATAAATGTACGCCCATTTTATGACTTATCATATTTTTGATTGCTGCCGAGGTATATGAACTAGTTTACTAATTTCAGAGGCTTTCTGTTTGATAAAATGGCACTATTTTTATTAAAACACATGAACTATGTTTTACCTGAGTTCACCTAAAGACTAATGTTTCTGGCTGCTTGATTCAGGCCACGCAGCAGAGATTCTGCCTAAACAGATGTATTTGCAAGAAGCGATAGATCATCAGCATAGTTGGCATCAGTAATGGTTTTTCGGGATACGGTTTTCTTGCTGTTTTTAGCGTGAAACCACTTACCTCCCATCTCGTAAATAATCCACTTAAGATGTGCAAGTCATAATGAACACTGCAGGGAAAGTAAGAACGAACTCATTAGCGATGTTCTCTAATAGACTACTACACATGGACACAACAGTTGGGCGACCATCAAAAACCTAAATTATCCCACACTGTAGACTCTGGCTGACATCAAGACGACTTACCAAAAACGAGAGTGAATTAGGACGGGTAACGAGAGAGAGAATCAAGGGATTATGTACTGTGACTACGCTTTGACGACAAAGAGGAGGAGAAAGGATAATTTTTCGACAAATTTTCCATATAACAAAAATTTAGCCCACTGTGTGTTGATCACACTCCCGGGCACAAGGTTCTACTAAATTAGTTTTGCTCTATAATTTCAGACATCATGAAGAGATGGGTTCATGCCTTCCTCCAAACTCAATTGAATTTTTCGTCCGGATAGCCATAACGTCATCACACCTCGTTATCGCCAACCCCCTGACTGTTAATCTACCACCAACAGAGAAATATGAGGTGTTTTTGAACAAATCCTTCATGCAACAGCCCATAAAACAGCAACTATACAGCCACTTGCCTCCCATCTCATAAACTATCCAAGTTAGTCGAACGAGATATGCTGAAAATAACTTTCTAGGCAAGAATGGACCCATAAGTGACTTTCTCCAGTGGATTCCCTATACACGAACTCACCAGAGTCGGCCGACCAGCAAAGACATAAAAGCAACTCTTCACGGATATTGCCAATTCGGCTGGGGCTGTAGAATACACTGACTGCTTCTCTGCAGAAGCGTAAAAATCCATCAACGAGTGTCGTGGGTATGACAATAAACAATCTGATGGTGAGGTTCCAGTAATGCTGGAGCTTTGGGGAATCTGGATTACCCTTTCATTGCCATCGCTCCCAGGTCCACTCTAGCCCGGAATGGTAGCATCTTATTGGGTCCTATCTATGGGTCAAATAGAACTAAACTGTGTACTTATGCTAAACTGAAGTGATTGAAATAAAACCTTTTTGACATTTAAACTGTGTACTTCTTTTAAACCGCATACTTATGCTAAACTGAATTGTTTGAAATGGAACTGCTTATTTGTATAAAAATGGATTTGGCATTAAATAACCTACAAAGGTTGATATGCCATACAACCCGAACAAACAAGCAAACAATCTACATGGACGCTTGATGCTGTGTAGAGGACCTGCCAAGGTCGATGAGCGTTAAGGATGGATTGTAAGAGGAATCCGCGCTATCGGCACGACTCAAGGATAATGTAATTTTTTCTTTTTAGCTCTTTTTTAAAATTCTTTCAACATTCTTATCCCAAGAGTTATTTTATATCAGACTTTTAAATAGGTAATATGTAGACACGTCGCAGTTTTTTTCTGATGAAAATGGTTTCTTTCTACAGCCGGTCGATATCTAAGACTAGTTTTATTGGCGCCAAGCCAGTACATCGTGAAGGAATAAGAAACAGACATTATCTATCCAGACATTCGCTCCCGACTTGCATGACCCAGACATTCCATTATGTGCCTCGCACCATCTTTAGGGAAATCTTTGAAGTTTACTCAGCTCTTCATTGCTTGTGTAATCAGTCAACTGTAATACTTCGCTTATAAGCCTTAAGGAAGTAGGGAAAAATCCGAAGCTAGGAAAATGGCTTCTGCACGAAATTGCAAGGAAATATAGAACGAAAGCGGAAATCGCGAAGTAGTTTTATAGTGATGCAAAACTAACTTTCACTGAGTTAAGAAACGACCAAAATAATATTTTATATATTTTATTTTGAGACGAAATGACCTGCTAACCCAAAGAAATTAACATTGTAACATAGGCCAATGAGAGTATTGATGATTACATTAAAGAAGCATTGAATGATTTTATTTAGTTTTTTATAGTTATCTTCATCATATATAAAATAACATAGAGTTAAAATAATGTTCAGCACAGATATAGACCTCATAAAAAGTATTATTTTTATGCAGATTATAAAAGAAATTCCTGTGTTATATAACTTAGAGAATTTTTTGAGCATATGTCACAAAAATCTTATTTTGATGTGCTGTTTCAGCTAATTGACAATTATAATCGTATACATGTATATATATTTATCAAACTTTTTCACCGTAATCAAATGCAATACAATTATAAATCAGATGAAAAAAATATTAAAATCATTGATTCATAGAAACATACTTCCCACTGATCCAAATAAAAAAAACTTATTATATACTATAATAAATTTCAAACCTCCATCTTAGTCATTAAAAATAATTCCTCTCCCTCGATTGGAGTTTCGCAAAAAAAACAACATTATATATATATCAATACAAATGAAATATCCTTTAGGAGATTGTATCTCTGAAAAAATATATATGTCGGTTTAACCTCAACTATCCAATCGAGAAGACTTACAATGCACCTGTCTGATACAAGTTCCATAGCACAGCATTTAAAAAGACATTCACGTCCAACAACAAAATTACGGAAAATTCCTACCGAAAATACAACAATATATACATAAATTATAGATGAAAGGTCACCCGTTAATTTTGACCAGGATTTTCCTTCCTATTAATTTTAGTTGTTTTCTTTTTTCATGTATACATGTGTGTATGTGTGTGTGTGTGTGCATATATAGTTTGGCATATTCATGAATAAAAAGTACTCAATATCGGTAAAGGAGCATGAGTAGCCAAGTTAAGACAGCGTAGACACAGTCAGTGGCGCTCGGTGACAGTCAGTTTCACAAACAAATCGAATGATCACATATATATAAATATCAAAATAACAAGCAAAAACTACAGATTCTCGAGGCACTACATATTAGGAACGTATAATCCAAACTTAATAGAATTAATTTTTAAACCAGTGATAATGTACTTAAATGTCTTTAGCAACTGATGCTATTTATAGAAACAAATATGAAAAGTAAACGCTACACAATGCAACAATACAAACGCTCATTCTTACAAAGTAGTCATGTACATACAAAAGGTGCATCACTTTTGTAATACATCCTCCCCTGATGATGCCCCAAAATTGGACAGAAAGTACTGGGGAAATAACTAATCATGGAAGGTTTCCCGCCTAATATCATAAGATCAACACGGCAATTCGAAAGGATTAACAAAAAATATGTAGATAAAAAAAAGTTTTGCATGTTCAATCAAATATATATATATATATATATATATATCCAGTGCCGTAATGGCTTAGGTACAAGACTTCGAACTCCAGTCGAGCTATTACGTTCACTTTCAGAATAATAATCTAGGAAAAAGTATCAAATCCCTTTAGCCCTCCAGCTAGGGTTAAGTAGTATCACAATTGTTCTTCAACAAGGTTGGCTTTGCCATCAAATAACCCAGGAAATTCTATTTATCATTAACCAAAGTATAAGATTCGAAGCGGAGTTATTTCTTTTAACGCATTGACAACCGACAGTTGTCAAGGGTGACCCGAAGGCTCTCCTTTTTAGTAGCTACTACACCGAGGTGTAGGGGAGGGCACTACTTCTTTCCCTGGATTGCTCCACTTTAGCCTTGATACGTACCTTATAATGTTGAGTGTTAAGCAAGGGGGTATCAAGTACCATTTTTTAAGTTTTTGGTATGACTCGACCTGGGATTGAACCCTGGTTTCCCGGATCAATGGCGAACACTAATATTTGGTCGAAAACAGAACAAGTCAATTGATATAATAAAGAGATTTAATTGAACACAACGTAAGTCGGAAATAAGTACCCTACTTAGGTTATTCAAGAGTCACACTTGATCAAAGAACAAATAGAAAAGTCCATAAAGCAAAAAGCTTAAAACTACTTACTCATCTCAGGTCTGGAATTTGAAGAATGGAGGCTCCATGTGTTTGCCGAGAGGAATGAACCACCACGTCTGGTCAACTTAAAGTCCTGTTCGTCAAAGAGGCTGGTTCCCCCAGTTCACCTTGTCACGTGATCAAAAATAGCCTTATTACGTGGGAGAGTTCCTTAAACACTGTAACAAGGGAGCCAACTCTGTTTAGTCTCCCTACAAAAGTAAGCAAACCATACCATACCTTCTAAATCCCGAAGAAGCAAGAACTAAAATTTGGCAGAAGGGGGAAAATATGGCAACAGAATACGAATATACGGCATGTGTATACCATTTCTTATCTGCGTAATTTAAACTTAAAGTTGCTTTCAGATTATACGACAAAATTTTGTAAAATTTGCAAAATGGTAATATTGACAACGTTCATTATTTTGTTGTCATATCTTCTTTCTTTTTTTTTCCCAAATTAATATTTATTTATAACCAAAAACTAACTTGATCTTTCTTCAAACTTGGTGAGTCTTCTTAGCTTTGGTGAAGAAGACTATTTTACAGATGATTGAACCTTAATTTCTAAATTGTAGCCAGTGAAAAACACCTGAATCACTCATTGTATCATGTTTATGAGCTTCTTTCTGCATTTCAATGGCTTCAAAACCATTTTTTTCCAATTCCTACCAAAAATTGATGTAGACTTGGTTAAATATTTTATACCATGAGAAAATTCGACGTTCTGAAAAAAAAACTAAAATAAGAACAGCTGAGTAACGTATATAATGAAGTGTAAACGTCAAGATGTTCGGTCAAAGTTCAAAGAAGTCAGAGGAATTTTTAAAAAAATATTATGAAGAAAGTTTTGATACTTTTTGAACTCACATCTTACGAGTTAAGATCAAAAAGGATGAAGAGTGACTTTAACTTACTTTTTAGTTCAAAATATAAATATAAATGAGTGCATAGCTGAGCAACTTATATTATAGAGTGATGATGTCTAGACGTCTAGACTACAGTCTAGACTGCTGACTTTTCTTCAAAACTAGTCAGAGGATACATTTGGTTTGCAGTCTCGATACTTTTGATCCAGAGCCTTGATGAAACACAAGATTTTGCAAGTGGAGCAATCTTTATTGCCACCACACCTAGATCCATGTAATTTTATCTTCTCTTTTAAATTTAAAAAACAGCACGCCACATGGCAAGTGTTTAGAATACACTGACTGTGTCCCATTCAGAGGAATCAGATCCTTACCAAAAGAAAAAAAAAAGATGCTGAAACCCCAGATCTGGAGAACTAGGGAGTATGGAGCATCTCTTCATTGCCATTACTCCTAGGTCCACTCTGACTCAGAGTGGTAGTACCCTTTAAGCTTCCATTCATGAGTCAAATAGATAAATCCAAATGTTTTTTTATTCGATAGGATAGAGAGCAAAACAACACAAAAAAATCTTAAGAAACAGATACACAAAAATTTAAATAGAAACGCACAATAAACGCGATTTCCTAACCTCTAGGCTTAAGATAAACCTAGGCTGGTTGAAATACCGTTAGAATAAATCAATCAGTCATGAAAAGTCAGCTTTTTTGGTAAAGTTTAAAGACATTGATAGTTTTTGAATACGACTTGTTGTCTTTGATTTTTACGCCGTAAATGAACAAAAACAAGTGACTAACGAGAAATGATGAGACTGAAAAAAAAAGCAGGTTGAACCACGAGATCTCCTGATTAAAACATCTCATTGTTCTTTTGCAATGGAGATGATCATTCCTCTCTTTAGAACAATTATTAAGAGTTTATCTCGATGTTTACTCTTCTACATCTGCGCTCAGAACAAGTCAAGAAAACAAAATTGAGTTTCAAACAGGCCGCATACGACGACAGACGGTGAGATTTGTCTCACTTCTGACTAATTGAATTACTTTCGTTTGCACCAGATCTTTAGCACGCAACTATAGGCGCCGACACCTGACCGTCTAAGAGATTCTACTTCTCTAAACCTACAAAAAACAATAAACCTAGTGTTAGCACACACACACACACACACACACACACATATATATATATATATATATATATATATGTGTGTGTGTGTGTGTGTGTGTGTGTGGAAGGCCATATATCGTTGAAAAAAGGGGTGGTAATTTATTAATGTGGAGCAGAGTTTGTCTTCATTTTGAATTATTGTTTATAAGATTAATTTTTTTAAAATTTATATTCTTATTAATGATGATTAAGGAGGAATGAATATAAGTGTTTTTGTCATTGAGTAGGCTCATTAGTTTATTGTGGTAATCTATGGTGTCTAAGATGGCAATTCCTCCACCTTTGTCGGGGGAAGTTATAATGATGCTTTTATTTTTGGCTAAGTTTAAGAAGGTTGAAATATATCTTCTTGATCCTATTTACCCAACCCCTCCGCTCGGGCAGGATATGACACAAGGTCAATTTTTAAGCGGAGATTAACAGGTTTGAATTCATAGTTTTCCTTCACTTAGACTAGTTGCCTCACCAAGGCTTAAGAACCTAGTCTGTCCTACTATTTACCCATAGCTGGAGGGAGAATAATTGGATTCATACCTTTTCCAAGGGTATTAGTGCTATGTGAAATGCAATCAGTCAGGTCAAGGATTTGAACTCGTGTCGCCGTGTCCATATCCTGCGACGATAACCATTACACCACGGGCACCTCCATATATCTTCTTGATAAAGAGTTTTCAGATGTGTGATGGTTGATGATGGATGCAATTAAACCTTGTAAGAAACCTTTGTTAACATCTGAGTCGGCGTGTCTTTAGTTTGTGTTTATAATATCGAGTAATTCATTTTTTTTTTTTTTTGTAATCCAGTCGCGAATTTTTGTTCAAATTGGACGGCTTCAGTTTCATAAGTGTTGAGAGCTGTGGTTGAAATGTTGAAAATGAGATCGGTGTATCCTATCTTAGACATCATATATTACCGCAATAATCTAATGAAACTACTCAATGACATAAACACTTATATTCCCACCTCCTTAAACACTATCAGTAAGAATATAGAAAATTTTTAATAAATCTTACAAAAGATAATTTCAAATGAAGAAAAACTCTGCTCTAATAAATTACCACCCTATGATTTCAAGGCTATATGACCTTCCAAAGACACGCAAAACAACATATATATATATATATATATATATATATATATATACAACGTGCATACGATAAGTTTCCAGACTATTTTCGTATGGGCACTCTTATTGATAGTACACACATGAAACTCTAGTCCACTTCGAAGTAATATTCTCCGGTTCCAATGCACTTATTGTACCGTTCCAACAACTTCTGGAAGGCTCCATGCAAGTCCTCTTGTGTGAGCGTGTCAATGACCTTCGTCACAGTCTCTTTCATCTCCTCAATTGGCTCATAACGACAGTCTGTGAGCTTAGGGAATAAACAAAAGTCATAGGGAGCAAGTACTGGGCTATAGGGAGGGTGAGGAACTGTATTGATGCCCATCTTGGTCAAATAGTCTGTGACAAGGATGGAGTTGTGAACTGGTGTATTGTTCTGGTGGAAATGCCACTGACCCGATTTGAAGAGTGCTCGCCTCTTCCGGTGGAATATCTTCCTGAACTCCCCTAAAACCTCAACATAGTAACCCTAAACCTAACACTAACCCTTTGGCCTCTGGTGTATTGACTTCCTTACTGCTTCCACACCTCTCATCATCCCTCATAGACTCCCTGTCTTCCTTGAATCTCTTATGCCACTCAAAAGCTGATGCTCGATTCATGCAAGGTGCTCCCAAAGCAGTCTGAAGCACCCCATACGTTTCTATGGGATTTTTCCAAGTCTAAAACAGAATTTTATTGCATATTGTTCTTCTAAAGTTTCAGATTGCATTTTTGAAATTCACCAGCTGTGACAATTAGGCTTTAGTAGGATGTATTCCAATTGCTACAGTAGCTGTTCATTTGAACCTGAAATCATAAAAATTGGTCTGCCATCTCATAGGATGTATGGCAATAACATATTAAATTTTCAAGAGTTTACGACAATTTTAAATGCCCATATGAAAAAAGTCTGGAAACTTATCGTATGCCCCACGTATATATATATATATATATATATATATATATATATATATATATATTGTGTGTGTGTGTGTGTCTGTGTGTGTGTGTAAAGTTTGATAAGAAATCATAGTTTATACAGATTTGATTTCCTTTTTCATGATTTAATTTTGTTTTCAAGCCTTCTTGTTATTTTCAGGATCCAGTCGATAGAGAATTTGTCATAGTTTCTACTCCTAAACGATCTCAATAATATCGATTGATGATCTTCAAGAGGATAGTTTTGTAGGCACTATTGTTGTTTAGTTTGATTGCAAAATATATTTTGTTGGGTAGGTTTATTATTGTTGGGAATGCAGTGGTTAGCGTGTTTGTTTTTGAAGATGTTTAGTATGTTATTGCTGGCTTTGAATGCCATTTTACTCACGTTTCGCTGTTTATATATATATGGGCATCAATATATATATATATATGTGTGTGTGTGTGTGTGTTTGTGTGTGTGTGTGTGTGTGTGTGTGTGTGTGTGCGTGCGTGCACGTGTCTCTCTCTCTCTCTCTCTCTCTCTCTCTCTCTTTATATATATATATATATATATGTATGCAAAGGGATACATTTGTCAAAAATTTTATAGTTTAAAACTATGAGAAATAAGCAATTATTTAATACAAAAATGTTCAGCTTTCTATCTCATAATCCAGCGCTTCTATATTAATCTCATTGGTCAGATATTATACAGTGAAAATTGTAGATCTGAATGCAGCAAATAAGTAAAAATTTATTTACCTAACCTCTCTCTCTCTCTCTCTCTCTCTCTCTCTCTCTCTCTCTCTCTCTCTCTCTCTTGCTCGCTCGCGCTATCTTTCTTTCTTTCTCTCTCTCTCTCTCTCTCTCAAACACACAAACATGCATACACGCACACATATATATGCCTGAGTGTCTATGTGTTATCGTTAAGTGTGTGTCTATGGGTGTTGTCTCAGTGCGTTAGTTTATAGTAACATGCAAAAGTCTTCTCAGTGAGTAAGGAAATGAATTGTTCAGTGAAGAGTGATATCTGCGAAGAGTAGTGTTGCCTGGGGAGTCTGATGATTCGAAAGATTGACAGAATCTGTTATGTTGTACAGTGATTTCTTCTATAATGATTCTGACTTTTCCTCGAAATTTTCTGGGGATGTCCTCGTGGTGTAAGGGTTAAAGCGATGGACTGCAGAATCGTAGTACGCGAGTTCGTACTCCAGTCGTGCTATTATATTCACTTTCAGGCAAATACCCTTGGGATTGGCCCAGCGGTTAGAGTGTTCGCCAATGGCCCAAGAGACCTGGGTTCAATCCCAGGTCGAGTCATACCAAAGACTTTAAAAATGGAACTTGATACCACCTTGCTTAACACTCAGCATTATAAGGTACGGTTCAAGGGTAAAGTGGAGCAATCCAGGGAATGGAGTAGCGCCCTCCCCTACACCTTGGTGTAGCAGCTATCGAAAAGGGAGCCTTCGGGTCACCCTCGACTATGGTCGCTAACTTTACTTACTACTGTTCTTCTAGGAGAATAGCTTTGGAATTAGATAACCTAAAAAGAGTTGATATGCCATTAAAAAACAAAGAAACCAAAGAATCGAAATTTTCTCGATTTGGGTCGGATACGATTAAGAAGCAGGTCATTATAAACCGTGACAGCTATTGCAATCAGAGTTGTGCCTCTGTAGTTCTTAGTGATAAAGAAGTCGCTTTTCTTGAGAAAGGGAAGGATGCAACCATTCGTCCATTTCTCTATAATGTTTCGTTAATAGACTGCGTTGCATAATCAAACAGGTATATCGTAAAATGTTATTGTCTTCCAAATATCAGCCAGTATTTCGTCGAGGCCTGAAGTTTTTCTATTTTTAATGACTTTTTTTTTATGTAGCCCACGAGAAATAAAATATTATCTTTAATGGTTAAAGTCTTTCAGTTTGCTGAACAAACTCCCCACCAAAAAATATGATAGCTGACGAGAATGGAAAATGTAAGGTACAAATATGTACATTTAATTATCTATTTATTCATTTGCTTGAATGTTTTACCTGACACCTTCCTCAAAAATGTGAAAAAAATCCAAACTGGACAATAGCTTAAAAAGCGATCGACTCACGTTGACTTTTGAGAATATGTTGTTTCTTACAAGTAAAAATGCGTGCTAAATTATTATTTTCTTACACGAGGCCTATTTCGATGAAAGCTAATATATATATATATATATATATATATATATATATATATATATACGTATATATATATATATATATATATATATATGAGTGAGTGAGTGAGTGAGTGCATATATATATATATGTGTGTGTGTGTGTCTGTGTGTGTGTGTATGTGTGTGTGTGTGTATGTTTGTGTGTGTGTGTGTGTGTGTGTGTGTGTGTGTGTGTGTGTGTGTGTGTGTGTGTGTGTGTGTTGCATAAAAATAGAGAAACACACTTATCTGTATAAAATGAGAAAGTGCAGCAGGGTAGCGTTTTAGTAAAAAGAATACCAACGCAGAATTTTATTGGTCATATACCCTATAAGTGTATAACTCTAAATGCAATAATATATATATATATATATATATATATATATATATATATATATATATATATATATATATGTCTGTGTGTGTGTGTGTGACAGTGAGAGAGAAGTGTGTTTCTTTCATCTTTTTTTCATTGTTTGTTGTTTACACAACGGTATTTTCTAAAAGTAAAGTGCAATATACATGCACCCACTTTGAGATCAAAATGTAGTTTCCCAGTACTTTTGCCTTCAAACATATTGTTCTGTCTTTACCAGTAGAATCATAATGGAATAAATTACTTCAAAAATTAAAATAACTTTGAAAAATAATTATCTAAACTTTTGAAAATCTAACTTTTTAAAAATATTTTATTAATTCAAAAGGTTTTGATTTTCTCGATACCGTTTTTAGCCCAACATCGACTTGTATATACCCTTCAGAAAACTTGACACTAAACATTTATATAATGATGCCAGCGGGGATCACCCCTAGTAATTTTGAGACACATAAATCAGTTTCTTACTGATTATCTATAAACTTTTCTAAAAATCCAATTTTTGATTGGGTTGCTCTTGATTTCATGAATTCTCTAACGAAAAAAGTCTTTCATGTGATAATTCTAAGAGTAGGACAAACAGGGATTGAAAAACTAGAAGGATAATCCGGTCCAATTACCATTTGATAAAGACGTGAGGACCAATGCAGAAATTACTTTTCTCAAATTTATTAATAAACAATTTAGGGGTAGCATTGTAGATAAAATGAGAAGTTGGACTTCTTCGGGGAAGGAAATATTGTTTGTAGATACAGGTTTTGTTTTATTATTTAAAAAATGAACTTTCCCTCTGTTTAGTTGAACAATAGTTGTGCAGGGTCCTCGACTAGTGTAATAGTTAGTATATAGACAAACAAACCTTTACGAGTGATTTCGTTAACCACTGCACCACGGAGACCCTCTACTGTTTAGCTGACTCAGTTTTTGTGTTAATACAATTTTCAGCACAAGCTAGGTTTTGTTTCTCTTATTCAACGTGGAACGATAAAATTGTCGTCCTAAAGAAAACAACACTACAGCTTTATTTTAAAACATTTATTGAAAAAATCAGTTCAGGTAACTTGGTTATGTAGTAGAGCTGACATCTATTCAATGTAGACGCCTTCAGACTCAATCACCGTCTCGATACGGATCCGAAACTGGGAGCATTCCTTTCCCACAAGCGCCGGCGGGAGCTCGGTGGATGGCGGCGATCAGGCTGGCTTTGGTGTTGTGGGAGGTCATGTTGGTGATGTTCTCGATGTATGACCAAACGAAGCGGATTCAGGTCGCGAGAGAAGGGGGGCCAATGAGAGAAGGGTACAAAGTCGTAGCACTCCTTCTGAAGCCAAGCCTGGGTCTCTTTGGACTTGTGGGCCGGCGCCGAGTCATGCTGCCACACCCAGGGTCTGCCACCGGCCACCTGATTGCACCAGGGGATCACCACATTCTTTAGCACGTCCAGGTACACTTTGGTGTTGACTTTCAAGCCGACTTAGAAGATGTGAGGTGGCATGATGTGGCCCTCACTTGAAACCACACCAAAAACCATTCTCCGATCTCGCTCGTCGAACATTGTGTCACTTTCAGACATGATAGAAGGTTCCTATCGCTTTTGGGATTTGTACACAACTGGCCAAGTAGTAGATGGTCTGCAACAAAAAAAAAAGAAAACCGATTTTCATTAAACGGAAATTGAATCATGTCGTCTTTTCTAGGGCGACAATTTTATTGTTCCACCCTGTAATTCAAAATTTCATTAACATAATCAGCGAAGACAACGTTTTTTTAACTCATCTCTTAAACGTTTATAAAATTTACACATGAACGAAGTCTTAAAAAACTCAATAATAATCCATCGAAGGTTAGCTAGTCTTGCTCAAAGAACATTTTTTAAATTATTTTAGTACATAATGCTAAAATTGTCTGCAAAGCAAACCAAGTTGTAATGGCAAAATCATTGATTATTATCTCCAAAACGGTGAATACCTTGCTGACAATGCAATATACAAACTAACATATACATTGTGATATACAGAGTGATATATACGATATAATATACAAAGTAATATATACGATGTAATATACAAAGTAATATATACAAAGTAATATATACAAGTCATATATACAATGCAATAGACAAATATATACAAATTAATATATACAATATAATATAAAAAGTAATATATACAATTCAATATACAAAGTAATAATACAATGTAATGTATCAATTTCAACAGTAAGGAAAAAGTTTATTTGGGGGCAACCCAAAATATATTCAAAACTAGATGATACTCGTAAAATGAGTCTCTGTCACAGGAAAACCAAACCAAGACTATCTTGCCTAACTATGAGGTTTGTTTAATGAAATAAGAGGAATTTTTTTGAAAAAAAAAATCTTTTTCTTATTTTTTTTCTTTAGAAATTTTCCCATACATGCTAACCTAGCATTCTCTGGAATCGGTTAATCGCAAAAACTATTATAATCTCGCAGTAATATTTGTTATGAGCCGATTTAAAATGAAAGCAAATACTTGAACAGAGGTATGTGATCAAATTTTTGGTGGCTGAGAAGTGCAAACCATGTGACATTTACACACGAATGTGTGATGTGTAACAGAGAACCATATTGTATTTAAAAAAATATTTATGAATGAGTTAAACATGTGTTTGCCACGACGAGCCTGGATCAAAAACACAGTCGATGAAGTAGAAGCCCGCTGACTCTCCGGTAAGGAAAAATTCCGAGCGCATCGTTCAATAAAAAAGGTCATGCAATCAGTCTTCTAGAATATGAAAGGACAAATCACTATTGATTTCCTTGAAAACGGTACAACTGTAAACTGAGCTTTGCTAACTTCTTGAGCCCAATTTACCATATTGATTGACTGACTCATGGGCCTAGTGTTCACCAATGGCTCGGGAGACCAGTGTTCAGTCCCAAGTCGAGTCATACCAAAGACTTAAAAATGGTACTTGATACCTCCTTGCTTAACATTCAGCATTATAAGGTACGTATCAAGGGTAAAGTGGAGCAATCTAGAGGAAGGAGTAGCGCCCTCCCCTAGACCTCGATATAGTAGCCCTCGGGTCACCCTCGACTAAGGTCTCCAACTTTCTTTTTTTTTTACTAATTGACTGACCCTTATATTATTGACCAATTAAAGACAAGACAGGTTCTTCACCCAGGATAACTTGGACAATTGTAAAATATGTCAAAACTTATTCTGTTAGTGTTTTCCTATGTAAATTATGCTTGGACGAAAAATTACAAATACTATTATTTGATAATAAAAGAATATTTTTCAATAAACACAGATTTATCCAGTAAATGCAAATGAAAATTTTTATTACTAAAAATTGAACCAGACTAATATCTCTCTCACGATGCATTTTTACTTTTTTGCCATGAGGTTAATTTTTTTTTAAATCTTCAATTGGCTGTAATTTTACCATCTTCCTTAACTCGGCTAACTGCATTTGATAACGCATTCCTTAGAAGTTTTCTTCCAAAATATACCTTATCCAACTTTTACCTCGCCTTCTCATTTTGGACTTAAAAATACATCAAATACAACCTTTGTAGAGGAGTAAGAACCCCCGTAAGGTTTTTTAAAAGGTGGACTGGAACAAGAAGGTCAAAAAAGAGCAACAAAATAGAATGCAATCAAATATCTAGCAAAGAACAGAAATTCCTTATATAAAGCAAAGATGATATAAGATCTGTTAAAAACAGATATCCAAAATGCCAAGGGGCTGAGTCGGCGAGAAGAAAATTTCAGGTTATCTGAAAGTTTAATATATGCCTTGCTATGTTCGACTATGGATAGAATAATCCTGTAATCAAGTATAAGACAGGCAATAAATTACCCCACTGATATAAAAGGAAAATCCAAGAACTAATCAATGCTTCGGGGGTATTATAGAAAAGTAAAGTATTCCAAAATCTCCAGAAAATACATTCGTACCAAAAATAGAGGCAAAAATAATACCTATAATATAAAAACAGGTTTTCCTCATCAAACGTAGTTATATTAACTAATCAAATTAAAGAAAAAGTCAGATTTGCTTCACAACATTCTCCTTTACGTATACATTCAAAATATAGCGGTAAGAATCAGAGCGGATAATTGTTTATTTCTATTGTGACACTGAAACCAAAAGAGATTTGTCACAGGAATATGCCAAAAAAGAAAGGTTTCTATTAGAATGTCATGCTGTGAACACATGAAATTAATGAAATTCGAGGTCTCTTTTGGTGATTTGCACTCACATACACATACATACACACATGCGTGCATACATACAAACACCTCATAGCCTATTTGGTCTTCCAGCAGGGTTGTTAGGGGAAAAAAATAGAGTATGCATTCCTTATGATAAGAATTACGAGGAAGTTAGTAAATTTAAAATGCGGGCTCCATCAGGCTTCCTCTGGAAGTAATAAAAATGAAAACCAAATATCGAAAATTTAATCAGCTTAACCTAAACTGTCATACAGGCGACTATTTGCTGTTATAGATGGTCACTTATTTAAAACACTGAATAGGTTCATTGTTGCTTAACTTGGGTTAGCGCGCGAGAACCAATACTTAAAACTGAACATTTATCAGATTACAAGACTTTTGCATTGATTTCTTTCCAATTCTAAAATCACTTTTTCTTACCAATGTATCTGGTTTGGTTTGGTGAAGTTTTTCTTTTTTGTTTGTTTGTTTGTTTGTTTGGTTGGTTGGTTTTATGGCATATCAACCTTTGTAGGTTATTTAATGCCGAATCCATTTTTATGTAAATAATCTGTTCTATTACATTCACTTTAGCATTAGTACACAGTTTAATTGTCAAAAACATTTCCTTTTCAAACTATTTTAGTAGTTATATGTAATAATTCAGTTAAGTGTAAATACAGTTTTAATGTCGAAAAACAGTTCTATTTGAAATAATTCAGTTAAGCATAAGCACGCAGTTTAAGCATAAGTACGGTTTAATTGTCAAAAACCTTTCTATTTCAAACTATTCAGTTTACTCAATTCAGTTTAGCATAAGTATGCTGTTAGTTCTATTTAACCCATAGATAGGGCCCTATCAGGTGCTACCACTCCGGGTCAGAGTGGACCTGGGAGCGATGGCAATGAAGGGGTACTCCGCATTCCACAAAGCTCCAGCACTGCTGGATCCTCACCATCAGATTGTTTAGTGTCATATCCAGGACACTCGTTAGGGGGGGTCTTACCCCTCTGCAGAGGTGCAGTCAATGTATTCTACAGCCCCAGCTGACTGGGCAAAAGATTTTTGTTTTTTATGGTGTATCAAACATTGTTGGTTATAAAATGCCAAGTCCTGTTTTTACACATATGTCAAATATATCTGATTTGTAAATTCATTTTGTAGATACATTTTTAAACGAGCCTAAACTCATTCTTATGTACACATTTAAATGGTTTCATGGATATCTATCAAACACGAATATTTCTATTAACTATTAATTATTTGTTTGCACACAGTTGAATGGTTTCAAGTATTGCTATATAAAATCATTTTTTCACAAACAGTGCAGTGGTTACAAACATTGCTATTTAATATCTAATATTCTGTTAAACTCTATTCATTTATTTGCGCACTGTTAAATGGTTCCATGTTTTGCAATGTATCATTAACAATTGAATTAAACATCAATCATGTGTTTATACACTGTTAAATATAAAACAGTTCTATTTCTACCAATTCAGTTTGACATGAGTCATTTGTTTGCCCTCAGTATAAATGTTAAACACTTCTATTTGACTCACGGATAGAATACTATCAGGTGCTACAACACCGGTTCAGATTAAACCTGGGAGCAATAACAATGAATGGGTACTCCGCATTCCCCAAACTCTGGCACAATCAGTCATATACAGGACACTCGTTGGTTGGGGTGGTCTTACCCTTCTGCATAGATGCAGTAGGTGTATTCTGCAAAGTATTTGGGTACGCATCCCAAATATTTCATCGGCAAAATCTATATCATTTTCCCGTTTATTTTATAACTACTCTTCAAGATTAGTTTGATTTTGATTTCGTTTATTCATGACATATCACCCTTCGTGGGTTATTTAATGCCAAAGTCATCCTTATAGAAGAATTTTAATGAAACTATTTAAGCAGAGGAAGCAGAAAATCATTTCTTTTCTCAACATGACTTAATTACTGCCACTTAGCCAAAAACTACCGAGGCATAACGCTTACATCCATAGCTGCCAAAATCTACACTGCCCTACTACTAAACTGCATAGAACCCAAAATCGACAACATACTTAGAAAAAAACAAAATGGCTTCCGAAGAAATTGATCCACGACCTCACAAATATTAACCATCCGTAGAATCCTTGAAGATGTACGGGCAAAAAACCTACAAGCGACATTAATATTTGTTGACTGTACCAAGGCTTTCGATTCCATTCACAGAGGAAAGATGGAACAAATCCTACTAGCGTACGGCATACCTAAAGAAACCGTAGCGGCAATAACGATTCTCTATAGAAACACTAAAGTAAAAGTACGATCACCAGATGGAGACACAGAATACTTTGACATTGTAGCAGGAGTACTACAAGAGGACACGCTGGCCCCGTACCTCTTTATCATTTGTCAAGACTATGTACTTAGAACATCGATTGAGAAAATCAGAGAGAATGGCTTCGAACTGACGAAGAAAAGAAGCAGAAAGTACCCCGCAACAACAATTACCGACGCTGACTACGCCGATGACATAGCGATACTGGCAAATACACCTGACCAGGCTGAAACACTACTGCATAGTTTGGAACGAGCAGCAACAAGCATAGGCCTCTATGTTAATGCACACAAAACGGAATATATGTGCTATAACCAAACGGGGGACATCTCCACTCTAGAAGGAACCCCTCTTAAACTAGTAGACAAATTCACATACCTAAGAAGCAGCGTCGAATCAACCGAAAAGGACATCGAAACGAGGTTAACGAAAGCATGGATAGCTATCAATAGGCTATCGATTATATGGAAATCAGACCTAACCGATAAAATGAAACGCAGTTTCTTCCAGGCAGCGGTCACTTCGATACTGCTATATGGCTGCACTACATGGATGCTAACAAAACGGCTGGAGAAGCTAGACGACAATTACACAAGAATGCTACGTGCAATCTTAAACAAGTCCTGGCGGCAACACCCCACAAGACACCAACTGTATGGCCACCTACCCCCTATCACGAAAACTATTCAAGTTAGACGAACCAGACATGCAGGACACTGCTGGAGAAGCAGGGACGAACTCATAAGAGATGTACTCTTATAGACCCCCACACATGGCCGTGCAAAAGCAGGACGACCAGCATGAACATACATTCAGCAGCTATGTGAGGATACATGATGCTGTCCTGAAGACCTACCTAGGGCGATGAAAGATAGGGAGGAGTGACGAGAGAGGGTCAGGGATATCCGTGCTACCAGTGCGATATGATGATGATGAAATCACATGCTGGAATTTTTATTTAAACTTATATATTCTTTACTGTGTCACTGTATTCTTCAGTTAAACAAGTGATCACTTCAATTGAGTTTTTCAGAAAAAGTTTCACTGATCTCTTAATTGGTTTAAAAATTAATAATTGGACTTCTTTATTTATCAACCTTTACATAACTACGTGGTGCCTTCAATAAGTTTCCAGACTTTTTTGTTCAGGCATTTACAATTGTCGTAGACTCTTGAGGATTCACTATGGTATTGCAATACATCTTATGAGATGACTGACCAATTTTTATGTTTTTATATTAAAATGAACAGCTACAGCAGGAACTGGAATACACTCTACTAAAGCCTGATTGTCACTGCTGGAGAATTTCAAAAATGCAATCTGGACATGAGGACACTTTAGAAGAACGACATGCAATAAAATTCTGTTTTAAACTTGGAAAAAATCCCATGCGATGAAAGCTGGATCTATTGCTATGATCCAGAAACCAAGAGACAGAGTTCCCAGTGGAAGCATGCTGGCTCTCCCAAACCCAAGAAGGCTAGACAGAGCAAATCCACCCACAATCTTTTGATGATTACTTTTTTGACAGCACTGGCGTGGTCTACAAGCCCTGGGTTCCCATTGGATAGACAGTCAACAAAGAATATTATATTGAGGTTTTAAGGGAGATCAGGAAGAGATTCTGTCGGAAGAGGCCAGCACTCTTCAAATCAGGTCAGTGGCATTCCCACCAGGACAATGCACCAGTCCACAACTATTTGACCAAGATGGACATCAAGATAGTTCCTCAACCACCCTATAGTCCAAACCTTGCTCCCTGTAATTTTTGGTTATTCCCTAAGCTCAGAGGCTGTCGTTATGAGATAATTGAGGAGATGAGCAGCAGCATTTCTTTTGCCATTATAGCAAGACATGAACATTGTGCTATTGTGATGAAGTGGTAACATTCTATGGTCACTCACCAGATTTACCTCCTTATGATTACTTCCTCTGGGTGTGCACTTAGTGTTACGGTTATCGTCAAGGGAAATGGGATTTGTGACATAAGTTCAAATCCTGGACAAGGCAGATTGTGTTTCCCTTCGCTCTAATCCCCTTGGGAAAGGGATGAATCCATATATTCTCCCTATAAACTCATTGTAAATATTATTGAAGACTGGGTTCTTTAGCTTTTGTTTGGCAGCCAGTCTAAGACAAAGAAAACTCAAAATCCGAACCAGTTTAACCATGATTAAAATATGACCTTCTGTCACATCGCCATCGTGTTATATAATAGATCTGTGACAGATAGTAAGATTTTTAAATTAGGTCTTGAACCGTTAAGTTGAATTCTTAGTGGAAAGAAAGTGGAAGCTCAACGAGTTTGATAGACAAACGTTGAACTTCGGATCAGTCTGTAACTACGGCTATGATTGGATTATTTCAGTTAGGTGACTAAAACGGTTCAAGTATTAGAATAAGTCATTTGATGAGAAACATCCGACCTGAGCGGTCGAACACTTCATTTTTTTCTCTATAACTCGTCGTTTTGACCAAATGATTATTGAAGTAAATGTCGTTAATGAATGAAAAAGAAAAAGAACACATGAAATGGTGGTGGGATTTTATTTCTCATCAACGAACAAGATCAAAGATAAGCAACATAAAGGAAGCATCAAAGTGACCGAAGTGACAAGAAAAAAATGAAATGAAGAAGGCACTGAAGTGAGTTAAGGAAATGAAAGCTGACAGACCATAGAACAAGGTACATATTCATTAAACTAGACGATCGCAAAGTAAGACCGATATCTAGATAGAAGAGCAAAGGGTTATATGACAGCCGTGGTGAAGAGATTGGGTAAATATACACTTTCACTTGGAATACCTAAAGGCCCAAGTCTTTAAATGATGGACTTAGACAGCAGACGAATTGAAAGATTTTATTTGTCATGAAATCTCTGCAATAAAAGATGCAATGACGAGGTGAAGACTAGAGAACTGCAGAGAGAGGTTTCAGGAATGTAGAGCCCGTGAAGGTGGAGGTGCTCTTAGTGTAATGGTTATCGTCGTAGAAAATTAACACAGCGACTCGAGTTCAAATCCTAGACGAGCCTAGTTGAATTTCATATAGCACTAATACTCTTTGGAAAGGTATGAATCCATTCATTCTCGCTCCAGCTATGGGTAAATAGTAGGACAGACTGTTCCGAGCCCTGATTAGGCAACCAGTCTAAGAGAAGGAAAACTCTGAATTCAAAAGTTTTAAACTCCGTTTAAAAATTGATCTTGAGTCACATCCTGCTCGCAAAGGTAAGCATCTTTACTATATAATTTTTTAAAACAAGGTTAAAAAATAATAGAATAAAATAGTAATAACTGTTCAAAAGTGAAATAAAATTTGGCATACCATTAATATAACGTATTTTTTTACATTCTAAACCTGAGCGACAATTAATCTGGACTCTGTAACTTTGTATATGAGATTATCTTAGTTTCAGGGGACCACTGCCCACGCAATAGCTGCAACCTTATCTAAAAAGGTAAAGGTTCATATCTGTAACCTGACACCTAAGAAGTACCCAAAAAAAAGAGAATGCTGAGAGAACTAAGTTATTTTTAGCACCACCCTCAACAATGTGTGTGAGGAACTCCGCTTTAAAAAAAGCTTTCTTGTTTTGAACGCTGTTTTTAGCGGAAAAGCAACTTAAATAAAACTAATCGATTCCACAAGACGTTACTCCTATCGATTTGATTTTTCTGTTTTCACATCTCTGAGAACCTATAGCTTGAGAACTTAATGGTGACTGGCTTTTAACAAGGTAAACTCGAAGGCTACTGTAAGTAATTTCAGTATTCAGCTGTTCCCTCACAAATTTGAAATCTAGTTGCCAAGCTCTGTGAAGTGTCGTAACTATTTCCAAGTGTAATTTTTTGGAAACAGTATTTCGCTGACTACCATGATCGTCATTTAATAAAAACAAGGCCAAACTTGTAAAGTATACATTATTTAAAGAAACAGTTCGAAACCATCAGAATATGGATCAATACCGAACTGCAAAGCATCTGCAAGGGGTGATCGAATTTTTTTAAATATCATTTGGCAATAGGAAACGATATATATCACCTGTCCTCGTTCTTACTGATACTACCGGCAATATTTATTCACCTTTCAACTTTTAAGATGGTCATTGTCGTCAATAAAATACTTTGTGTTAAAATCTTTCATTTATTTATACCAACCATGTGTCATATACGTTTTTTTTTGTTTTTTGGGGTTTTTTTGGGGTTTTGTTTTTTTGCTCTTATAATGGTCCATGCTTATATCTTCTATCTAAGTCAGTACACTGATTTTTCATTTGTTACCGTATCGATCTTCTATCGTTGGTCGCACATCTTTATTGTTGTCTCTGCCTCTGGTTGTGTCTCTGTGTCCCTCTGTTCTTATTCGTTGATGTAACCCCAACTGTCCTTGTTTGTTAGAATAACAATAACGCGAGCACAATCCTTGTGTACATATCAGCGCATATTTTATATCTTACGACACATTCTCTTTTGTTTCTCTTTTGGGTTTTTTGTTTTGTTTTGTTTTGTTTTGTTTTTTTGTTTTCTTCTAACCTACTATGGGGTGGGGTAAGCTGTGAGAATTTAAGCTTTTAGAAAAGATCTCAAAACTGAATATATGTGCTTTAATCAAACAGGCGACATTTCCACACTAGACGGAAACCTCTCTGAAACTGGTAGACAAATTCACCTACCTAGGAAGCAGTGTCTCATCAACCGAAAAAGACATCAACTCACGGCTAACGAAGGCATGAACAGCTATCGATAGGCTATCGATCATATGGAAATCTGACCTGGCCGATTAAATAAAACGCAGTTTCTTCCAGGCAGTGGTCGTATCGATACTGCTGTATGGATGCACTACTAGGACGCTAAATAAACGGCTGGAAA
The DNA here is from genome assembly GCA_963585895.1 of Sepioteuthis lessoniana. Lineage (NCBI taxonomy): Eukaryota > Metazoa > Mollusca > Cephalopoda > Myopsida > Loliginidae > Sepioteuthis > Sepioteuthis lessoniana. The sequence continues at coordinate 95,306,906 of OY757912.1, forward strand.
AGAAGCTAGACTCAATGAAATTTCTTCCAGAAAGACCAACTTTTCGGAGTTTAACACTAGCGGAAATCTACAGGCTAGGATTACCAACACTTGTTTCTGTGAACAACAGAACAATTGAACTCCTACAATATGCACAAGAATTTTAACTTTGCTTTACTTCCCTTACCTAATTGATCTTGCATTACATCCACCTCGTGGAGGAGTTAGGTATATGCATACTCCACATAAAGATACTGAAGAAGACTCGGGGATTTCTTGCCAGTTAATAATCACATGATCCACGTTCGTATCGCCAATCTCCGTAGGGCTTCTCTCTCGACACACATTCTGTGAATCGGTGATAATAGTTCTTTTTGTACATGTTCTAAAATATAAGGTTACGGTTCGTTTGTCATAGAACCATTCATAAGTAAGGGGTTTTTTTTTCATAAGAGAGCTACGCTTTCCTACATACAGACGAAACAAATCTTAAGGGTTCCGAGAAATGACGAGAGAGAGATACAAGAATGGCCAATCATCAGAACTCCGTAAAGAAACGGAAATATTCTTGCTATCGTTAAAATCCTTATCCTATTTACCAACCCCTCCGCTCGGGCAGGATAGGACACAAGGTCAATTTTTAAGCAGAGTTTAACAGGTTTGATTTCAGAGTTTTCCTTCTCCTAGACTAGTTGCCTTGCCAAGGCTGAAGAACTAGTCTGCCCAACTACTTACCCATAGCTGGAGGGGGAATGATTGGACTTATACCTTTCCCAAGGGTATTAGTGCAATGTGAAATGCAATCAATCTCGTCCAGGATTTGAACTCGTATCACCGTGTCCATTTCCTACGACGATAACCATTACACCACGGGCACCTCCAAAAAACGTTAAAACTCTTATAAATTCTAACTGCTTAAACCAGACCAAAAAAAATATGTAATGATTTGATACGGTCAAATAATTTAGCAGTGTTCAAATCAAGAACCATCGGAGCCCTGCGATTATGAACTAATTAATTTGCTAAGCTTACATTAGTTTTACACAAAGTTAGAAAAAGTAATGATCTGTACTAGGTTGCTACCCTTGCACGATCACCATTATTGCAATTGCTCCAAAGTTAACAATCATAAATTCGATTCAAACCTCCCATCAGATGATAGTTCTTTTGAGAGAATCCTGCCACCTTTTTATGTAGGAATAACAATGGCGGAACAGATACTTTCGTTTTTCTTACGCAATGGTGAAACTTGTACTCTCTGTTTCTTAAAACTCAAGAACCAAATAAAAACAACGGTATATAGGTACTCTTCCCTAGGGGATGATGTTACACAGGGTCACCTTTATTGCAAAAGCTCTTCCACGCATGGGTGAATCGTTCCAGAAATATCTTCATGTCAAGCATCGGGTATCAACACTGACCCCCTTCCCTCAGTGCAATGAAGCATGTACTGCCTGGTGACCGTCTGAAGCAAAGCTACGTAACTTTCACAGTTCCGGAAGGCTTGGGACTTTACTCGAACACAAGCAGGTTGTGACAAGTCGTTTTAAACAGAGTGGTGACAAAAAAACCTCGTCAGCATTTCCTCCTTTTGGATAAAACTACTCCTATTTGATAAGGGGGTGGAGGTATATCCCCCTGAAACTAAGCTCATGTGTTTATTTTCTCCGGCACGAATACTCCAAGTAAATTTAATTACCTTGCATAAATATAAAATTATATTAATATAGAGGTGAATATATGTATATATATATATATATATATATATGTATATATTTTCATTGGTGCATCTATAGATTTATAAATGTCCGTGTGTTTGTATGTGTTCTTGTGTATATGTGTTTGGGTGTGTATTTATGTATATTTATGCGTGTATTTGTATGTGTGTGTTTTAGTCTGCGTAGATGTATGAGTGTATTTGTATAAGTGTGTTTGTACGTGAATAGTTGAATTTGTGTGTTTCTATGTGAGTTAGTTGGTTGGTTGGTTGGTTGGTTGGTTGGTTGGGTTTTATGGCATATCAACCTTTGCATGTTATTTAACGCCAAATCCATTTTTATGTAAATAATCAGTTCTATTTCAAACAATTCAGTTTAGCATGAGTACACAGTTTAATTGTCAAAAACATTTCTTTTTTAAACTATTCAAGCAGTTATATATAACAATTCAGTTTAGTGTAAGTACAGTTTCAATGTCAGTTCAATTCAGTTCAATTCCAAATAATTCAGTTTTGCATAAGCACGCAGTTTGAATGTAAGTACGGTTTAATTGTCAAAAACCTTTCAAGCTATTTCAAGCTATTCCGTTTAATCAAACAATTCAGTTTTGCATAGGTATGCCGTTAGTTCTATTTAACCCATAGATAGGGCCCTATCAGGTGCTACCACGCCGGGCCAGAGTGGACCTGGGAGCGATGGCAATAAAGAGGTGCTCCGTATTTCCCAAGGCCCCAGCATTACTGGAACCTCACCATCAGATTGTTTAGTGTCATATCCAGGAAACTCGTTGAGGGGTGTAAGCCCTCTGCAGAGGTGCAGTCAGTGTATTCTACAGCCCCAGCCGACTGGGCAATATGAGTTAGTGTTTTAATGTGTTTGGTTGAGTGTATGTGTTTAGGTTTGTCTGTGCTTGCATATGTGTGTTTGAGTGTGTATATGATTGTGTATGTTGTTGAGGGAGAGTTTGTGTGCGTGTGTGTAAACTTGTGTACATATGTGTATACTGATGTAAGTAAGCGTGTGTGTGTGTGCGCGCGCGCGTGTGTGTGTGTGTGTATGTGTGTAAAGAAGTTCATCTATGTGATTTCGTTACTCATTATAAAAAAAAAAAATTACCGTTGGTAAATATTTTCCAGACAGAAAAATATTAGACAAAATAACAGGAAATAATTAGTTGGAAAAAGACATCCAACGATAAAAATAGAATCAAACGATTTCTCTATTCTTAATTAAACGTAAATAACGAGAGATGGATTGGGCTTCAGATGTCCAAAAATTGTTGACAAGATATACTGTTAAAAGTATGTTTATCAGGAGAAATAACGACATGCTATCAGGTGATTGTTACTTCACTACTTTCACAAAGAATTGCTTGTTGCCCAGTCGGCTGGGGCTGTAAAATACACCGACTGCATCTCTGCAGAGGTGTAAGAACTACCCCAACGAGTGTCCAAGATATGACACTAAACAATCTGTTGGTGAGGTTCAAGTGGTGCTGGAGCTTTGTGGAATGCGGAGTACCCCTTCATTGCCATCGCTCCCAGGTCCAGTTTCAAACTAAATGGTTTGAAATAGAACTGTTTTTGACATCGAAACTGTACTTACGCTAAACTGAATTGTTTGATTTAGAACAGTTTGACTAAACTGAATAGCTTGAAATAGAAGTGTTTTTGACAATTAAACTATTTACTTAAATTTAAACTGCGTACTTATGCTAAACAGAATGATTTGAAATGGAACTATTTTTGTCATTGAAAGTAAAGTAAAGTTGGCGACTGTAGTCGAAGGCGAACGAAAGGCTCCCTTTTCAATAGCTACTACACTGAGGTGTTGGGGACGGTGCTGCTCCTTCCCTTGGATTGCTCCACTTTACCCTTGATACGTACCTGTGTGGTGAGTGTTAAGCAAGGAGGTATCAAGTACCATTTTTTTTAAGTCTTTGGCATGATTCGACCTGGGATTGAACGCAGTTCTCCCGAGCCATAATTGAAACTGTAATAATGATGAAATGAATCGTTTGAAATAGAACAAAGTCTATACTTATACAAAACTGAATTAGTTGAATTATAACTGTTTGACTAGACTGAATAGTTTGAAATAGAAATGTTTTTGACAATTAAACTGTACTTATACTAAACTGAATTGTTTGAAATAGAACTGTTTGTTTGTATAAAAGTGGATTTGGCATTAAATAACCAACAAAGGTTGAACTGTTTGTTTGTATAAAAATGGATTTGGCATTAAATAACCAAAAAAGGTTGATATGCCATGAAACCCAAACAAAATAACCAACCAAAGAATTGCTTAACTAATTTCAGCAATAAAATTTAGACCGAGGGAAATGGATGACTATATCTGTGTGTCAATATCATCATCATCATTGTGTCGTGCTGCTAGCACGGATTTTGCGAACTCTCTCGTTCTCTCTCTCTCTCTCTCTCTCTCTCTCTCTCTCTCTCTCTCTCTCTAGCCATACGTCTTTATCATCCATTGCTTCAGGAGGGTCCTCCAGACTACATCCTGTGTCCGAACAGAACTGCTGTAGATAGGTTCTAACCGGTCATCTTGCACTCCCGTGTCTATGTGAAGGGGTCTTCAGGAGAACGTCGCTTATGAGTTCACCCTTACTCCTCCAGCAGTGTCCCACATGTATTGTTTTTCACATTTGGATATGGGTGATAGGTAGCCGTACAGCTGCTGTTTTGTTTATATAGCTCGTAGCTGGTGCAATTGGTGTCAAGCTTTTTTCTCTATATGCTTAGTCAGCGTCCAAGTGGTGCATCCATACAGTAGTATGGGCACGACCGCAGATTGGAAAAATTTGCGTTTTATTTTATCGGATTGGTCTGACTTCGATATGACCGGTAGCCTATCGATAGCTGTCCATGCCTTCGCTAGTCGAGTTAGCAGGGCTACTCTTCGAGTAAAAATTATTGGTTAATTTTTTCATAGAATATAGAATAATAAACCTTTCACAATTTCTATGGCTTGTTCATATAAAACCTTTAATAGTCTGATATGATGTAAAATGACATAAGTAACAAAATTTCCATCTTTTGACACTTATTCAGCTGATATTCAAAAGCTACCTGGCGTTGTCGAGGAGCGAATAACGTGACATCTAAATGTACAGTTAGGAATATGTTCCATAATACATTTCATTTAGATTAATTAATTCTTTTTTTCCAAGAAAATTTTAAAAAACTAAATGAATTAATGAGTAACAGTATTCAATTCTTTTTTACTATTTGTATTTTCATTACAAGAAATGTAAATGTTTTGCCATACAAGTTAGTAACGTTAAAAATGTATTACAGCATACTTTTTCTTAAAACGTCTAAGAAATAATTACATTCATTGATGAATAAATTCAATAACCAGAATTAACAATTGATGCAGTTATTAAGAAACTACAAACAATTTTAAGAGGCACTTATACAATCGTTAACAAAGCGCAATGAATAAGAAATAATTACTAATCAATTAATTAATCAATTAGAAATAATAATGCGATTATCAAGAAAATAAAGGGAAAACAATTTTTATCATTCAATGTAGTTGGACTATTGTCTTCATTGTTATATTCACAACGTTTCAGCCGATGCGTCCCCCGGCCTTCTTCAGGCGTTTCATGACGAATTCGAGAGACTACACGGAACTTCGAACCGTATTCTTTATCTAATCCATAGTGGTAGATTACTTTATTTCGGTTAACCGTTAAAGTGAGTATTCCACGTTATTCGCTTGTGGTTAGAATTGAACCTGCAACCTCAAGATGGTTTCACTTGGAAGCTCTTTAGCCGATCCCCTATATCCATTACGACACATGTCCAACTAGACAATAATATCCTAACGTCTTTATCAACCTATGCGATACTACTTATTACTATTAAGTACGATTTTTACCTTAGTTCATGTGGTGGGATTTCTTTGTTGTTTTTGTTTTTGTTTTTATTATTATTATTATTATTATTGGCTGCTTAAAAAATCTAAAGATTCTTTGAAAACTACCATATTTTTTTTTAAATAGAAGAGAAAATATGAAAAATGAGAATGCTGATAATCGTATCTTATAATCTTGGTTGTTTTTTTTTTTTTTTGGTGGGGTGTCGCAAATTAGAACTTATTTATAAACAAAATCAAGATAAGAGAACGTTATAGAATTCTTCAACTTGGTTTCTTTACCTAATGTCATATTTATCTTTGTGAGTTATTTAGTGCCAAAACCATCCTTGAAGAGGAACAACAGTAATGCTATTTCACCCATAGTTGGCGGAATTAGGGGATTCATACCGACGTGTATTAGTCCGAAAGTGAACGTAATCGCCCGACTGGAGTTCGAACCCGCTTACTCCGAGGCCACACTAGAGCACTTTAGGCATTTCGTCACGGGAACCTGTCCCAAAAATTTTCTCTGTTTTTTTTCACTTAATTTTTCATCCTTTTAGTCATAAGATATGAATTTAATTCTGACTTATGTAAGTAATAATTTGATTTTAAAAAAGTGAAAGGCAAGGGAGATGATCCTTATGACGTATGAGTAAAAAATTGAAAATTTTCCAAGGTGAGATATCCAAAATGTACTAATAACTCAACCCTTGGTAGCTAAATCAACTCGAATCAAATTTTACTTTCACCGATGGGCAAATCTTAAGGTACAGGGTGTCTCAAAATAGATGCAACCATTAATATGATAATTCCTACTGCATAAAGTCATCGCTCATTAGAGTTTAAAAAGCAATCATATCACTTCAAAAATATCAAACCAGATGACAAGAGCAAGCATTGATTGACTTTATTCAACAGTGCACGTGAAACGTGCACGGTAGTATAAATGTGAACGTGTACTGTAGAATAAACCTGAACGTGAAACGTGCACTGTAGAATCAAGTGAACGTGCACCGTAGATTAAACGTGAACGTGAAACGTGCACTGTAGAATAAAGTGAACGTGCACCGTAGAATAAACCTGAACGTGAAACGTGCACTGTAGAATAAATGTGAACGTGTACTGTAGAATAAACGTGAACGTGAAACGTGCACTGTAGAATAAATGTGAACGTGCACTGTAGAATAAACCTTAACGTGAAACGTGCACTGTAGAATAAACGTGAAACGTGCACTGTAGAATAAACGTGAACGTGAAACGTGCACTGTAGAATAAACCTGAACGTGAAACGTGCACTGTAGAATAAATGTGAACGTGAAACGTGCACTGTAGAATAAAGTGAACATGCACCGTAGAATAAACCTGAACGTGAAACGTGCACTGTAGAATAAAGTGAACATGCACCGTAGAATAAACCTGAACGTGAAACGTGCACTATAGAATTAAGTGAACGTGCACCGTAGATTAAACGTGAACGTGAAACGTGCACAGTAGAATAAAGTGAACGTGCACTGTAGAATAAACGTGAACGTGAAACGTGCACTGTAGAATAAACGTGAACGTGAAACGTGCACTGTAGAATAAATGTGAACGTGTACTGTAGAATAAACCTGAACGTGAAACGTGCACTGTAGAATTAAGTGAACGTGCACCGTAGATTAAACGCGAACGTGAAACGTGCACTGTAGAATAAAGTGAACGTGCACTGTAGAATAAACGTGAACGAGAAACGTCCACTGTGGAATAAATGTGAACGTGCACTGTAGAATAAACGTGAACGAGAAACGTGCACGAGAAACGTGCACTGTAGAATAAATGTGAACGTGAAACGTGCACTGTAGAATAAAGTGAACGTGCACCGTAGAATAAACCTGAACGTGAAACGTGCACTATAGAATAAAGTGAACGTGCACTGTAGAATAAACCTGAACGTGAAACGTGCATTGTAGAATAAAGTGAACGTGCACTGTAGAATAAACGTGAACGTGAAACGTACACTGTAGAATAAATGTGAACGTGTACTGTAGAATAAACCTGAACGTGAAACGTGCACTGTAGAATAAATGTGAACGTGCACTGTAGAATAAACGTGAATGTGAAACGTCCACTGTGGAATAAATATTAACGTGCACTGTAGAATAAACGTGAACGAGAAACGTCCACTGTGGAATAAATGTGAACGTGCACTGTAGAATAAACGTAAACGAGAAACGTGCACGAGAAACGTGCACTGTAGAATAAATGTGAACGTGCACTGTAGAATAAACGTGAACGAGAAACGTGCACTGTAGAATAAATGTGAACTTGAAATTGAATAATGTGAACGTCTTCAGATGGACTTTTTCGGACTCCTTCCGACAGAATCTTTCATGGCATACACATTGTCAGGACCCCTTGCAGTCAACTTCCTATTAAGACCTGGGGTTTTCTACCTTCTTGTTGAGGTTTATTACTGACTCCGTTGCTTCAAATTTGTGTACCAAACGATAAATTTGGCTTCCCTAGGGATAACTGTAAAAATTAAACTCCCTGCCAAATTTTGCTTGCACAGTTTTGAATGATTTTGTCTCCAAATAAGTTGTGACACAAAATATTTTCCTCTCTTGTCCAAGGCAATGTGTGAGCAATGATTAATAGTTGTTATAGTATACTATTTTCAAATCTGAAACAAAAAAAAGACAACATTATTATTAGTAGAGTTATTAGCAGTTACATGAGTCCGATGTATATTTAGATGTGTTTTATAAAGGCCTTTCTGTAAAATGTCCCAATTTTCCAATAATTTTGGCTACAAACAAATTACATTTTTATTATATCTCTCTATATGAATAAAGTAGAAAACAGAATAATCCAAATGAGATGAATTTATTGTGATGCAAACCAACGCTAAACGTTTCGGTTTTAATTTTCAAGATCACAGGAGTAAATAAAATGTATACAATGAAAAGTTACAAACAAGCATCCATCGCTGTGTGAACAATTCTCATGATATCAAAGTCCTGATGAACGTTGTTGAAACCGAAACGTTTAACGTTGGCTTTACATCACATTAAATTCATCTAATTTTGATTTTCTGTTTTTCTACTTTCTGCATGCTGTTTTTTTTACTTTCTTCATTCTGTCGGATTCAGATCCATATTTACTTTCATATCTCTCTCTGTTGCTACATAATACCTTAAAAATTCCCTTAGCCAACGTGGTACGCTTGTTGGCCGAGCGGTCTAAGTCTAACGTTAAGTTGGACGGGTTTCGATCCCGGCTTCGAGCGTCGAACGTGTCTAGCCACATTGAAGAGTTCTGATACAACGAAACAGTCTGTCAGTGGATGACTATATATATGCGTGTGTGCGTGTGTGCACACGCATTATATTATATTATAATAGCATGAATACATTAATATGATCATTTTGGCGTGGTATAATAGCAAGTTAGTCACACGAATCATTTACAACTACGTAATGAGTTCGATTCTCACCAGGTGTTTCGATTAACTGAGTAAATGACAGAATGAATACCTCATGTATCCTTTCAGATTATGCTTTTATGTAATATTCTATTATTTATATATCAAAATAAAAACATGTTGCTTTTTAAATAATAGTTCTGGCATTTTGATTCAATAACACGTTTCATTTTAAGTAGCATTAGTTATAAATATAGGTGTCACTTTGATTTACTTCTTTAAAAAAGAAAGAGAGAGAGAAAGAAAGAGAGAGAGGGATTAACATAGATGCATACATACACACATAGAAACAGACTGTGATAGATAGATAGATAGATAGATAGCGTGTTAAATAGACGAAATGTGGCCACGTTAAACTTCTGTTTGCTTGTTTTTGTGAATTTTTCACTATTTATTTTGGCTTACATTGCTCGATTAAAGACGGCATTATAGCCAATTGTAGAATTTGCTGACATATACCATTAGCATTGCTCACATATTCTGGTTTAAATTAAAAGTTAACCACGTTCATTCAATTTGTTCCTCCCAATCGCCCATTCCGCTCTCTCTCTCTATTTCCCTCTCTATCTCCCTCTCTATCTCTCTTTATATATATATATATATATATATATATATATATATATATAGTGATAGAAGATCGTGTGCTTTAGGTATGACCTATCAGGAAGTATACATGATACATTCTATTCAATTCATTCATACCACAACTCAACAAACTTGGTACATCTTTTCTCAAATTTATTTCAAACTTTCAAAAGATTCAATAAAAAAAGAAATTAGAAAAGCCGGAAAATAAAAATACCAAGTCATTCTCTTCTAGGTTGAGTCGAAAATCTTTCAGCAACTCTCGTGCGCACACACGCACACACACACACATCTATCAATGTATATATATATACATATACATTGATATATATATGTGTGTGTGTGTGTGTGTGTCAGCTGTGGTGTAATTGTGGAGGTGTTGGATATAGTTGGGTTTCTGTCAACATCTCCATGCATTTAATATGAACGAGAAGATAGAAGAATGCTTATCATTAACATTTATTTTGTCCAATAGTGAACATGGAGAGATACATAGTGTCAGCGAAGTTCGCAGCTTGAGTGATGGATATGCGGGTTGTTGAGTCCGCAAGGCAAAAGAAAAAGTTTATCCGTAGCAGGAGAGAGAGAGAGAGAGAGAGAGAGAGAGAGAGAGAGAGAGAGATGTGAGAACGCCCACATTGCAGTAGATTTTGTCAGTTGCTGAGGTTGATCTAGCTCTTTTCAAAGGTGTGCTGCTGATGACGACAGATTTTATTGATGTTCTTGGGTGCTGAAAACCATGTGGTTACTCGTAGCTACTAGCTAAGAAAATGTCTTTGGTGTTTGAGTCGAAAAGTGTCGAAGACTACAGGTGCTCAGCTGTTCAATGCTGAATCTTGACCGAGGATTTAATCGCTGCTGCCTGAATTTACGCAATGAATGAGTCGAGGAATGGATCCACTACGATAATGCAAAAAAAAAAAAAAAGCCTCCGGCAGAGCGGCGTCGTAAAAAAGGCACGCGTTAAGCTGATTGGTCAGAAAAGGAATTGGCACGTTCTATAACAGTTTTATCATCAAGTGTTTTGTGGTGCGTTTCAAACAGAGTCAAAGAGAGATTATTGTATTTGGTCGCTACAGAGGCAACCCTCCTCAGAGAAATTGACTCCAAAATCAAAACTAGAAAAAAAGGTCTAGCATCAAGTCTTGGTTGATTGTAGTTATTATTTGACAGGAAAAGGTAATTTGGAGTTAGCAGAGTCACTAGTTATCGATCGATGCTTGTCGAAGGGCTGTGGCTATATAGACTCAGAGAATGACATGAGCTCAAAGAATCACATGTCTAACGATGTACAGATCCTATTTACCCAACCCCTCCGCGCGGGCAGGATATGACACAAGGTCAATTTTTAAAGCGGAGTTTAAAAGGTTTGAATTCAGAGTTTTCCTTCTCCTAGACTAGTTGCCTCACCAAGGCTGAAGAACCTAGTCTGCCCTACTATTTACCCATAGCTGGAGGGAGAATAATTGGATTCATACCTTTGCCAAGGGTATTAGTGCTATGTGAAATGCAATCAGTCTTGTCCAGGAATTGAACTCGTATCACCGTGTCCATATCCTGTAACGATAACCATTACACCACGGGCACCTCCACTAACGATGTACAGATGTCTTGCTACCTTATCATCTTATGCATTTTGTATATTTCTTACAAGTTGAATTAGATATTAATCAGAATGTTTGTGTTGTAACTTAAGTTCTTACGATAGCTATCATCTGTCAAGAAGTGGCAGTCATTATATATATATATATATATATATATATATATATATAATCATTATACATACACACACACACACATATATATATATATATATATATATATATATATTAAAATGCAAACATTTTTTTTAATTTTAAAATACAAATAGGCCTGCCCTCTTTTGAGTACACGTGATATTGAGCCCTCTCACGGGAAAGATTGCCAGAGAAACGTAGGTTATCTTTTTTACTTTCCGAGATATAAATATATATATGTGTGAGTGTGTGTTGGGAGGTGTTTAATTTGGGTTGCTTTAGTTTTATGGTATATCGACTATTGTAGGTCATTAAATGACAAATCCTTTTTATCCATATATTAAATATATCATTTCTAAACACATTTTGAAAAAAAAATTTTTAGATAAGCCTGAGCTCGGTTTTGACACACAGTTAAATGGTTTCACTTAATTTCAAATAATTCAGTTAGGATAAGTTCAGTCTTTTGTTTCCACACAGTCATTAGTTTAAACAGAGATCTTTGTTTACACACAGTTAAATGTAAAAATAGTTCTTTTTCAAACAATTCAGTCTAGCGTAATTACACAGTTTAGTTCTATCTGACCCATAGATAGGACCCTATCAGATTCTACCACTCCGAGAAAGAGTGGACCTGGGAGCAATGGCAATAAAAGGTACTCTGCGTTCTCCAAAGCTCCAGCATTACAGAAGCCTCACCATCAAATTGTTTAATGTCATATCTAGGACCCTTGGTAAGAGAGTCTTACCCCTCTGGAGAGATGCAGTTGTATTCTACAGCCCCAATCTAGTAATTGGACTCAGGACACCGTATCCATTTCCATATATATATATATATATATGTATATATATATATATATAAACTCGCAATTAAGTGTTTTACTTTGTCGGTTATCAAGTGAGCTAGTATTCTTCAACTATCTCTCTCTCTCTCTCTCTCTCTCTTGCTCACTCCCTCTCACTCCCTCTCTCTCACTCACTTTATCTCTCTCTCTCATGCCCTCTTTCTCTCTTTCTCTCTCTCTCTCTCTCTCACCCACGAGTTAGAAAGCTAGCCGAGCGTAGTCGGGAGCGCCCCAAGGCCCCCTTTTCAATAACTGTAAGAGAGGGCGCTACTCCATTTCTGAGATTGCTCTACTTCCCCTTAATCCGTTCCTTATAATGATGAGTATTGAGCAAGGAGGCATCAAATACCATTTTTGAGTCTTTGGTATAACTCAACCTTGGATAGAACCCAGGTCTCTCAGGCCGGTGATGAACGCTCTAACCATTATGCCAATATATATATATATATATATATATATACGTAGCCAGGAGCACGAATTTCACCGAGAGCTTATCATCTGTTGTTGCTATTGATACCACACTGTCGTGTGGCAAACGACCGGAGTGAATTGCATAAAAGTCGCAACCAATTAAAAAAGCTGGAAAAAGTGGGAAAATAAATTTTCGAGTAGGTCATTGCGAGGAGTTAAAGCGAATTCAAGAAGAGCAGAACAAAGAAATAATATATACGTATATATATATATATATGTATATCATCCTCTAGTCATGCTGACAGCATAGAATTCCCTGACTCTCTCTTACATCTATCCCTATCATCCATCTCTCCTAGCAGGTCTTTTAGGTCGCATCCCGTGTCCATGATCGATAACCAGTCAGTAACACTTCAAACTTTCTCTAAATGCATCTCTTTCAATAGATGAGATATTACTACCAAGGTAAGTGAACTGATCTGCTAATTTTAGAGGTTTGCCACTAAGAGTGGAGATGACTTGTTTAAAACACATGTACTCTGTTTTATTGATATTTACGTATAGGTCCTTTACATCTCGCTCTTGGCTATATATTTCGGTTTCTGCGTATTGACAAGAAGTACAAAGTCATCCGCGTCGTCTGCGTCTCTCATAGATTTTGCGGAATATCGTCAGCAAAAAGTAGACGATATGATAAAAAATGAGAAACTATTTTCTTTTATTAGATATATGGATGTTTTAAGTAGGTCGTCTAGGCATAGAATAAATTGATATAGTCCTAATGTATTTCCTTGCAAAACTTCAGCGACAATATCGAAGAAGCAGAGAGAATCACTGCTTTCGAGTTTTTGTTAAGCATCATTATGGCGGTAAAAAATTTGGGGGGGGGAAGACTATATGCAAAAAGTATTTGCTCCTTCTTTTCTCTCTGTATGGAATTTAATGTTTTGGAGAAATCTGCGAACAGTAGGGTGGCCTCGAGATTTTTTGCACGTACCCCGTCGATGATTCGATGGATGATAAAAATCTGAGGTTGTGAAGCAATACCTTTGAAAGGCGTCCTGATTTTTTCGAAGAATTTTCTCGATTTTGAGTCGGATATACCTAAGAAGCAGGGCATCATAAACTCTAGCAGCTATATCAGTAAGAGTTATGCTTCTGTAGCTCTTCGTGATTCTATGGTCGACTTTCCTGAAGGAGGGAAGGATGCAACCTTTTGTCCATATCTCAGTTGACTTTTGTGAATACACAGCGTTAGAATAGCATGTCGTCAAATTTTATTGTCTTCCAAACATCAAGAATTATTTCGTTGTGGCCTGCATCTTTTCTGGTTTTAATTTTTATCAATACTTCTTCAAGTACATCCTCCATAAACTATACTTGTTGGTCATTAATTGCCAATTAGACATCAGCCATCAAAGAAATCTTTCCATTTTGGATAGATTTATTGATGGATTTCTTGGTGGTTTCTGAGCAGATTCATGAAATGTTCTTTCCACTTCTGAAGTCTTTCTTCTAATCTTGCAGCTTTTGGATTTACTCTCAAGGCGCTCTTTCTTCTGTTTACTTCATTTACTGTCATCCATGATGTTCCATGATTGTCTATCTTCTACCAAACTTCTGATTTTATCGATTTGACCGAGAATATATACTAATCGTTCTTTTTAGTATGCTTTCTTAAGTTTCTGGACGTTGGCATTTGTCTTTTTTTTTTTTTTTGGCTGCTGCTGTTGTTGTTGTTGTTGAGTGAGTAGTCTTTTTTTAAAGTTATCTCGTTTCTTCGTATCTATTAATGATTTGCATGGAACTCTACATTTACCTCTTGGTTTGCCTGGTATGCATTCTACCGCTACTTCTATGTGATCGGTAACAAATTTTTCACATTCGTCATTCGGCGTATCTTTTTAAATGTCTATGGAAGAGTATCAAGTGTATCTCTTCCAGTTACCGCAAATTCATTAAATCTCAATAGGTATGTAAGGACCAGTCATAACGTTTGATTTTGATTGTTTATTTCTAATTTCTGCGTCGACTCAGGTGTATCTTTTCTTTGACGATTCTGTGATCGGAAGATTCTACATTAAAAGAGGAGTATGCTTCACAGTTCAGAGTGCTATTTATCCATTTATTTTTTATGAGTTAATAATCTAGATGGGATTTAGTATTATTTGGGTTGGTATGGGTCCATAGCTTTCCTTACCATTCTTTTAATTTAGTGTTTTGATATTAAAAACTGTTCACGAGTGAAAAATCTGCTGAATATTTGCCATTTCTATTTGAGAAGTTGTATTAGCAAAATTTATAATTTTTATCTTTGCCTATTTGAACATTCATGTTTCCAAAGATAATTAGGATGATATTTTTGGGAAAGTGTCGAGCAAGAAGATGATGCCTCGTCGTAGAAGATTGTGGTATCCGATTCCTCATTGGCATTAATGGGACTGTAGCAAGAGACGATTGCTATTAAAAGGAGCACATAATTTTTGGTCGGGTTTTCTGTATGCTATTTAGTGATTTTAAGATCAGCGATCTGGATGGCTTCCGAGCCGATTCATGAAATGTTCTTTCCACTTCTGAAGTCTTTCTTCTAATCTTGCAGCTTTTAGACTTGCTCTCAATGCGCTCTTTCTTTTGTTTACTTCATTTACTGTCATCCATGATGTTCCATGATTGTCTATCTTCTACCAAACTTCTAATTTTATCGATTTGACTTAAAACTCGCGTAGAGAAAACCCAACCGAAAATTATGTTACATTTAATGCGCACGAGGGCCAAGAAGTACTTCTACACTTCCTATGGTGTCATTGACTGATTTTTTTTCACGCAGATGACGAGGCAAATGTTCAACCAACCGATATCATGGTATTTTAATTCTAGTTCTCAATGGTAATATCTATGTATTTATATACATATAATGTCTATATTATGCTCGACTACTAATGCTGTCAGCTCGGGTAGTTGGTTTATTGTACTTAAAGTCTTGATGCAATGGAAATATTTTTATTTTGTGTTTTCTTCAGAATACGGAAAGATTTTCATGCCAATATTCCCTTAATTCGAAAAAGGCCTCGTGAAAAAGAATAATTGTTTTTGTTTATTTCTTTTTTGTTTATTTTTTGTTTTTTGTTGTTGTTGTTTTTTCTATATGTGTGTATGCTTGTGTGTTCGAAGAATATAAGTTGTGGCCCAGCGGTTAGAGTGTTCGCCAATGGCCCGGGAGACCTGGGTTCAATCCCAGGTCGAGTCATACCAAAGACTTTAAAAATGGAACTTGATACCACCTTGCTTAACACTCAGCATTATAAAGTACGGTTCAAGGGTAAAGTGGAGCAATCCTGGGAATGGAGTAGCGCCCTCCCCTACACCTTGGTGTAGTAGCTATCGAAAAGGGAGCCTTCGGGTCACCCTCGACTATGGTCGCTAACTTCTAACTATCTGGAGAAAATGCCTGGTAGACAATCATTCTCTTTCGAATAAAGGGAATATGGTTATTAAAGTCTTTCCGTGTTCTGAACAAACCCCTAAAATCTAACCGCAGATAAGAATGGAAAATAGAAAGGTAAAAAATGTCCTTCTATTTATTTATCTATTTATTTATTTGCTTAACTGTCTTAGTAGCCTTTATGACCGTCCACTACCAGTCCCCTTCTCAAATGTAGAGTAGAAAAAAAAATATATATATATATATAAACAAAAGGGGTAAGGTAAACACGAATATTACTTTAATATTGCTAAGTGTTTTTATTGTTCTCAACAAATTTTGATCTTAGGTCATCAGAAAAAGAAGAAAAAAATTTGGAAGAAGAAAGAAATTTTTTTTAGAATGTTTTAAAAGACTTTTTTTTTACTTTTTCAGAAACTGGCATGCTATACAAAAAGTGATATAAAACGCACTGTAGTCGTTGAATACTCATAGGTCTAATGTGGAATGTTATCATTCAAAGTGTTTTTAATTGGCCAGATAGATAGATAGATAGATATTTCTCTGTGGTGAGAGCACCTGTTTTAATATTTTCATTAGGTTTGGGTGGAGTGAGTTTCAAATTAGCCATGACTTGGCCGGCTTCTTTGGTTATGCGGATTTTGCCATAAAAATGTTATATTAAACTGGCGGTTTATCAAATCAGAAGTGACTTATAGTCGAGTTTATGTCTATAGATGTTTGTGGTTATCAAATTTTTATTTCAAGACCGAGTGATTAGGTCTCATTTATTCCAAATGATATTTATGTTTTCAAACTTTTTATTAGTTTGTCTTCCTCTTTATTGTCAATTATTGATTTTATGTTAATATCTTTTTAAATTCTTTCTGTGATTGTGAATTTTGAATCTGTGTTGGAGTCGTACCCGTGTGAGCAGAAGTGTTGTTTTACTAATACTAGATTGTTTTGCTTCATACTATATATATATATATATATATATATATATATATACTGCTATCGATAGGTTATCAAACATATGGAAGTCTGACCAATCCGATAAAATAAAACAGGATTTCTTCTAAGCTGTGTTAATACAGTTGTATGGATGCACCACATGGATGCTATCAAAACGCAGAAGAAAGCTTAATGGGTTTAACACAAGAAAGCTGCGAACTAGCTTGAACAAATCTTGGAATCCACCAAAAATTCACCAAACAACACCTATTTGGCCACTTACTTCCCATCTCATGAACTATCCAAGTAAGACAAACGATTGATGCGATACACTACTGGAGAAGCAAGGGATTAACTCATAAGAGACGTTCTTCTAGAGACCCCTTTACATGGACTATTGACCGACTAGCAAGAACCTCTTTACATCGGCTCTGAGCGCACACAAGATGCAGGTTGAAAGACCAACTGAAAGCAGTGGATGATAAGGAAGGATGGAGAAAGAGGATCAGTGAAATCCATGATGTCAGCGCGATTTGATCATGATATAAAATTGTTTTTCTTTTTTGAGAGTTTTTCACACTAGCGTTAGCTGATGGTTTCTGACTGGAATCTGAGTGACGGCCAGTCTCCTCAAGTCTCCAGGATTCTTTTTAGTATTCTGGCCGATCTTAATAATGCAGTAGTTTTGATGGTTTCTACTTGTTGTCTTAATTCCAAGTCCTCCAGTCCTCGTACAATCCTTTGGTGACTGTTCTGATTGCACAAGTTACAATTCGTATCACCGTTACTTTCATATTCCATAGTTTTTTTTTGGGGGGGGGGTTCAGTTCTCTGAGAAGTTCTAGGTACTTATGTTTTGTTTTTTGTTTTTTTGCTTTCTTTCAGTTTTAACCTGGGATCAGCCTGTTGACTATGATTAGGTCTTGATGTCTGGCCGAGATTAGGTGATCCATTTTTATCTCAAAATCCCAGAAAGTTTGTGTCTCATTTTCCAGGATAGATTTTTGGTTGTGCACATACCATTTGTTCTTAGGGTCAAATTTCAATTTCTTGCGCAATTCCCAGTGGATTACCTTGCTCACCCAGTCATATCTAGTCTTATACTCTTACAGTGCTAATTTGTTGCATTCGCTTATTATGTGATTGATCGTTTCGTTTCTATTACCCCATTATCTACAACTGCTCTTTTGTTGCGTTTTGTCAATTCTTGCTTTGACATAGTTAGTCCTTATGGTGTTGTTTTCTGTTGCTATCGGAAGAAAATCAGTTTCTCTCTTATAATTTTTTTTTCTTACACATCCAAGTTTTCTCGTGTGAAATTTCACTTTGTCATGTTACATATTTGACCTTTGACAGACCGTATACAATCGTGGTATTCAAAAACAGGATGCACCATTTTGATTTTTTTTACCTCTTCAAAATATGGAAAACTTTCTTCAGTCATTAACACATGGGAATTTTAATTTTTGTAATAATTATAATTTTGATTTTTTATAAGAAGAATAGAAATCAGTCATTCCGTTTTAGGAGGTTCTGTGTGAAAACAAAATATCTTTTTTTTTTATATTAAGGCATCTTGCTGTTTTCGTTCAGGCTAAGGTTGATTTCGACACTAATTGATTAGGATTTATCTAAATTGTGTTAGGGTTTTTTTGGACATACATTTATGAAGGTTGAGTGCCTATATTTTAGTTGCCATGGGGGTTCCCGATGAATTAGAGAGCAACAATTATGCGGAAAGGTTGTAAAATGAGGTCCCTCGGAGGTACAGAGAGATAGATAAGTAGCAGAATTTTTTTAGTGATCAGTGGGTATTGGGGAGTGTGTGTCGTGAGTGTTGAAATAAAGAGAAGACCCAGTCTTTGGAAATTTTAGAAAGGCAGATATATTACAAGCAGTAATTTATTTAAAGAGAACATCACTTGTGCAGAAAAGCAGAATATGGCTGATAGAAATTTTAGGCGCGGTATATTTTAGTTGTTTTGCGGCATGTTTGTCAATTTATAATGCCATTGCGATGTATTGTTTTGGGCCATGAATGTTACGTTCTTAAATTTAGAGTAGTTCTCCGGTTCCTTCTTGAAGGAACCAGGAGAGTAAATGACCGGTGCGTTGGTCATGAGGAATATTGGTGGTAAAGGGGTTTGTGACCAGGATTTGGGGACCAGGACGTTGGTCTTGTTATATTTTTAGTTTCCTCAAGAAATTGCGGATGGTCCTGTGGTGTGTTTTTTTTTTTTTTAATGAGAAATGTATTTGTATTGTGTTTTTGATGTATGCATGGGAGAAATAACCAATCACTTGAAGGAAAAATACATAGAGGTAATTTTAGATAATTACAAGAGGCAAAAACTTCAAAGTTGAGAAGCAAACGTTACATAATGAATAGGTCGCCTCAAAGTTTTCTTATCAGGATCGTTTTATTTTGTTGTTTCTTTAGTTTTTTGGTGTTTTTTATTGTGTTTTGTTATTGCTGTTTCTTTTGTTCTTTGTTGCTGTTTTTGTTTGTTTTGTTTTGTTTTGTTGTATATTGGGCCTCAGGTTGTAATTCGATGGACAGTCGGAGAAAGATGCTAAGCAACTGTTCCTAAGTGAACATTTTGAAAAATAGGATAATGAGAAATGTTATATGCTTGACCTTTGTAAGATGGTGGATCTAAAAAAAAAAAAGAATGCACATGTGTCTTATGGTAAACAAAAGACAGCGAAAATGCCTCGTGAATTACGTGAAAGGGATGCTGGAAGGAAGAGTAATCATGAGGTTCGTGAGCGTCCGAAAAATATATGACGACGGAAATTTTCAACCCCGGTGTTGTGATCAGTGGGAAGAGAGCAGAGAAGATAAGACACTAGACCTCACGCCGTTCTAGGCGCTGGCCTGGTGACGGGAGCGCCAGACTTGACAGGTAGCGAAAATTCTACAAAGTCTACATGTACAAGACTCGCTAAGGACGAAAAGGAGTATGATCTCAGAAGAAAATAGGAGAGTCTAGCGGAAGACTCTGAAGTGGATTGACTTGTACCAGCCTTGTGGAGGCAGATCGAAGAAGAAACGAAAATGATTAATGTTTTCAGTCGGCCCTGTGCTAGCCTCGTGGAGGCAGAGCAAAAAAGTT